>JAWNOP010000021.1:0-600000 GCA_035045925.1 Drosophila atripex
AAGTACATGACACATAAAAAAAGCTTCACTAAAATAAAACGGAGTTTTTTTTTTCAAATGTCTAGGTTAAGTTTACCACGTCTTCGAAATATCAAAATTGATCCCCATTAACTGCTGGAGCCATCTATCGACAAACAGCGGGAACTTAGCAACTCACCTTATATAACAATAGGACATTATTGTACTCTAGAGACCTTTTATAGAATTCAAAAACTTCTTATAGGTAATTTTATTAGCAAAATTTTTTAAACACGGGAACTTTTTTCCAGTATGTCGAAAACGCTGAAGACAGGTCGCTTATAATTACAGGAATCTTTTGAAAAGCTCATAGAGGGCTTGATGGGAATTATAAAATAGTAACCAGACTATATTACTGGCCAGAATAATTAAAAAGTTTTAAAAAAAGCCACAGTTTATAAAAAATTGCACTAAGAGCAATCAAAACCAATAGAACAGACACCCAGTATGAATGTATGTATTAAATTCCTATCGGTCCAGCACCGATTCTGGAATAAGAAGGGAAATGTTTGCATCTTGACATTTATTATGCCATAACTTTTTTTTTTCATTTTCGGTATAGATTCGAATTCAAAATACTTGTTCATAAAGGAATATGTTATAAATAATAAATAAATTAATATAGAACAAAAAGTTTCAGAAATTTTACAACAGTTTCAATTTAAATCTTTTGCACAAATCCTTCTCATAGTATGCGCAACAGACAGATGAAAAGGGCACACTCAACCTTAACAAATACTACTCGCTGCTCTTCCCGTGAGCTCAATTTAATTGATAAGTGACAAATTATCATTTGGAGCAGCACAAACTTTTGCATTTTACAATAAGGATAGACAAAATAAGGATTATCATATAATAGAACCAGTTAACGAAAATGAAGCTTATAAATAAACGGGCAATGAAATAAACTTATTACAAAAAGTTATTATAAATCACAAACCCTATTCATAAAAGGATAATATTTAATAATTTACCTCCATAACAGTATAAAAAAACAATGATTTAATGATTTAATCTTTCTCTTTATCTTAAAGCGAACGGACTTTTTGTGCGAACTGCGTTTTTTAACTTTGTTTATTGAGACTAAACAATCCGGTGTTTATTTTTATTTATTTATATTTTTAAAATTAAACTTTTCAATATTAATCATCCGTATCGCTTCGCGTGTGCAGTGGCATATTTGGAGGTAAAATAATAATTTTATTAATTTTCATCCAAACATAGCTCTGCTCTGCTTCTTCTTCTTCTCTTACGGTGTTGCTTCTATTACTGCTCAGTAGAGATTCTTATCTCTTTTCTTTGCTGTTCACTAACCCACACTAATCGCTCTCTTTGATCTCCCCTCTTTCGTTTCCCTGGCACAGTGGTTCAAGGTACTTCAATAATAAAAACAAAAATATTAATAAATAATTTATCATGGAATTTAAACTTGCTGTGCTTTGAGGTCTTGTAATAAGACAATCTCCTCATCCCAGCCTACCATCCACTGCTGGCTCTGTGAAAACGTTTTGCACGCTAAGTGTGCCGGGTTCACGGCCTCAGTATCGGATGCCATTTCACGTATGTCTGGCCTCCACTTCTGTGATAGCTGTCGTGCTGTTCAGGACGAAATGAGATCGTTTATGAGACAGACTAAAAGTGGATTTAAAGAGTTGATCAGCGGTTTTCGTAAAATCAATGACCAACTCTGTGCGCTCGATACACAGTTTATGTAGTCTTCAACTACTAAATGAGTCTCCAAAGCGTAAGAAATCCGCTATTAGTGGTGATGTGCTTGTGGCGAATAAACTTCAGCCTACTCAGCCGACAATTATTCAGCCGCTTTTATCTCTGGCCACCCCAAGGGCTGGAACTGGGAAAATTCACCTTTTGAATTTCTCAGTATTAATGAGCAATTGTCCGATTTGTCCTCTGTGGCATCACTCCAAGTTATACCACCAGACCCAATAACTCAAACCCCCTTAAGAGTCACCGAACAGGGTATTTAACCGTCCGGACCCCCGGTACGAACTCGCTGCAGTATTAGTTACTGCGGCACCAAAACCCTCTGCAGGTGATCCCGCTATCGAAACACATATTTGTTTCTCGGATTGCCCCTGAGCTATTCTGAGAGTTAGATATCTCGGCTTATATCAAAGCCAAAACAAAAGCCGATATTAAGGTGGCAGATATTAGAAAATATCAAAAATCGTCATCTTTCAAAATACGTGTGCCAGTGCAGACGTTCAAGGCGATCTGTTCCGCCAGCTTTTGGCCAGAGAACATTTTCGTCCAAGAACATCAGCCAAGTACGGTGAAGAAAATAATTACCAAGCCTGTGGGAGTGAAACCCCACATGTTAGAGCCACTGACCAACCTTCCACCTCATCTTCCTCACCCTCAAAAAACTAAGGGGAGGAAGAGTCCTAATTTTTGTAGACTCCCAATTTGCTTCTGAAGAGGTAAAATCACAAGATTTGAAGAATTTGATAGAATTTCTTCGGCCCTTGTCCGTTCAATCTTTATACGTTAGCTGTTCTTACATACCACCTTCGTCGGAACCGCCCACATACTGGCAACATTTGTCCGCTATTCGTCTCGTTTCGGACCGTTTGTCTGACGGGGACCAGCTGGTAGCTCTGGGGGACTCTGCTTCACCAGATCTTATGTGGTCCAATATTAAGACTTCACCGTCCTTAATACTTAACTCGCACCACGACTTCCCTGCGTGTATGTTCGACATGTCACTCGGGCAAATTAACCACGTTAGAAATTCCTTAGGTCGGCTGCTAGACTTGTGTTTCGTTTTTGATCCTGATGGAATTGCTCTTTCTAGAGCTTTGCCCCTTTCTAACCCTCAGGATCCGTATCATCCCACTCTTGAAGTTTTAATCGAAAACAATAGCTTAATTGACCTTAATTCTAAACTTAAATCTCAAAAAGTACTTTTCTTCCGTAAGGCTGACTTTACCTAACTTAACAAGTTAATTCTTGAATTTGATTGGTCCGATTTACTGGCATGTTATTAATATTGCCTTAAATAAATTTTATCACACTTTGTATTTATTTTTCGACGCTTGCGTGCCATGGAAATATCCGGCTGGTTTAATTAATTCACCTTGGTATACAAGGCATCTATTAAATTTAAAGAACGTTATGAATAGACTTTTAAATAAACATATTTTGTTTACTTAGTACTTAGTAGCTCAAAACACTTTCACCGTGCATAACGCCGAATGTTATAGGAGCTATATTCGCCGCTGCCGGATTCAGGTACGTCAGAACCTGAAGCAGTTTTATAACTTTGTTGACATTAAGCGCAAAATCTGTATCTTTTCCGCCTCTGCTTACGTTTGAGAACTCTGGGGCGAACCTTTTATCTGGCAATGGCCGATCTCTTCCAAAGTTTTTTCAAACAACGTATTCACATAGCACCACTCCACCTCAGCCTTACACTTATAATATCCAATCAGCCAACCTTATTTTTTGCCCATCTTTTGATCAAAGTGGTGTGTTATCGGATCTTCTTAGGGTTAAGCCCGTGTAGTCGTTTTCGGGTCTCCGATGGAATTGGTAGCCCCTTGTGTGCTAAGGAACTGCGCCGTGGCCCTATGCAAACCGCTTCTTAAACTTTTTAATTTATCGCTGAAGACCTCGATTTTGTGCCCTGCGTGGAAGGAATCTTACATTATCCTGCATAAAAAAGGGGAAAAATTTGATGCTTCAAATTATAGAGGCATTTAAATTGTCAGCGATTCCAAAGAATTTAGAAAAACTTATCACTCCACATTTGCAACACCTATGTAGTTCAATAATATCCCCGTGCCAACATGGTTTTTATGAAGCGCCGCTCCACCACCACCAACTTATTGGAGCTAACATCTTTTGTCACGGATGGGTTCCGGAATGGCTTACAAACAGACGTCATTTACACTGACTTCAGTAAAGCATTTGATTCTGTTAACCATTCGCTTCTTATAAGTAAATCCAGTCTTTTGGGATTCCCAACTGATCTCCTTATCTGATTTCGAGCTACTTATCTGGAAGAACACAACGTATCTTTTAAAGATGTTACCTTGTTTACAGTCCGTGTCACATCTAGGGTGCCTCAAGGAAGCCATCTTGGACCCTTACTTTCTACTTTTGTTAATTAATGACTTGCCCCTTGCCTTAACTGACTCACTAGTACTTATGTACGCTGACGATGTTAAGCTTTGTCTTCAATATAGATCTACTTAGCGCCCAATGTAAACTTCAATCCGATTTGGATAAATTTCAAAATGAGTGCTTAGCAAATGACCTAAAGCTTAATGGATCGAAATGTAAACTCATGTCATTTTATCGATCTAGCCCTCACCGCAATCTAGCCTCAGGCAACGTACTTTCACTATGGGATCGCCTTAGAACGTTTAACTCAGGTTAACGGATTTCAAGAGTCCTATTAGATTTGTAACTTAAATTTACCTACCATATATCCACCATGGTTAATAAAGCTCTGGCTATGCTTGGTTTTCATTAAAAGATGGTCAAAAGAATTCATCGACCCATACATTACAAAAAACTTTATACACATCATTGGTCCGTCCGATTCTTGAGTATGGATCGTGTGTCTGGAGTCCACAATACGGAGTGCACCAAGATCACATAGAATCCGTACAAAAAAACTTTCTTATTTTCGCGGCAGCGCCCCTCGGTCGGTTGGACGGGAGGAGGGCTGTACGTATGCAGTGGGAACCGCGCGAAAAAAAGCAAAATAAATTTTGGCTCAAGAAGGCACCATCAAAAACATTTGAAATAATTATAATACAATTTGTTGCAGCGGTTGTTATCAGAATTTATTCTTGCCTATATTTTTTCGCGCATATGCTTTTGGGAGCTTTGGTTGAGCTTCTGCGCCTAAGCTCTTAGTTTATACTTGTACATTCGGCATTGATTAATGCGGCATATATAAGGGCTAAATTGAACCCATAATAAATATTGGAAGAATAAATCGAAGTTGTTTAATTCGGCAGCTACCAAAAACTGGTAGCGTAATATTTGGTGACCCCGACGTGATCGCATCCCGGTTTGGTATTGTGCCACGAAAATGCTGTTTATTTTGTTGTGATAAACTTAAATATTATTTACATAATTGAGTCTGGAACTGAAGCTGAACTACTGAACTACTGGAAATGGAGGTCCTGCATCAGAAGGTCAAGGCTGCGATGCGGGCC
This sequence comes from Drosophila atripex, assembly GCA_035045925.1. NCBI lineage: Eukaryota > Metazoa > Arthropoda > Insecta > Diptera > Drosophilidae > Drosophila > Drosophila atripex. The sequence continues at coordinate 5,211 of JAWNOP010000021.1, forward strand.
GAAGACTCTACCATTCTTACCATGTCATTGGAGAAGCGTCTGTGCGATAGTTTCACTACGCTGCAGGTGGGGAGTCGGAGAATCTATATTATAGCGAGATCGGAAGTGATTTATATTCGAAATTCTCTCACCCAGGATGAGGTTTCCAAGCGTTCTATGTCAGAGTCTCCGCACTCTACGCTTTTGGATGGTATCAGTGGTGCTGGTATTTCACATACTCCATGCAGGCCTGCGCCCTCATTGCCCCCGTTGGCGATGCCAACGTTTGGCGGCGGCTATGCCAAGTGGCCGGATTTCTGCGCCCGGCTTAAGAAGACAATTGACAGTCATCCGCACTTGACCGGGATGGAGAAGCTCAGGTGGCTTTTTTCATGTCTGCGGGAGATTGCCTTGGAGGCCTTAGAGGCAATCTCCCGCTAGATATGATGATCAAACTAGCTATGATGTTGCCCTTGATCTTTTACGCAACCGTTTTAGTAATCAACGATTAATTTTCCAGGCACACATCGGACCGGAGATCCTACAGCTCAGGATGGTTGAGCCGGGATCCGTAGCAATTCTTAAGGGAGTTATCCATCAATGCCCGTTTCTGTTGCGAACCCACCATCCCGCTCAAACAAGACTGTTGTGACCCAGGATCGCAATGCTAAGCTAGTGCTCCTGCCAACTGCCAACCAACTGACCATTCGTCCGTGGTCAATCTGGAGCGTCTCCTTCCTTTCCGAGTGTTATTGGATTCCGGCTCACGAGTACACCATCCTGTCGCGGGTGGCGAGTCAACTCCAGCTTTGCCGCTGAACAGTATGTTGGTATGTTGGTCTACAACGGTTGGTCTTGGCGACGCTGTATGCTTGTTAATGTCTGATGTTAAATGGAACCCATAATAAATATTGAAAGAATTAATCAAAGTTGATCAATTCGCTACCAAAAAGCTGGTAGCGTAATAATAAAAATGACCAGTTCGTTATTAATTATAATATATCTTAATAAAATCTTTAAAGATCAAATACATTTTGGCGTCCATTTTCTTTGCATGAAATGGTAGGGTATGTAGTATGGTTAATAATCATACTTACGACATTATGAATTTAATGGACGCAATTACACTTGCAAAAATGGATGTATTTAACACTTTAATTCTAAATAATGAAGATATTTAAGAAATTTATGCGCTATCAAATTTCTAAGTAACGGTAAACGACCCTATATATAGCCGTGATCAGCTATTTCAATAAAAATATTCCCACGAAGATTAGTTTCACACAGTCCGTATCAAACGCTTAACATAAACACAAGATCCCCTAAGTGATTCCTAATGGCCGCTACGAAACCACAAAGATCCTGTCGGGTCAAGCAGCTGCCGGAAATAAGTTTGGACGGCAATAATTTTTTGAATTTGTGACGTCATTTTCCTTTACATATCTATTCGCGTCTTTCGGTCTCGTGCATTCGATCGGCAACCTTTATTTGCCGTCATACGCTAGCGCTTGCCTTGCTCTCTCGCGGGATCTCTCCATCGGTCCGCTGCAGCAGGCGTCGAGCCGCGCTCCCGCATCATTCTCTATTCGGTCGTCAACCAGAACCATTAAATAAATTGTATCAATATTTATAAATCGAACTGTGCTTGTTTTATATTGGTATATATATAATATTCAGAACGGTCAAACTTAAAGCTCCCAGAAAACGCTCGGTAACTGAACATTGGTGAACCCCGACGTGATTGAAATTTGAAATAAAATATATCAACATAAACAAATAAACAAATTAAAAAGCATTATTCAGTTTGCGGATCGTTGCGGATTTCAAGAGCACACACAAGGAGCTGTCCGAGATGGATGTTGCTGAACTCAGGAGCGATCTGCGCGTCAACTTCAACGATGCTGCGAGGGACGGACGATTCATCCTGGATCAGGAGATTATGCGGCGCTCCTGTTTATTGCTGGCAAGTTCGACGCTGGTCAACGCATCGTCTGTCGTTTGGCAGAACCTTTCAGGCGTTGCCGCCACTGCCACTTCCCATTTTTAGTGGAGTAACGTGACATTTTAGTAACATTTTAGTAACGTGTCTATTAGTGGAGGTTATGCGGAGTGGCTTGAATTTCGGTCCCTGTTCTCGACCATGGTGAGTACCTATTGACATTTATCAGTAGGGTCGAGAAAACTTTCAACGGTTGCGGTCCTGCCTTCGTGAATCTGCCTTGGAGACTGTTCGAGTCGTTGGAGCTCACGGACAAAAATTATGACGTCGTATTGGAGCTGCTAAACAAAAGGTTTAGCAATCGCAGGCTCATTTTTCGAAGCTCATGTCAATGAGATAATGAATCTGAGGGCCGTAGAATCCGCATCGGCGACGAGGCTTCGCGAGCTTTCGGACAAATTCAATTCACATATGCGAGCCCTGGCAAGCATGGGAACAACGAAGCAGATTGCTAGCTACATCATAATCCAAGTGCTGTTGCAGAAGGTTGATGATGCCACGCAGTCTAAGTGGAAGGTAATGCAAGCTGACTCGGATTCCTTGGATTCCATTCCATCGTGGGAGTCCATCCGCCCATTTTTCCTTGAGCAGAGATGCCGGACTTTGGAGAGCCTGGATTTGCCGACGACATCATATGCACCAAACCTTGCGGTAGGACGGCGTGGACCTTTTCATACAGGTAACTCTGCATTTGTGATTACCAACTCTTCCATATGCATGATTTGTGATGGCCATTCTCACATAATAAACTCCTGCCCAAGGTTTTTAAGCTTGTCGCCTGAGGATCGTTTAGGCGAAGTTAGGCGATTGGATTTATGCCGTAAGTTCCTTGGATCTGGGCACCAATTCTTCAATCAATTCTTTTGTCGCCAAAGATCGTTTTGGTGATGTGGTGCTGCTAGCCACTGCCAATATTTTGGTCAGGAACCGCTCCGGAGTTCTACTGCAGTGCCGAGCGCTGCTCGATTCTGGTTCGCAGGTGCATCTAGTCAAAAAACTCGGCTCGGTTGGGTTGTTTGTGGAGGCGAGGGTCCTGACAATGGCCAGGTTCTCATGGCTGGTGAGCAGTCGGGACTAATCTGCCCAAAGGAGCCTTTAGATGAGCGACTCGATCAACTTCTCCGACAGTTCTGGGAAGTCGAGACCTGCACCGATCCGGTTGTGAAGGCATCAAAGGGAGAACTGGATTACGAGAGACACTTTGTTAAGAATTTTGTGCGGTTAGACGGTGGTGCCTATACAGTCAGGTTGCCAATTAAGCATGACTCCGGTTTATTGGGTGATTCGTACTCACAGGCTCTACGTCGATTCCAGTCGTTGGAGAGGAAACTGTCTTATCAGCCCGAACTGCACGCTCAGTATACGGCCTTTATAAAGGAGTATCTTAACCTAGGTCATATGTCCCTGGTTCCGCCTCAGCTGCATCGAGATTGCAAATATTTTCTGCCCCATCACTGCGTGCTAAAGAAGGACAGCACCCCGACGAAACTTAGAGTGGTGTTTGACGGTTCCGTCTGCACAACCTCCGGATTATGCTCTGAATGACATATTAATGGCTGGGCCGGTCATCCAACCTAAGCTTTTTCACATCCTGCTAAGGTTTCGTTCGCATCCGGTAGCGCTGACTGGCAACATTTGTAAGATGTATAGTTGTGGGAGGTTGGCGTCGTCTGACAGCATCTTGCGGTGCATTCTGTGGCGAGATTCCCCTCTTGAGGAGCTACAAACATATAAATTGGACACTGTTACATATGGAACAAGCCTGCGTCCTATCTATCTGTGCGAGCGATGCACCAATTGGCTAAGGACGAGGTGGACGACTTTCCAGTGGGATCCGAAATCTTACTTCGAGTACTTCGAGTTACTTCGATTTTTACGTCGATGATCTTATTTCTGGTGGCAGCTCCAAGGAGGAGATTATTGATTTCAGCGCTTTTGTCCAAGGACGAATTTCAGCTGCGAAAATGGTGCTCCAATATCCCTGGCGTGTTGGACGTCGTGCCTAAGGAGGATCGGGAGTCTTATCTAACTTTTGATGATGGTAGCAACTTTACGAAATCGTTAGGATTGGCTTGGGATCCTTCCACTGATCAGCTGCTGATTTCATTTTCAGCTCTTCAGTCCACTTCGAAGCCGTCTCGACGTTCTGTCCTATCATCAATAGCGCGTTGTTACTAAAGCAAAAATATTCTTGCAGAAGCTGTGCCGAGAGCCTCTCTTCTTGGGATGAAAGCTTACCTCGGGGTTTTGCCACCAGCTAGTGGCGAGGAGATTCATTTCGGAGCTTCACTCACACCCAACGTGCAGAATTTCCTCGGCTGGCGCTTACGTCTGGAGCACTTGTGGAGATTCATGGATTTTGTGACGCCAGCATTGAAGCCTACGGAGCATGTGTCTACATAGTTTCCAGGTCGCCAGTGGCTGTGAGCCGCTTGCCATATGCGAAGTCTCGAGTATCGCCTAATAAGACTTTAACTGTGCCGAAGCTAGAGCTGGCTGGAGCTGAGTTGTTGGCGAGAATGATGGCTGAGGTTCACAGTCTAGGCGCTTAGCAATGGGAAGTATTTTTTCAGTTCAGCGCGCTCATTTGGGTGATGAAATAAGGCGGACGTTGCAGACAAAAGGGAATGGTTGCCTCTTCCAGTTCGCTGGCTTCGTTATCCCCCTTTTTTGGATCAGTTTGGATAGCTTCGAGATAGACGTACGTCTCAAGAATTCATCCATGGATTACAATGGTCGTCACCCAATAATTTTGCCCAGGAGCCATCCGGTAACGCGAAGCATAATCCTTAGTTTTTCGTGAGCACCACCTGCACGCTAGACTCCTCGATCGTTATTGGCGATGATACGTTCGCAGTATTGGCCGATTGGGGGGAGAAAACAGTGCTCAAAGGCGACAAATAAATGTGTAAGATGCTTTCGGATGAAACCTCGTGGTTGTTGGAGCACATGTAATGGGCGATCTTCCAAAGGAGAGAGAGTGGAAGGTTATCAAGTCTTCGATGTAACCGGTATCGATTTTTGCGGTCCTTTCTTCTATAAGTCTGAGGTTCGCAACAAGGCTCCCATTAAATGTTACATTAGCGTCTTCATTTGTTTCACGACAAAGGCCGTCCATTTAGAGCTGGTGAGGGATCTGTTCACCGCCGCCTTTCTGCATGCACTGAGGAGGTTTATTTCTATCAGGAAGAAGCCTCGACAGATCTGGTCCGACAACGCCACTAATTTCGTTGGAGCCAAAAATCAGTTGAGCGAATTAAAGAGACTATTTCTTAGCGACGAGCACCAGAGAGCTGTCTTGGATTTTTGCCTTCCAGAGTCCATTGAGTGGAAGTTTATCTCTCCCCGTTCTCCCCACTTTGGCGGCTTGTGGGAAGCTGCTGTTAAGACCGCCAAGTATCATTTTTACAGGGTCGTGTGCTCGGCTGTATTAAAAGGCGACGATTTACAGACGCTGGTGTACAATATTGCTGCAGTGATTAATTCGAGGCCATTAGTTCCTCTCTCTGAAAACCCTGCGGATCTGGATGTCCTGACTTCTAATCATTTTTTGCATGGAGGGCCTCCTTCTAGTTTCAGTAAGCCAGACCTGACAAAGCTCAACATAAATCGGCTAGATGCTTGGCAACGCGTCGTCTTTCTTCAGCAGTGTTTCCGCGTGGTCCAGATGGAAGGAAGAGTATTTAACCCTGTTGCAGCAACGATCCAAATGGCGTATCCCTTGGTCAAGGCATAGCAGTAAATGACATCGTCCTAGTAGACGAACTTACCTCCAATGATGTGGCCCCTGGCGAGGTTGACGGAAATGATCGATGGAGATGATGGAGTGTGAGTCAGGGTGGCGCTGCTGAGGACGGCGTCCGGAGCTACAAGACGGGCAGTTAACAAATTGTGCCTGCTGCCCCTACATGATGCTGTTGGAAAGCCCATCTTCCAACGCGGGGAGTATGACGGGTCACGCAGCTGCCCGAAAGAAGTTTGGCCGGCAATAATTTATTGAATATGTGACGTAATTTTCTTTTCTTTTCAACCCTACTCAGGAAATTTTTACATATATCATTTGTAGAAACCCCAGAACTGACAATAAATTGTATCAAATATTTTAAAACCGAACTGTATGCTTGTTTTATATTGGTATATATATTCAGAACACAAACTTAAAAATTTGACAACGCTCGGTAACTAGAACAGATCTAACTAATGTAAACAGCATTTTTCGACCAAATTCAGACTTCAAATTTAATTGACAAATAGTATCACCCTTCCATAATTTCTAAATAGATTTCTGATGAAACCTCTTCTGATGACGAATATCATGGGAGATAAGATCGAATCCGTGCTATCCGCCCATTTTCCATATGTGGCGTTGACTTCTTTGGACCTATTAAGACGACATTGTAAATACGTGGTAGGGTACCATACAAGTCCTACATTAGCATTTTTTTTGGTTTTGCGTCCAAGGCAACTCATTTAGAAGTAATTTCCGATCTGTCAACTGATACCTTTTAATTGGCATTTCAAAGGTTCGTTGTGCGCCGCGGATGTCCGCAGGCCGTTCAACGATTTGTACCGATAGATTTATAAATACATTAGATATAGATAGTTTATAGAAATTTATAGTATAAAGTCTAGTATAAATTAGCATAGGGCGGAGCGGGAGCGCTAGAAAAGCTCAGTTTTGCTCTTGCGAAAATGATATAAAAAAAAACGATTGCGCCGTTTGGTTTTTACGACGGATATCGCAACCAGAAATGAGCTGCATCAGGAACTTAAAGCCTTTTCATTCGACGCTAGACAGAACCAGCATTCGAGTAACAACTTATCAGCACCCCAAGAAAAAAGTGTCAGGACTATGTCTCACATCACATGTCATAATGGTGGCAAACCCGGATACAAGAAGGCGTAATGTCGCTTTAATAAAGAGGCAACTCAGCGTCAGCAGCCCCGGAATCAACAATCTGAAGCTAAAGATCGATCATCCGTGATCTGTTATAAATGTGGAAAAGCTGGACATGTATCTACTGTGTGCCCGGATCGTCAGGAGCATCCGCCGATCAAGAGCAATGCCATCAAAGATGTAAAAAATTGCACGGTACTTGAGCCTTTAGGAACGTTGCTGCAGTTTGGTGAGTCGTTCCAATTTTACTTCGACTCCGGAGCCGAGTGTTCACTCATCAAAGAGACTGCATCACTGAAATTGTTCGGCACTAGAATAAACAACTTAGTGACATTGAGGGGTATAGGTGGCAACTCTGTTTGCAGCACTTTACAGATATTGGCGAATGTTTTAATTTGTGAGCGTTCTTTCGAAATCTTATTTCAAGTAGTTTTAAACAATCATATCCAATACGACACTCTGATTGCTCGGAAAATTTTGGGCCAGAGCATCGGCGTGAAAATTACTAATTCTGACCTGGCTAGTGTCGATTTACATGGACAGCATAAAGATAAACTGCTCTCAATATTACAGGGGTATTCAAATTCTTTTATAAACGGTATACCACAGACCGTGTGACTACGGAACAGTTAGAGACTCGCTTGATTGATCAGAAAAAGACGGTTCAGAGGCGATTGAGTGTGGAAGAGAAAAAAAGGGTTAGACATTCCATTCAAGAGCTGTTGGAAGCAAACATAATAAGACACAGCTCCTCTCCTTTCGCGAGTCCGATGTTACTTGTCCGCACGAAAAATGGTACAGACCATTGTTGATTATCGTGAGCTTAATGCCAATACTGTTTCCGGGTAATTACCCGTTGCCACTATCTGACCAGATAGCTAGGTTGCGTGGGGCTATGTTTGTCACGTGTCAGCGGAATCGCGCTATCACTCGTATGAGTTGGAAGCATATGCAGTTCTATTCTATTAAGCATTTTCGCCATTTCCTGAATGGTCGACATTTTATCGTTTTTACCGATTGCAATTCGCTCAAGGCATCTCGCACAAAAGTGGAACTGACTCCAAGAGTCCATAGGTGGTGGTCGTACATGCCATCTTTTGAGTTTGACATTCAGTGTAGCCCAGGTGAACGAATGGCTCACGTAAATTTTCTGTCTCGAAATCCCATAGCAAAAGATCGCATCCAGTCAAAAGGTACTGTGGAAAAACATATAAATTTGACAGAGATTACTGACAGTTCGTTATTAGATGAGCAGCAGCAAGACGAAGAAACGTCGTCTATTGTTTCTAAATGGCGTAACGATGATCTTTCTGAGGATTTGGCCGAAACGTACGAGTTAAGGGCAGGAACGCTGTATAGGAAAATTCAAAGGAACGGAAAAACTCGTTGTCTCCCCATCATCCCAAAGCCATTTAGGTGGTCAGCCGTAAACAATGTGCACGAGTCAATTATGCACCTTGGTTGCAAAAAAACTCTTGAGAAAATGTACGAATACTATTGGTTTAACAATATGCCCAAATACGTTCGCAAATAGGTCGACAAGCAAGCGGAATTGCATCCCATTTCGAAGGTCAATATCCCGTGGCATAGAGTCCACATCGACATCACAGGGAAGCTTAGTGGTAAAAATGAACAAAAGGAATACATAATCGTGTCAATAGACGCCTTCACGAAGTTTGTCTTTTTGTCTCATACATCTAGGCTAGACACCGAGAGCTGTATTAAGGCATTAAGATCACAAATATCATTGTTCGGCGTACCGCAGATCAGGGACGTTGTTTTTCTAGCACAACATTCAGTGATTTTTGTTCTGTTCAAAAGATAGATTTGCATCTGATCGCCACGGGTGCTAGCCGGGCCAATGGCTAAGTAGAGCGAGTTATGAGTACTCTAAAGTCCATGCTAACAGCGGTTGAGACAGGTGTCATGGCAAGATGCTTTATGCGAAATTCAACTGGCTCTTTATTGTACCCCCAACAGAGTGACTAAGGTTCTAAAGCACTTTAGAACTACTCATTGGCAAAGAAGCAAGGCCGTCTCGTACCTGTAGTTGAAAATACGAACGATGTTGATATTGATAAAGTTAAAGATAAAGATAAGGTTACTATTGTAAGACATAAAGGTGGTGATCACGTTGTGCTTAAGAGCGAAGAGCGACATAAGACAAAATTAGACCCAAAGTATAGAGGACCGCTTTTAGTAACCGAAATATTGGAAGGAGATCGGTATAACCTTAGGGCACTAACTTATAATAGAACATATAAATATTCTCACGAATTTTTGAGACGTATGCCTGAGAAGGCATAGAGTTGGATGACGAGTGTGATGATGAAGAAATCACAGAACTGAATGATGAAGCCAGTGATGAAGATGTCACAGATCAAGCCGGCTATGATCTTGAAATAGAATAAAGACATTGTATACGCCCGTTTCGGTTCCATGTTTCACGACTTTCTGTAGAGGGGAGCGCCCGATGGTCGTCATTTGCTGCATTAATATTGAAATATTTTGTAAAACCTTTATACTGTAAACTCACGAGGACGTGAGATAGGTCAGGAAGGCCGTGTCGCAGATTAATTTAAACAATCAAATTATAACGATTATATTTTGGTACACATTTGTTTTATTTCTTTGTGGTTCCCCTTTCTTTCGTGCGAAGCAGATGCATAATTCTGTCAACCTAGTTTGGCCGTGGGTATGAGTGAGACAGCTAGCGTTCGTCAAAACTCACCACACTGTGCGTGGGTATTAGAGGGTGAGAAGGAATTAAAAAGGAATCGACATTAACTAAAGAGGCAGTCTAGTTGTGAAATTCAATCAACATGCCACGCGCCAAAAAACTTTTCGGCGAAAGTACGGTCAAAGACTCGGCTGATGAATTCTCGTCATATACTTTATAGGGTCGGAGATGTTTCCTTCACTGCGTTGCACACTTTTGACCAAAATTATAATACCCTCTGCAAGGGTATATTGGCAATTCATTGAACAATCGTTGTTCGTTTTTTTACTAAAGAACTTACTCAAATTTTTTCATAATTTTGGAAGACAAAATAAGACAAGCATAATTCGGAGCAAAATTTGGCAAACTTCTTCATATGAGAAATTCTTTAAAAATCGTTTTTCCCGAATAACTTTTGAAAGAAATGTCGTATCGTGATGGTTAATGAACCAATCGTTGCGTAATTTGGAGAAAAATCTATGAATATAAAAATATTTTGAGTGGAGATATGTCCCCACTATATCCAATTTAGTGAATCAAAAGTGTTTTACATTTACGTAAATTTCTCCCAAGCCAAACTACTATTGGACAACTTTTGAAAACCTACTTATAAAACTACTTTTGAAAACAAGACATTTCATTTGGTATATCATTCTTTCAGATGTTGGTATATCACACACACAGAAAATTTTTTATTCTTCGGCTTTATTCGGCCACCTAGTGGACTGCTGTCCACTGTGATTCGCCCCGCTTCACCGCATATGATCAGCTAGGCTTAAGTGTATATGAAGAACATATCGAATTATAACGTCAGAGCAAAAGCACGAATTTTCGGTCGTCGTTTGTTATTTTTAAAATAATTATACAGCCACACATAGTTTTGGAATTTTAGAGATAAAATAATCTCAACAAACAGTGCTAATTAAATTTTTTTTTTATCTTGCGATGTTGTATCCGAAAGCAATTCCATTGTATGTGTTTGTTAATAAGCAAAACTGTCGCATTTGGGGTTCAGAAAATCGACAAAATGCTCATCACTTTAATGAAGGAAATCTTTTTGCGGTCACATTCCGCGAGTACTATTTGATAGTACCCGGACTTGATCACAGTGTTGTGAACCATTTTTATACCCTTGTAGATGGTTTTATAATTTCTCAGTCTTAAAGCTATTGACAAACTTTTAAACTTTGCACACACCCCTCTTTCCCTTGCGGAACGGGCAGGATTGGTCTACCATATCATGTAATATGATATCATCGGAAATGCGATAACTTCGATGTTTTTTAACAACGATGTGCATACATCGATGGATAAGCGATGGCCTTCTTGCGGTTGCGTAAAGACGTAGCAAATACTTTCCTTACCGAGAATGATACATCTGTCTCATCCACATTAGTAACATTTTTTCGCAAATGCAATGAAACACTTGTATTTGACTCGAATGTGTTTGTATCGAATAGACTTGGAATGCAGAGTCTACCGGAGTCTTCTGGATGGTCTAACGGATTTTTCGACGCGTCTTTGTCAATGACGAATTTTTATCTGTTTTTGCGCTATTCATCGTCTGATTAAGGGTAGCATGGATTTTCCCTTAAAAAATCATCAATCTGTGCCTGGCGTTATCATCAATCTCTCGGCGTCAAGCACTACCAATGCGTTGTTGACGTACCTTAATTGCATCAGATTTCAATCTGAAATGCTTTCCACTCTGTTTTGGAAGAATTTTAACTTTGCCTTCGTGATTTGTTTTGTTTTTTTTTTTTGTTGGCATCTAATGAAACTGGTTTATATAATCATCGGTTCCCCAAAAGTAAACTTGATTTTCTTGGTTCTTATAAATCTTTTTTTTAGGGTGGATTAGTGAACAAAACTGGGATAACATTACTGAATTGGATAAAGTGGCAGGCTTCCATGGGATAATAGATTCCTTTGAACAAAACTTTAAAGCTTGGAATGGTAATGTGATAATGATATTATGATATAATGATAATGATAATGATATAACTATATTACAAATAATTTTAATTAATATTATTATTTTAGCGTGGTATGCCACAACATTTCCTGAGCAAGAAGACCTGGTTGGTGAATGGAATGACAAGTTGACAGATTTTCAAAAGATATGCGTCTTACGTTCATTGCGACCAGATCGAATTACTTTCTGCATGACACAATTTATTATTACCAAACTGGGGCCGCGATACGTTGATCCACCCGTTCTTGATCTTAAGGCTACTTTTGAGGAATCAATTTCTCAAACTCCTCTTATATTTGTACTATCGCCGGGTGTTGATCCAGCACAATCACTTATCACTTTATCTGAATCAGTTAAAATGGCACAGAGAATGTTCTCCCTTAGCTTGGGGCAAGGACAGGCTCCTGTTGCTACTAAGCTCATTATGGATGGCATACGAGATGGTAATTGGGTATTTCTTGCAAATTGCCATTTATCTTTAAGCTGGATGCCAACACTTGACAAGATGATAACAACGATGCAATCTATGAAACTACATAAAAAATTTCGACTCTGGCTAAGCTCTAGCCCACACCCGGATTTTCCCATATCAATATTGCAAACAAGCATTAAGATGACTACTGAACCTCCGCGTGGAATTAAAGCAAATATGAAGCGTCTTTACAATAATATAAATGAACAAAATATGGATACATGTAATGATCCAAGCAAGTACAAAAAGCTCCTCTTTGCGTTATGCTTTTTCCATACCATATTACTTGAACGGAAAAAGTTCTTACAGCTTGGATGGAATGTAATTTATAGTTTTAATGATTCCGACTTCGAAGTTTCTGAGGTACTACTCCTTTTATATTTGAATGAGTATGAAGAAACTCCTTGGGGTGCCCTCAAATATTTAATAGCGGGAGTTAATTATGGAGGACATGTAACCGATGATTGGGATAGGCGTCTTTTAATTACCTATATTAATCAGTTTTACTGTGATCAAGCTTTACAGTCAAGAAAATTTCGGTAAAAAATACACAATACATATACATGTATGAAACTATTACAAACATTGATTATTTTCTAACAGATTGTCACCCCTTCCTAATTATTTTATTCCCGATGACGGTGACGTGCAGACTCATTTAGATCAAATTCAAATGTTTCCAAATTTTGATAAGCCTGAAGCTTTTGGTCAACATTCTAATGCCGATATCCACTATAGGTAAGACTCGGATGCTATTTGAGACCCTCTTATCTATGCAAGTACAAACAACAAGCTCAACAGGAAGTGAAAATATTGAGACAAAAGTATCTGATTTAGCAAAAGAGATATTAGTTAGTACGCCAGATGAAATTAATTATAGAACAAACTGCAAAATTATTGGAATCAATCGAACTCCTTTAGAGGTTGTATTACTTCAATAAATAGAAGTATAATAAACTTATTGGAGAAATGTACCCATTTGCGCGATTTACACGTCGAGGAATCCAAGGATTAGTTGTAATGAGCTCAGACTTAGAGGATATATTTTTGGCGGTCTCAGAGGGTCGAGTTCCTCTGCAATGGTTAAAAGGTACATATTACGATACAAAAATAACTAATAATTCATTTTTTGTTTTTTAGCTTATAATTCTTTAAAACCATTGGCCGCCTGGGCCCGAGACTTGACACATAGAGTGTTAATACTTGGGCAAAAACACTGCGCCCTCCGACTTTATTTTGGCTAGCCGCATATACTTTTCCAACAGGGTTTGTAACAGCTGTATTACAAACTTCAGCGCGATCTACTAAGACACCTATTGATGAATTATCTTGGGAGTTCTATGTATTCGTTGAAGAAGATTCAGCTGCAGCTCGTATAATAAGAGAAGGAGGCGGAGTCTATATACGAAGCTTATTTTTAGAAGGTGGTGGATGGCTTCGGAAAAACCAATGCCTTCAAGATCCTCTTCCAATGGAGCTTATTTGCCCGCTACCTGTAGTTCACTTTAAGCCAGTTGAAAATCTTAAAAAAAGGTCTCGTGGAGTTTATCAGTGCCCAGCCTATTACTATCCAATAAGGTCGGGCTCGTTCATAATCGCTGTGGATTTGAAATCAGGCGCAGAGAAATCTGACTATTGGATAAAGCGTGGCACCGCGCTTTTATTAAGTTTAGCCAACTAAAATATTCACTTAATTAAATTGATAGTGCCCTAAATAAACGTAATAAATAAAATTTTGAGAAATAAAATATTAAAAATAATATACAAATAACTTTGTCTTTTACTTTTTAAGGAATCGCACTGTAAATCTGCCCATATCCAAAAACTCAAAAATCGATCAGACAATATTTTAAGCATCAGGGCCCCACGTTATTTGCAAATTGGGTGTTGGTCCAAGCAGACACAAATAAAACCCCTTAAAATAATCACTTTTTTGCGGTAGCGGCTTCTAATTAACATTTATTCTTGTATGCCTTTAGCAGTATTGCATGTATTTTGTTGTTGTATTTATTACGTATTAGTTCTCTTAGTGTATCTAGACGTAGCGTCCACCAGCGGTCCCCATAGGTCCTTCCTATGGACTTCTGTCCAAAAGGGGTCTTTGGGAGTTACTACATCGCAACAGTCAAAATACTCGGTTGTCCGCTATGTGGCGACACGCATGTTTTTTGTTGATGAAATACGAACAACGTTTGCGTTATAATTTTTTAAAATTACTTACGGTTACCTTAAAAAATTAAAAATACTTTTAAATTTAAACAAGGCATAACTTTACAACAAATGAAGCTAACTTAACATGCTATATTTCGTAATAATGATTTTTTAAATATCTTTTTCACTTTCTTTAAGAATATATGTCTAAATCATAAGGAAAAGAAAATTCACTGAAACAAAATTGGCTATACCGATCCTATTATTACGATCCTACATATTTAATGTAGATATAGCCTTTGAGATAACGCAACTTTTGATATATCGTTTCTATCTGGGATAAGTCGCACATTTGAGATAAAGTTCGCTAAGTAAGTGAATATAATTCGCACGTTCATAGCATTACAGAAATATACTCGGTTGCCGGTTGGCTTTTTGTAATTGGCGATCATAAAAAAACAAATTTATTAAATTATATTTATTAAATTTAAGTAAAAAGTTATTTGTTAAGAACTGGCCACCAGCCGTGACCGCAAACAACTGAGGCAAAGTGCCGCCTGGCGGCAACCGCACTCCGAAAAACATATCCCAAACAATTTGCAGCTGTTAAATAATATATCGATTACAAATTTGAAGCAATCGATATTTTTCTCCATAGTCAAACGGTTACACTCGAAAAACGAGATGATTTATTTGAAAACGAAAACTATAATATTAATATAATACGAAATAATTATATTTCCATATGAAAAAATGTATATTTTTGGTTGGCAGAAATCCCCTTCCTGAACCCACCCCAATGATACCCGCTGGAATTGACGCAACAATGGAATTGTCAGGCGGCAATTAGCTAAGATAAGAAGTAAAAAGTATGTGATTTGATATGTGCGTGATCATTAATGTATAATGGTCGACTTTTTATAGGGGTAAAAACAAAATGTTGATTTCAATTCAAAACCTCTTGACGATTCAAAATACCGGTGACAAACGTTCATGCAACGACCAAAATATCTGATATGAAATAAAATAAACCTCTTCATGAGGTAAAATAACGGTGGTGAACCCTCATTCCACGCCCAAAATATCTGATATCAGAATTGCTGACGAATAAATGCATTATATGTATAAAAATTATACATTAAAAATATTCTTATTTGTCACGTGGAACAATCAATATTGCATATATTAAAATACCTATAATAAAAGGTCTACAATAATTGGCATTGGTTCGCAGAATGGCAGCGGGTCGGGTCATTGGACCATTCAAGGGTTTTTCTCACCATATCTAAGCTTAAAAGCACCTAAGCATATGTTTGGTCCATAATTACAGCGGATAATTACAGCAGATAACGCGGCGCACAAAAATCCAGGTACTGTCGTCCTACATGGTCTACGAGAGGTCGGTACCCCCAGACGAGCGTGTGGAAACCAATAGAACACAGCAAAGGGTTTATCAAGGGTTTTTCTCACCATACAATGTTAATAACATGTTAATTTAATGATTGTTAATAACGATCAAGGTGAATAACTTCTTAACTTAGAACTCAGGTAAAAAAACACTGGAAACTAATCAAAAGGGAAAGGTTTGCTACCTTTTTACATGGAAAAAAACAAAAGCACTCAATAAGGGCATAGTAGATGACTGACTACGGACATGGCTAATAAAGCTTATCACGAATATAAATTATGTAATTGGTGTGCCGGCTGTCTGTACTTCGTGGCGGGGGTCGGCTGATCGTGGGTTGCGGCAAGTAGCCCTAGCTGCAATGGATGTTGAAAGGTAGCCGATTGGCCGTGGCATCAACTGCAGTAATACGTCGATTAGGATGAGAGGATGACTGCCCCCCTATTCTGCCGCTGGCCTCTTGACTCAGTCACAATATAAAATTAATAAATTATTAACTGCGATTGCCGGAGTTTCATTTATCGAGCTTTGGCTCTTTATTCTTTGGGAATATAAAGTGTACTAAACTAAGTTGACAAAAAGTAAAAAGTATGGACGGATGCCCGCGGCATCTTCACTGACTAAGCAAAAATCGCTAAAGTCATACGATCGCTGGCCACCAATGGCACTAAGGCCGGACCATAGAGGTGCAATTCGTTGGCTCAGCTCCCGGACACCATAAGGGTGGTCATGGTGCCAATATATAAAATATATAATGTATAAAAAACGTAATAATAAAATATGAAGACATATAAATGGAATAATAAAATATAAAGATATAAAAAACGGAATAGGTCGCCCCCGTGATATACAGCAGGATTGAATCCGAAATCCCCGGACTCTTATTAAGCGAGTTGTTTAGGTTTGCGTAGACAGAGTCGTTTATGATCGCTTTCCTCTCGAAGGTGATGGGTTGGGCCCCTTTTATGGTAGTTGTGGGCCCGTCGTCGATGGTAACCTTCGTCCGTTCTTCATTGACGATTATTACACCTTTATCTACGACTGTGAGGGGTTCCAAGTTGCTAGGGCGACTGGGGCAGGCAGCCATCCCGCCTGCATGCAATTGACGGGCCCAGGTGTCGTGGGTAGCCCTCTGGCAGAAGGTAGCCAAGTTGGTGGAAGAGCAATCGGATACCGCTAGGACCCCGTCATCACGTTCTGCTTCTGTATTATCTTCCAGTTTCAGTATGGTGTGGAAGAGCAGGATCTACTTAGAAGAACACTTCACCTTATGATACTGTACTAAAATATGGATTGAAAACTATGGGGACTGCTCGTCAAAGATAGCCTTTATATCCTTATGTTTGAATATTGAAGGATTTATAATGTTATTTTTGGCGAGGGTAATAGTGAGCAATCAATTTTTTATTTCGGAGATTAGTATTTATTTTAAATATTCTGTGCATGTTCGATGTCAACTTCCAGCAGCTTCCTCATGTGGGATTGTGGGAACAGTTCGAGCCTTCTGACCTTGGAGTCAATTATAGTAGAAAACTCAGACAGATTTGTCGAGTACTTAACCACGGCAAGCTTAAGGCCAAGCCTGTGGAGATTATAGGAAATATGCAGTGTTTAGTATAAGGGCTAATGTGACAGGTGAGATGCCTATCTGATGTTGTCTTTATGGACCACCCTCCCCCTAACGAGAACAGATGTTTCCAGATCTGCTTCAACACACTCTTCTTAAAAAAGCGGCGTCAATTCATTCCCTAATCTTTTGTTGTTACTTAGGTGTAATTTTTTACCATCTTTTAAACGACTCGGTTTTGACTCGTATAAGTAATCCTGTCCAGGTTAGACTGCTGTGCCTTGTCAATTTTGGCTTTCATTGCCAGCTTGATCTCTTCGCTGCTGGCGTGGATGATCTTCTCTGGCCTAAACTCTGTGACCGAGTGTTGCGACCTATTGTATTCTATAGTAGACCGCAATATTAGTTCCACAGTATCTTCTATTTTTTTTTTTATCAATTTGAGGCATCTGACGGTACTTGAGTACTTGGTCATTGGAGCTACTATATAGCGGTGGGGCATTGAATGGCTCGAATGGCTTGAGGGGCTCGAACATTCCGTATTGCCCTATAAACTAAAGGGCAAATTTTGACAATTTGTTAATACAGGTAAGATTTAGTTGTGTGTTGAAAAAATGTCGATATGCAACATTTCTCCAACGTACGAACGGATAGGCGCATTTTCTTATTCCTCCTTCTTACGATGACGGTCATATTTGGTTTTATTGCACCCTTTGCAATTTGCGACCACTTCGCTAGCAAGTTTAGACATGTTCTAATACTATATATAAGTAATAATAATCTCGGAAAATTTGTTTTGGTTTGTCTTTCGCAGTCCGATGGGCGCGATTGTGCTCGGTGTTAGTGATTTCGAGCTGTTAATTGGCGTTGGTAATATCAGTGACAAAGGATTTACAATGCCAAAACTTTGTCCCAGGAATCTCAACCCTCAAGGCATTCTGAATACGAGCTAGGAATTTAAAGTGAATCTCGATCACAACGTTGGCTTTGATAATCTTTTTTAAACGGATTCAACAAGCAAGTCTTGTTTACTAAAGTTAATGTTGTGACGAGTTCTATTTCCGAAGACTTTGAAGTCTTGCTAAAGCGGTCGTCCTGCTTCTTCCAATATTAATTGGTTTCTGAAGCAGTTTAGAGGTTTGTCTATTGTCTTTATGGTGTACGAAAGCGTCTCTGCATCGTGGCTGCATTGGACTGGGCCTCAGCTTCTAAGTTGTTTACGGGTTG
The DNA here is from genome assembly GCA_035045925.1 of Drosophila atripex. Classification (NCBI taxonomy): domain Eukaryota; kingdom Metazoa; phylum Arthropoda; class Insecta; order Diptera; family Drosophilidae; genus Drosophila; species Drosophila atripex. The sequence goes on from JAWNOP010000021.1 coordinate 23,602, forward strand.
CCGAGACAGTGCGTCAGATTTTATTTTCCGGGTGTGTAGAGCACTTACCCGTTGTTCTCATCAATAAATGTTTTCCATCGCTTATTCTTAGCGTTGTTATTTGTGTCGGATACCGCATATGTGAGAGGCTGGTGGTCTTTAAAACTTCGTACCTCCTTGGTCCCGTATAAGTCAAACGGTTATTTAAAATCGGGATATGCCAGTATGACATCTTCTGATGTCAAGATGTTGAAAATTCTACGCTCTCTTTAAAAAACTTGGTGTTTTCCCGTGCCAACCTCATGTTAGCATCGAGTTGGCGCTTAAGCACTTTGTCAATGTGCTTATATGTTCCATTTCGTTTTCGGAAAAAATGACAACGTTGTCAACGTAGTTGTCAACATTTTGCCAATTTTTTCCCACAGCACCGTCGTGGCTCTTTGGTCGGCAAAATTCTTACTTCCCACCGTTAACTGAGAACGAGGTCAAGGATGGGAATCTGGACGGCCTAATTATACCATTTCTCAGCAACTCCTTGATTTCTGTGTTTACGAAGTCTGTTACCATAATTTGTTACCAAGTTACCAAGTTCGTCACTCATAGTTCGAATAGTAGCGATGACCGATGTATTAAAATGTTAGTGCTCTCTTTAGAGAGGTCGAAAATACTTTAATTCTTTTGAGTATTATTTTTTTAATACGGCTTTCTCTCCGAACTTGGTACCACTATGTCATCGATTTTTCAAAAATCAGTCAAAAAATTTGAGCTTGACGTTTGCTTATTTTATTACGCTATTGTCTAAATCCAATGCTACTCCTGCTTGCATTAGCGAATCGATGCCATTTATAGCATCTAACGTGCTCGAGTGTGTCCAAGACGAAAAATAGGGCATCTAGCCCAAAAATGCGGATTAGGCGGGACAACAAATTTTCTTTTTAATAATAACAATGGCCTCGTAGTGGGCTTCGCTGCTGTCGTATTTTTTGAATACTTCGTATCCATTGGATGCAGCCCGCCTCCACGGACCCTATACCTCGTGGCTTCCATTAAATGTTGATAAAGATTTTAGCCATACAGCATATAAACTACACATTTCATACAACGAAAATGAACGCAAAAATTTCTTGCGACAGGTTCCAGAGAGAATTGTACTCTCGTTCTTACGATCTTTCTTACGCTCATAAACAATTTTTGATTCTTCAGTCGTTGAGACAAGATGGTTGCTTCGCGGTCAAATTCATCTTAGTATGTAAAAATGTTATATATAAAAATATATGCTCACATTTTCAAATACACGGTTTAATGTATGTGCGTTTGGTTTTGTTTTGAAGCCAGCTAAAAGTTTTGATTTTTGTAACTTTTCAGGCTTTCTACCCTAAGAAAATTGGGTTATGCATTATTGAGTTAATGATGATGAAAAAATATATATTTTATTTATTAATATTTCAGAATATATTTGATGTTTGTTTGGGAGTACGATAAACTACTAGCAGTAAAATATTTTTCATACATATATTACTACGAATTAATACAAATCTATGTACTAAGGTAGAATCTGATCTAAGGTATGATCTAAGGTAGATCTAAGGTATATTTCAGTCGGTATCACAAAAAACCCCGATTGCTTTTAAGTACTTCTGCAAGCAGATGGTGCTTGCAAACTCTTCTGAAAGAACATTTTGGGGAAAGTTATCATAAACAGAAACAGCTGATTTTTTGTTTACCTTTTTATACCCTTGGAGAGGTATTATAGTTTTGGTCAAAAGTGTGCAACGCAGTGAAGAAGACATCTCCGACCCTATAATGTATAAATTAGTTTTAGTTATTAAATTGTTCTACCTTAACCAAGAACTTGGTTAAAGTGATACACCCAAAATCCAAGATATAAAGGCGGAGTTTTTCTTATGATCGTTTATTACAGGGCCGATGTGCCTCTGTCCGAATAAAGAAGTAAACTAATACAAAAATTCAAGCAAGACAATCCCGCAACTTATGGTTACGAGATCGTTTCATAGCGGCCACGTAAATATGTCGTGGTTGCCGGCTATGCAACGACATCCGATCCAAATGCTATTCAATATTTGTGGTGTCGTATATGCAACGACATCAAGTCAAATGCTTATTCAGCTATTTGGCCAGTGTCGTATTCGGTCAGCGAACTCAGACCGTTTGTTTGTCTTAACTACTCCCCCCCCCCCCTCGAGGTTAAGGCCGCCCTCGGCCGACCCTATCTCTGCAACGACGTCCCTCATCAGCTTCGCAGACCTCCTCGCAGGATGATGCGTCGACAGGTGAGGCCGACACAGATGAGCGCACAACATACAGCCGCCACGGAGAACGCCACGTTGTAGATGCGATGCGATCCTGTTTCTTCCTTGAATTTCTCGATCTCCTCCAGGTTTCGTTCACTTAATCGATGAAGGAACGGGAGGCTCAGAATATCTTGGCTGGCGGTGATATTCAAGATAGGGGAAGTTGGCGATCCCAGGGACTCTACTCTGGGCGTTGTTGTGGTTGACGAATAGAGTCCCGTTGATTCTGGCTCTGTCGTTAAAGGTGATGAGGTGTGTGCCCATCACTCTGATCTCGGTACCGTTGTCGACTTGAATCATTGCCGGATTATCGTTGACTATGATAACCCCTTCGTCTACCTCAGTGATCGCCTCCAGGTCGCTAGGCTGAATCTCGCAATGTGCCGTGCCCCCTGCGTGTATTTCCCTTGCGCATGAGGTCTCTGTCGCCAAGCGACAAAGTGTGGCTCACGGCGAGACGGTGCAGCTCTGAAGATTGTGAGTTCCTCCATCACAATCGGCTATGACGTTGTCTGGCATCCTCAAAATGAAATTCTTATGGGCGACAGGGTAAATAGTTATCTTTCACAGGAAAATTTGATTTTAGGGAATTTAATAATAAAGTGCAATGAGTTAGGGGATTGAAGGACTTTTACGGACGAGACGGACATGAGGTCACCTATCGGGGTGTTTGTGGGTTCCTCTAAGCAAATTGATTTCAAGTCTGCGTGGTCTAAAATATTAGGGCTAACTATGTTAGCTTTCGCAAGTGAAACAGCCAACATCAAATTCTGCAACTCCATCGACAACATTCTATTTCTAGCCAGCAAGGTTTCGTACAAGTGACCTGTGTCGATTTGTGAGTTTTGAGTTACCTTTAAAATTTGGTTAACCGTGGAGGTTAGTTTATTAATTTGGACCTGAACTCTAGTGTTTATTTCTATTTGCCTATTGTTGGAATTTATTAGTTGCATCTCTGTGAACCTAGTCCTTTCTAGATCACCTGCATCAGGCGTACCCGCCACAACTTTTAGTATGGACCCTAGGAAGTCTATACTTCTCGCGACCCTGTGGTGCGTACCCAAGGCTTCTAGCAAGTCCTGCAGGTGCACCGTATCTACGACCAGGAGCTTCTTCATGTGAGACTGCGGAAAAACGTCAATGAGCTTGACTGTCTCTTCTATAACTCGTTCGTACTCCGACAGGTTCGCGGAATGTTTTACATAAGCATACTCTTCCCAAACCAGGACTTGCCCATCTATGATGGGGATGTACTTGGCGTGCGAGTAGTCGGTGATGTGCGCCGAAGCCAGCGACAAGGAAAAGACAAGTATGATTTTAAACCTGTAGGGTGAAATGTGCGTTTTATTTTTACTTTAGTTTTTTTTATAGAGGTTACCCAGCACCAAATTGAAGATTGAAAGAAGCTTATGCCAAGGTGGCTAAGCATAAATGCGCCTAGTGGCTGACAAAACTACTACTAACTAATACTAGCGTGCCTAGTGGCCGAAAAAGTAGGTGCCTAGTGGCTTTAAAAAATATAAATGCCTAGTGGCTAACAAAAGGAGAAGGAAAGGGGGTCATTTAATGTTGTCTTTATGGACCACCCTCCCCTTAATTAGGACCGTGGTCCCCAGGTCCGCTTCTACCGCTCTTTCTTCGCACAATGGCGTCAGCTTGTTTCCCAGCCTTCTGTTGGATTTAACTAATACTTTGTCGCCAACTTCGAAGACTCTATTCTGCCGCGACGCATTCTCTCTGCTCCTTAGCGCGTTTTGAGCGTTTCTTATTTTGCTTTGGATCAGATCCGGTTCGTCTGAATGCGCCTGAACTACATCGACCGGCCTTCTGTTGGTAACAGAGTGTATTGATTTATTGTACTCCGTTGCCGCCAACAAAATGACTTCTACCGTGTCACTTATTTTCCTGTCGATTTTTAGACACCTCGCAAGCTCTAGCAAGGTACTATGAAATCGCTCTACCTGCCCATTAGAAACACTGTGCAACGGTGGAGCATTCGCAATGTTGACTCCAAAACTGTTGGTCAGCATTGTTGAGATTGTCTGTGAGTTGAATGAGGGCTCATTGTCACAGTAGATTGTCTTAGCCTTTGGGAAGAAATTCATCAACTGAAGAATTGCTGGCTTCAGATCTGCAATGGTTCTTGACGGGATGGGCTGAACTACAGCGAACTTGGAGAACTTGTCAACGCAAGTGAGGAAGAATTTCTTATCAGTGGAAAAGATGTCTATGTGTAACATCTCCCCCGTATGTGAAGGGATTGGCGTTTCGCCTAATTCCTGTTTCTTTGGGTGTCTGTCGTATTTGGCTCTGCGACACACCTTACAATTCAATGCTATCTCGTTCGCGAGCTTTGTCATTTTAGGGAAATAATAGTCTGTTAAGACCTGCTTGACATTCTCTTGTGCAGCCCTGTGGGCGTGATTATGTTCGTCCGTCAAGATTTCCCTTCTCTCATTGATGTCGAAGATGTCGGCGACTATCTTCTTACAATGTTGGAATTTCGTTGCTGGGAATGTTCGAACCAGTTCATCTTGAATCTGGGCGAGGGTGTGGAGGTCGCAATGGATCGCGTTGACCACTGGGGTTGACTGCAACCTTAATTTCCCTAAATAAAGATTCCCTGTCAACGAAATGAAGAGTATGCCGAGTTTTTTCTCGGAACAATATAGTTCTCCTAGTTAAAGGGTACCTTGCCTCCTCAACCACGATCTGATTCCTAAAGCAATTTATTGGCTTATCGGTGGTCTCGATGGTGTAAGAGGCGGAAGCTTCGCTATGTATTGTAGCGACATCAGAGCTTGGAGTGTTGTCTACAAGGGAATTCACGTTTTGCCGTGACAATGCATCAGCTACGTGGTTTTCTTTCCCGGGCTTGTAGAACAATCGGGCGCCGGTCTCGTCGATCCGGGCTTTCCAACGCTTTATCTTTGCATTGGGGTTACCCTCGGAAACTGCAAAGGTCAGAGGTTGGTGGTCTGTGTAGATATTGATTTCTCTTGCTCCGTAAATGTATTGACGAAGCTTTGCTAAGGCCCATACAATTGCTAGGAGTTCACGCTCGTTAGTAGCGTAGTTCGCCTCTCTGTCTTTGAGGGTTCTAGAAATCATTGTGACTGGACGGCCCTTCTGTGATAGGACTGCCCCAATACCGTATGCCGAGGCGTCGGTGGTCAGATCGAATGGCTGTTTGTAATCAGGGTACATTAGCATGACCTCCTCCGACGCCAGAATATTTCTCAGTTTTTCAAAAGCGTTGCGCTGTTTTTCGTTGAAGATCACAGGAATGTTCTTTGATTTGTACTTGCTGACTGTGCCGTTTTCACCTTTTAAGATGTCGGACACCGGTTTTGCATGGCAGCAAAGTCTTTTACAAAGCACCTATAGTAGCTGGCCAAACCTAAGAAGGATCTAACCTCGTACAGATTTTTTGGTTCAGGGTAATGCTGGATGGCCCTTACTTTCTCGGGGTCAGTCCTAGCTCCCTGGTCGGTGACTATAAATCCAAGGTATTCTACGCTTGTTTTGAAAAACTTGGATTTCTCTTTAGCAACCCTCATGTTTGCTTCACTTAACCTTTTCAAAACCACGTCAACGTGGTTGACATGATCGGTTTCGTTTTTTGAGAAGATTATGACGTCATCTACGTAGACGTAGCATGTCTTGCCAATTTCTTCACGGAGCACATCGTCGATGGCTCTTTGGAAGATGCTTCCTGCGTTCTTTAGACCGAACGGGAGCCTACAAAACTCGTACTTGCCTCCATTCACAGAAAATGAGGTCTTTCTCGCGATCACGTTCCGCCAGAGTTATCTGGTGGTAGCCTGACTTCAAGTCTAGTGTCGTAAAATATTTCGCTTGTCCGAGGTTCGCCAATATCATTGATATGTTTGGCATTGGGTATTTATCCGCAATGGTCTTTGAGTTCAGTTTTCTGAAATCTATTACCATACGCTTTTTCTTGTTACCCGCTTCGTCTACACCTTTTTTGTCAACAACCCAGAATTGGGTTATTATACGGTGATTTGGATTTTTGTATGATTTTGTCTTTAAGGAGGTTTTTTACCTCTGAATCGACGAAGTCGGCCACACCATAGGGTAGGGGTATAGTTTAGAATATATAGGTTCCTCGTCCTCTGTTCGTATGGTTGCTACAACCGAAGTGTTGAACGGTAATGCTTCGTCTGGGTCAGCAAAAGCATTGACCCTGCACTTTAGCATTTGTGCGAATTTAGCTCTGACGCACGACGGGGCATCTATATCTGCTGCTGTCGTGAGGTTATAAATGCTTACGCATTTATGATATTGGATGGTCTCGGATTTGGAGCCCACCCTTAATTGCTTGTCTTTTAAGCACAAATCGACTCCCGCTTGAGTTAGGAGGTCATGGCCTATAATGCCATCGAATGTCGACAGGTTGTTTAGTAAAAAAATGGGGCGGTTACGCCGAAGATTTGTATTAAGCATTTTTTTGTTATTTCGTTTGAGCCATGGATTGAATAAATCGAGAATGGCTTATCGACAAGGGTAATGTATTTTAGTTGCTGAAATGGCTTTATGTAGCTCTTTGCAGCGCCCGTGTCGATTAAAAATTTTTTGCTGACCCCTGCTACTCTGCGTTGAATGCGTTGAGCAGGGACTCGCTCCTAAAAAATTGACCACATCTTGGTCTGAATCTGCGTCGCTGTCTATATTGATGACGGCTGACATGGCTGCCTCATTGTAAGAGGCGTGAGAGGTTTGTGTCTGTGATGTGTCAGGCGTAATATGATCAACTCTTTGTCGCTGACCTTGTCTAGCCGTGCGCTGAGAAGCGGTACGTTTCTGGTTCTGGGTATAATAATTACCCGAGGAGTTTGGCCTTGAAAACGCCGTTTGTTGCCGAAATTTGGATGAAGATGGGTCTACGTCCATTGGCTCCGGCGTGTCTAAGCTATTTGGCTTGCTTTGTGCCTGGTCATTTTGCTTAAAGTGTGGGGACTTAGACTGCTTCGGGTTTGGTCTTGTGTCTTTCCCTTGAGTCTTTTGTTCCGCTTTGTGGGCTTTTTCTTCTAAACTTTTGGCGAAGTTAGCCGCGAAGGCGTACCTTTCGTGATTTGATTCGATTTCTTGGGCAAGGGCTAAAGCCGTAGGTAGGTCTTTAGGTTTTGCAGCGAAAAGTACATCTGTGAGGTTGCGTTTAAGCCCTGAAACAAAAACTCGCAACGCATCGTCGCGGAATTTGTTACGTAAGCCCTCAGCTAGGGTTGGCTCATAACTCATGTTGACTTTATTTATCAACAGTGTGAGCTTTTTCTCTACCTCATCATAATATTGAAGCAGTGGCATGTTGCCCTGTCTCAATGTACCAAGCTCCTGTTCAATGACATGCATTGGGCGCTTGTCGCTGTATGTGAAGTCGAGGCGATTTATGATCGCCTCAACGTTCAAAACTGTAGCGAAAGAGGCAAGAACTGCATCGGCAGGGCCTCGAATTTTACTCCTAATTATAATTACTGCCTGATAATGGCGCGAACTACCATTATATGGCCTGAAAATTTCGTAGGCGGCTAGCGCCGCTTGTCTCCAAGAGACATACGACTCTTGGGCCCCTGCAAACTCCTGCAGACATTTGACGGCATCCAGTGGCTCGTCGCAACGTATGTCGTCTCTGATCTCAACGGCCTTGTATTGTTCAACTACGGGCGGCGTAATTTGAACTGTAGCTACTTGGCTGGACAACTCATTAATTCTCTGAATTAATGCTTGCTGCTCACGGTCGTGGGCGACAGCTTGCTCAGCTAAAGCGTTGCGGATCGCTGCCTCAACCACTGTTCTAAGTTGTTCTGGGTCCATGTTTGATGAAGAAGCAACAAGAATACGTTTGCTCTTTACAATTCTGTTCCTAAGAACTTTAGTATGGCTATCAGAGTCTGACTCTGAATCGGTGCAGTGTTGCTGAGGGGTTCTGTAGTTTGAAAACGGCGAGCTCATCGGCCCGAACGTTGAATGGGTACGGAAAAGAAAACAATCAAACTCATGAGTAGGCGACTGAGCGCAACAACAACAAAAAAAAAAAATTCAACGGGTCGAATTACGAGTGATGCAAAACACAATGTGGCAAAAGAAATAAACACGGTTTTTACTCAAAAAACCTTTTTGTAAACACAATGTGGCAAAAAGAAATAAACACGGTTTTTACTCAAAATGTATTTTAATTCCAAGTTGCAAAATTTAATGAAGCAGTTTTATTTTGGTTAGCTTAATTTGCTTAGCAGACTTTAAACTTGGTTAAAAGGAACTCCACTTACATGACTTGTTATGGGAATTTATAGGGTGAGAAAAAAGGTGTATTTCCCACGCAGCAGTCACTGGTTTGTTGTTATTATAGGGTTAGGCTTCCCGCGCAGCAGTCACTGGTTTCGTAGTTGTTATAGGGTTAGGCTTCCCGCGCAGCATTCACTGGTTTGTAGTTGTTATAGGGGTAGGTTTTTACTTTTTTTTATTTTTATTTTTTTTTTTACTTTTTCACTTTTGTGAATCACTGTGTCAATGTCGTTGCTGGTCGAGCAACGTTGTTGATTTTTTGTTTTTATAACGCGATAATAAAACACGCGGGGGTAATTAGAATTACCACTAGTTGAGCGCCAATTAGTTTTAGTTATTAAATTGTTCTACCTTAACCAAGAACTTGGTTAAAGTGATACACCCAAAATCCAAGATATAAAGGCGGAGTTTTTCTTATGATCGTTTATTACAGGGCCGATGTGCCTCTGTCCGAATAAAGAAGTAAACTAATACAAAAATTCAAGCAAGACAATCCCGCAACTTATGGTTACGAGATCGTTTCATAGCGGCCACGTAAATATGTCGTGGTTGCCGGCTATGCAACGACATCCGGTCAAATGCTTATACAGCTATTTGGCCAGTGTCGTATATGCAACGACATCCGGTCAAATGCTTATTCAGCTATTTGGCCAGTGTCGTATTCGGTCAGCGAACTCAGACCGTTTGTTTGTCTTAACTTATATATATTCTTGACCAGGATCACCTCCTGAGTCGATATAAGCATGTCCCCCCATCCGTCTGTCCTTCTGTCCGTTTTTCCGTCTGTCTGTTTCTACGCAAACTAGTCTCTCAGTTTTAAAGCTATCGTCTTCAAACTAGAGGCAGTATATAAGTCGGGACGGCCGGGATCGGTCGACTATATCCTATAGCTCATATAACTGATTGATCGGAAATGCCATAACTTTGTTGTTTTTTAAGTTAGAAGGATGGGATTTTCTATGGATTCTACTTTGGGCAAACTTATCCGATCTGCCAAATTTCATAAGGATCGACCGGCTATATATGATCCGGCTATATATGATCCGGCTATATATGATATATATCTAATAATATAAGATGCATGTCGCCACCTAGCGGACTGCCACTCAACTGCAACGGTATATCAACTTAGGCTCCGCCCGAAGTTAGCTTTCCTTTCTTGTTTTTACATGTTTTCAAAAAAACTTGTTATATGTTTTTTTCCTGTAAAATCTAAGCAATTAAATTTATTTATTCTTTAGATAAAAATACAATGGTCGTTGCCATTTGCAAGTTCATTGAGATGCAATGAAAATGCGTGTTAGGCCGACTGTTAACTTGCGCGCCAAATCTATTTTCTTCTTTGCTTTGTTTTGGTTCTTGTGATTTTTGGTTTCTACTTGCTTTATATATTGGTGCATAGTCAAAAGCTGAATTTACGATTGTATTTGTAAAAATAACAGCGTAAAAGGAATACCTTTCAATTGACATTTGATTTTGGCTCTGTGCGGAGTGTTTTTTTAGAAGTTTTTATAACGTAAATTCAGCTTTAAAACTGAGAGACTACTTTGCGTAGAAACTTTGCCAGACAGACGGACAGACGTCCGTAAAAAATTTGGTTTAAATATTTTAAAATGAATCGCCAAAATTGGAAAAATAAACGAAGGTGTATTAAAGATTCATGCCAGGGGAGTTACAGGGATTCTTCAGACTCTATTCCAATTAGGTTGTTTTCTTTTCCTCTGGATGATAGGACTCTTAAGAAATGGGTTGACTTATGCCAATTGGATGACACGTTTCATAGACGAACTGCGCGAATTTGTAACAGACATTTTGAAAGTAAATATATTGGGAAAAGTAGTTCCCCCTTAAAAAATACAGAAAATGAGAAGAGCTTTTATTTTGATGAAAAATGCGAGCAGACGCATGGGTACGAGAAATAGTAGAAAAAGCAAAAAATTTATTTAATATTATTCATAAATTTCCTCATGTTTCTGACGAGGCCAAAACTTTATGCAAAATGCTCCTAAAAAATCGAGTTCTTATAACAGCGAGGAAAAAGTGATAGCACAAAATATAAATTTTTATTCATTGCGAAAGTACGAGTATATGCGGGATGTTTTAAAGTTAAAACTTCCTGCCAAATGTACGATGTTGTTGTCCCAATGGGCTCTTGTCTCGATGGTCAAATGGTGTCTGGATGTGCACATTTAAACATTTTACGCCAGGATTTCAATTTGATTTCCTAGAAAACCTCCAGAAAATTGTTGGTGAAATGAGCTAGAAAGGATAAGAAGCATTCATCCTATGAGATGAAATAAAATTTATAAAGGGATTGCAATATAATACCCCATTCGACGAAATTCAGGGATTGAAAACGATGGCGAAAAAAGAACTCGATTTTTGGGGCAGCAAGTATTGTACTTATGCCAAAATGAAAAAAGTTGAAGCATACATTGAAGTTTCGCAAACTTTAGGACTTAACGAACGAGCCATAAAATGCGACCAAGGCTTAAATAATAGAGCTGAATTTATAAAATGGGGAGTTACAATAAACAAGCCGAGTTTTAATGTTAACGATATTTCTCCTGATATCTTGCGATATCTATCAAGTATCTTGGGATATAATAAAGAAGTTATTCCAAATTGCATCTCGAAACTCAACGCGGGTTTGTCCGAAAGTAATGGCGAAGCCTATAAATGCAAACTTATTTGAAAACATAAAAGTTAAATATGCAACACAAATATTTTGCCACACTGTTGCGGCCGCAATCCAAATTGTGGTTGAATCTGGTGAATTTGCCGAAATAGCGCAGAAGCTACGGCAAATTTTATAGAAAAGATTAATAAGCTTTTTGATTGTAATAGCCATGTTTTATACGAAAAAAAAATCCGTAAAGCTGTGCATTGCAACAAAATAATAACGTGCACAATTACCTTAAAGAAATAATGGATTATTTTTCAGAATTTAAATATCTACAAGTAGTACATTGCATTGATGGCATGATGTTAACAATTTCATCAGTTATTGCACTATCTGAAAGTGTGTGGATCTCCGAAATCTTTTATATATTAACCGCGACATTAAATTTAATAAGGGCTCGCGGAGCAACAAATAATAATCCATCGATGTCTGAATTTAACCTCCTCATATCAAAACTGCTATCTAAATCAGCTACTCTATCTGCTACTAAATCAGTATATACTAAATCAGTAAAAAGGTAATTGCGGCCTAGATAATGATACAATGTTAATAACCTATCTCCTGACCCTGTCATAAATGTGCCACCTGAGTGTAATTGATAAAAAAGGACCGCAACAGGTTAGCAATTGTCCAGAGATTTTTTTATCTTTTTGGTTGACTCTTCAGGTTTAAAAGCAATTTCACTTTCTTATAACCATTGTTTCTTTCTATACTTGTTGTCAACCCTTGTAAAATTTTATGTTTTAAATTAAATTTCTACGTATACGTTAAATACGTCATGTTAACGTAGACGTTAAGTCTAAAATATTTTTTAATTTATTACAATAGACTTGGAGTGAAAATCATTTTAAATGATATGCAATAACATATTCTTTATTTTTCATGATTATTTTTTTCTAACATTTTCATTTTTTTTTTTTCACAAACATAAACGATACATAGGTTGCGCAAATGATCGTTAGATGGGTATAATTTTTCTAAAACAATTTCATTTATTTTTTCCTGAACCTATTTTTTTTTTCATATTTGACACAAGTGATCAGTTGAATTGGTAAGGAATTAGGCATGCGGCATATAAGGGAGGAAAAACTGAGAAAATAGTTATGCTCCTGAACTTTGTACATTGTTAGAAATCGAGAAATCGAATTCCAGTGCCTGTGATGGTACTTGTACTCCATTAACTAATATATTAAACCGTTGAATTTTAAAGTTTTAAAAATTAAAAGGATCTAATCCTCGATTTCCTGAATATGCTCGATTTTTTTCCATGCAGAAAACCAAAAAATTTGGAATCTGTCCAATTACAGCATTATCGATTGATAATGTATTATTTCCTGGGTATATTGTAAATGATTTTCCTTCAACTTTAATAATAAAATACTAATAAAATAAAATGCTAATAAAATACTTGGGTTAACCACTACATGTTTCATGAAAAGCTGGGCTTCCAATATCTTAAGATTCGATTCAGTACCGTCTTCCAATACATAAAATTTTTTTTTTTCAATATTAAAAGTAATGCGCAAATCAACATTATTTACAAGAGCGTTGGCTGATTGAAAATATCACCATGAACTTTTCCGAATAATTCCACCTTGTTACTATTTTGGAAGATATTTTTAAGAATATGGCAACCATCACTTTTAAATGGTGTTTGAGTTCCATACTTTGGGAAATATCCTTGTGTTGCTAAATGACTTTCACTTGCATCACATCCATAGTTTAAAATGGTTTGTAAATATGATCTATAATGATAATTGTTGTCGCTTTGTGAAACCAGAGTATTATTTAAATATACCGATGAGCTTCAAAATATTGAGTGCAAAATATTGTTAGCAACACCAACAGCATTTCCTTCAATATCACTATTGTCAATTTTTTTAAGTTGCACAATGAGTTTTAGGTAAACACTTGAAAGGACTCTGTATGTTTCACCATTTCCTAAACAAACGAATTCAATGGATAAGGCACTATCCAATGATGCAATAGGATTGTATGATACTTCTTCGGTTTTCAAAATACATCTTTGAGTTGGGTGCGGTTCAAAAGATTCTTAATTTTTTGAATGTGTATCTTTACGAGGTTGTTTAGATGTTACTAATCACTAATTTTAATTTTTTTTGTAGATTTTTTCCTTAATTTTTTTGAATGTGTATGTTTACGAGGTTGTTTAGATGTTAAATGACGGCGTTTTTTCCTTGGCTTTCTCTTTTTATGTATTTCCTTTGCCATTTTGTAATTTAGTAATTTTATTAATTGCTTTATCTGATAAATTATGTAAAGCGATTTTACTTTGTTCTTGAATTATATTACGTAATGGTTTCCGACCCAAATCATTTATAACGGCCTTTCCGGTTTCGGCAGCTTGATTATTCAATGCATTAATCCCCGAAAGAAAAAGGGGTTTAATGTAATTAAAAAGTCCACTAAAGAAATTTCCAATTCCTCGTCCTTGCTGAATAACTCTAGGTGAAATATATAGACTTCCAATGGGACTTAAGCTCCCACCACACTGATTTAAATAGTATTGATGATAACATTTCGCTATGATTGATGATTTTAAGAATAAGGCATAAAAGAATAAGTTAGTTCTAATTCCTAGTTCCCAAGAATGATTATATTTATAGAATTTTCGTCTTTTTCTAAAATGCTGATGGGTATAGATGATGTTTCAAAGGGTATTTTATATCCACTTGAATCTGTTATTAATATCGAAATTTCATTTGGTGAATAATTTTCAATAGGATAATATTAAACATTTCTGAATTGCATATATTTTTCTCTTCCATTTGTAAGCAAAACTCTTAGACATCGAGGTCTTTTGCTTCCTACACATCGAGGTTTAATAATGTCCGTGTAAATAAAGATTGGTCCATATTCAATCTCATCCGTTTTCCCTGGATCCGTTTTGTATCTTTCTTTTGTATCCGTTTTGTAATTTTCTTTTGCTTCTCTCCTTAACTTTTTAGGATTTTTTCCAAAACAATTATTAAAATATATATCAGTTATACCAACTTCCCATTCCTCAGATATTATTTCTGGAATGTTTATAATATTGGTAAAAGCTCACTTCACATTATCAGGAAATACATTTAGAGAGTCATAGCTGAGCACTGTAACAAAAACTCGTTTTGAGAAAAACATTTTATAATCTTGGGCTAAGAATATGCAATTCAATTTAATTGATTTTTGCCAATTTGATTATTTTTTCTTTAAGGTTTGCTCTGTGCAATTTTATTAAATCATTTATATACTTTAGATTTCGAAGCGGTATAGGTGTATCTCTATTCTTTTTAACCCTATTTCAGTTTCAGCTTCTTTTTCAGTATCAGGTCCCTTTATTATTTTTTTATCCTCCACTAATGATTTTTTTAATACCTTATCATCTATAAATGAAGTATCATCGATTGTTCGTTTATAATCAATTAGAACTGTAGCTGATTTTTCAGGTGAAAATTTTTCATTATCACTGGATAAATCGGGTATATCATCCCTTTTTAATGGTGACTCGTTCTTGTTTACTTTTGATGTACTGGCAATGGATTCTTTCCAATCGTCATTAATATACGTTTGAGTTTCAGCATTGTGATTTAATGAATCCTTTAATGAAGACTTTGGTACCGATTGATGTTAAAAGTTCGCTATCACTATTACAAATAATTTCTTTTCGAAGTTTATTATTTGCTTTTTTGAGCACATACAATAAATGTATGTTCGCTTTCAATCTCCCTATGCTCCTTTTTCAAACCATTTTCATCTGAATAACAAATTGAATATAATGGTTTGAAAATATTAGTTCGAAATCTTAAAAGACCATTTATTCCTTGGGTAAGATCAATAAGTAAATAACCATGAGGCTCATTCGTCACTTTCTTATATATTCTAAAAAGTTCTTGAGGGTTTTCAGGATATATCTGACTAGCCAAACATTGAAATTGTAATTTATCCCTAGGATTTTTAAAAGCTTGTACTTGTATGTACGTATGTGATATATTTCTTGTATGGGAAGATTTATGAAATATATTTTGAGTTACAACTATTACAGATAAATTTCGATGATGGGATCCTTTCGTAAAAAGTTCACATACATTTTTATTGAATGCACCCATCATCAAGTCATCTAATACCAAAAGAATTGGTTCATTATTTTCATATTCAATAGATTCAGGAACTCCATGGAAATATTCTATGTTGCTAAAATTCGGTTTAGCATGTTCTTCCCCATAACACCATATTATTCTATCTATGTTATATATATATATATATATATATATATATGTATATGTATTAACTGAAACCGGAATAAATATACGCAACGCTTTATAACAGGATAATTTCAGTTTAGAATTTTAGTTTGTTAATATCAGTCAATTTCAATGGATACGCTCCATGCTAAAAGAGGTAATGCCACAAGAAAAAAGCAAGATCTGAAGTTATATTTGGTTTTGAATATTTCGTGGTTCAAAATTTAAAGTTAAAATGTGGATTTTCAACATCAAGAAAATTTACTCCAATGATCTGGATGCAGCAACACAAAAACAAATATATTGGTATTTATAGAGAAGAATGGATGCAGTTGCTCACATACAAGGAATTTATACAGCTAAAACTTGATCAGTACGATTTTCTTATGTCTGATACAATATTGGATCATCCCACTTTATCTTCTATTAAATGTAATTTTAGATTTAGAAAGTCGGATAAGCAGTATGTTCTGGTGCTAAATCAATTCTGTAATAAAATTGAGATTGATAGTGAGTCGTAGCGTTCATTAATACGACTAGCAATATTTTTTACCACATTTTTACGCTGGAATACTGTAATAAAACAACAAGTATCCTATATCGAATAATCTTTATTTTTACACAATTGAGGGTAGAGGTAATGCCATACCCATTATAATTTTTAAGCTATTATAATTTTGTTGAAAGAGTGCAACGCAGTGAAGGAACTTGCTTCTTTCCTTTATAAGTCGTAACGTCTGGGATCGGCTACACCCGAAGTTATCTTTCCTTTCTTGTTATAAGTATATAACGAATCGTTTATAATCCTTATAAGATCGATAAGGTCGATCCTTATAAGAATTTTACTATCAATGTCTCCTTTACTGCGTTGGACACTTTTGACCACAATTGTAATACTCTCTGCAAGGGTATAAAAATACGAGGGAGTTGTAGCACATGAAAAATTTCATTTGCTCTGGTGTCATCTTGCTCCCAAATTTTTACTTTTGCTACGGCTACGGGGAGCACAGTATTACATTTTTGTCTATTGCTATTGCTATAGTTTTTTCTCCGAGAAAACTCGGAGCATAGCAGAGTACATAATTTTTCATCAATCTGCTACAACTCTTCTCCGACTGTTTAAAAAGTGAGAGCAACAGCAGTAGAAAAATGAGTTACTACGGGAGAAGTATAGTTTTTCAAACCCTGACATAAACCATGTAGAAAAAATTTCTCACGTCGAAGATTTGATCAAAAAGGGTTTCATGATACTTGGCAAATGGATTTGGTTGAAATGATTCCATATTCCAATCAAAATGGTGGATATAAATATTTATTAACCGCAATTGATACATATTCTAAATATGCTTTTGGTAAGCCGGTGAAATCTAAAACGGCAATGGATGATGTAAAAGTTATGAAATCTATATTGAAAGATTTTAAATATAAACCAAAAAATATACAATCCGATCAAGGGAAATAATTTTTTAATTAGCTCTTCAAAGATATGAAGAAATATAGTATATATCATTATCACACATTTACACACCTTAAAGGATCTATTTGTGAACGATTCAACAGATCTTTAAAAAATAAGATGTGGATAATGTTTAGCCTTAATGGAAATTATCGATGGATTACCCATATACCCATTTACCCATTACCAATACACTTGAAGAAGACTATAACAATTCTTATCACAGGACCATTAAAATGAGACCAGCTGATGTTTGCAAACAGAATGAGGAGTTTATTTTAAAAACATGTTATAACATTGTTAAGGTATTTTCAAGCAAATACAAAGGTGTATTTCTTAAGGGATATGAACCTAACTGGACAGCAGAAATCTTTAAAATTTCTAAAATTAAGGCTACTTTTCCAGTTACTTACGAGCTCATTGACTATAAAGGTGAACCAATAAAAGGAACATTTTATGAGGCTAAAATACAAAAAGTCAAAGACAAAAATGCTTTCCTAGTAAAAAAGATTATAAATCTGGACCTGGTTTTTGTAAAATGGTTAGGATTTGAAAAATCACATAAATCATGGTTAAATAAAACAGATTTATTAAAGTGAACATATACAAAATATATTTTATTTATTATAATTAAATTTTTTAATATTTACAATATGTTTTTTATTATTTACATGTTACATCTTAAAACTTAATCAATTGAATTTAATATTTCTCTTAATAAATAATGTCCATATGCTTAAGTATTAATATTATCAATTAATACATATCTCTTATCATCCTTATAATAAAGGCTTATTTTATTAATTACTTCAGTATACAGTTGGAGGCCTCTACTTCTTATACAGATTTGTTCTCCGTAATATGTTTTCTTATGTCTAATACATTCAATATAATCTAAGTGACAAAGTTTTTTTATTACAGAATACTTAACCCCCTTAACTTTTTTTATTTTTATATCATCATTGCTAGTCTCTACTAAAAATGAATATGCCTTAGCTTTTAAACCTGCGAAAGAGGTCATAATTTTTCCAGCATTTTCATCTTTAAATAAACCCAACTCTTTATTATTTGCTTGAATTATATTAAAGGGAAACTATAAATGAATCGGTATCCATATATATTATTTTTGGTGAGGGACATTTTACCAATAGAAAGTTATTATAATAATCGTACATTAACCATTTAGATAATTCCAGAACAGTGAAGCCGATATATATTGGTTTATCGTAAAAAATAGAAGTCTTTGTTGATTCAATAGCGGCTCAATTCTCTCCAAATATTTCTAAGCTATGGAAATTATGTATTGCGACTCGTTGCCTAAATCCTGTAGAGTTTTTTCTAGACTCATAATGTATATCCCGACGCTTTTCAACATTTTCCATCGTTTTGCCATATACAGCGTTGTTCATTAACTTATACAAATTTTGTTCGAAAGATTTTTTTGGCTAATTTTCGATGCTTAGTATTTATCTCTATATAGGGTTTTAACCAGAATGATTGACTAAAAGAAAGAATTCGATGTACATTCTTTAAAATCAAACCATGTGGCAAGCATAATTGTAACTGTTTTAAATGTATTATGTAATAGTCCTTAGCATTTAAATCAGCGATTAATTTCGGAATATTTCCTCCTGGGGGTATCTTATTTTCAAGCAAAATGGCAAACTATTATGTTAGTCATGAATATCACCAGGATATTCAAAATCTACTTCTAGAATATATCCAATGTCCCCTGAAGAATCAGTATTTCTTACGTCAAACAAATTAATTTCATTTTCATTGAAAAATTTGAAGTAGCAAATGGTAGTTTTTGGCTCATAGCCCAACCATATTAATTATTTGCATCAATATATGATAAATAATTTTTTGGTTTTGTTTCATCATAATTTTTCATGTATTTATTATTTGCATTAGCAATTCTTAGAGTACACTGAGTTAAAGCTCCGCGTATCCCTCTTTGTAAGACGTTATACATATTAGGATCGCTTATTAATTCTAAGTCTACTTTGGTATATTTCAGCATAGCACCCCATGAAATAGATGGGGCTGAAACATAATTTACAGGGTCTAGTCTATAAATATATTAGTGCATATGTTGCGGAAGTTTTCGAAAACATCAGCTAAAATCAGTACATCACTTTCCAAATATAGTTTCATGTAGTCTCTTAGAGATCTTCATTCAAAAGAAGCCCAAATTTCTTTGGCAAAATTGTAGTCTCTTACACTACACTCTTCATCCAATATTTCTTCATCCAATATTCAATATTTTATAATCTTTGTCTGACATATTTGAGGTTAATTTTTCTAGGTTAGGATTCAGAAACCTATTAGAATCTATATATTTAATTGAATAATTTGCGACCCCTTTTCAAAAATTCTTTGACTTAGCGCAATATATAATTCTTTTGTTGATGGAATTGGTTTAAGTTCACCACCTTACTCATTTATAAATAAATGAATACCATTCATATCAATACCACATATCATATCAATACCTAGACAAATTATGAAAATCTACCGGAAAATAGGAACTACTTAACTTAAAACTATCTTTACAGTTCTTATGAATGGGTCCTTGGTACCAGTAAATTGGTACCAGTAAATTGGTTGAAGTACTGAACACGATCATCCACCTCGATGTGTTCTTCGCAAGCATAACAGTTTCCTTGTTCCTGATAATCTTCATCAGCAACATCAATTGAATTTACTTACCTTCATAAGTCCACAATTTGTTTAGCTCAGGGTTGTACTTATGAACAACATAAAAAGATACTGCGCATGCTGTATGTTTTTGTACTGGCACTGTTTATGATGCCTCTGGATTATTTGAGCCCGTTTGATAGTTTTCTAAAACGGCCTCAATATCTGCATAAATCACCACCGGAGGGGATAATTTTTTAGCGAAATTTTTAAAATTGGATGTTTAGTTTGGCTCTCGATATATTGATGCATCTTGCCCACACTCGTTTATATTGTGGGTCTAATTTGTTGAGCAATAAAATTGTAGACAATTTCTGCAAAAATATCTCGCTGAATTTGACGAATTAATTTGTGATTTGCATAATGTTTTTATGCTTGTTATGTAAGCATAATGCATGGACTCCTCTTTTGGGTTCTTTATCCCCAATATATCAATATGATTTATTTTGACCTCTTTGGTTCTTATTGTTGGTCCAACGATTCGTACATTTAAAATTTCGTAAATATTTATACTGTATCCAGCATTATTTTTTCCAAAGAGCTGTATACCCTTCTTAGTTATTGAAAATTCTATTCCTGAAAAGTTTAAGCACTCTTGCTCGTGCGTTATAAAGGGTTGACTAGTATCAAAAACCCTATAAACGGCGATCTTACAAGTTTTTCTCGAGCTGCTTTTTTTTGAGCTGATGTATCAAAGTTTTGTTGAATATGCCTCATATAAGATATGTGCACTAAAACCACCACTTAAAACAGTAAACATAATTATTTTAAACGTTTATGAGAGCATTTCTTTTTATAATATTTTGAGGTGCTACAACATACCCCGATCCAGAAAGGTGTTGTAGTTAAACAATTTGAATTTTATAATATTCAAATTGTTTTATTGACCAGCCAGAATCCTTTTCCCGGAATTCATCGGCACTTGCAATTAGCAAATCATTGCAATTATTTATAATTTGCTCAATATGTCATACTCATTTTCATAAATTGAGCAATAGGGAGAATCAAAATATTTGATTACCTCCAAAAATATATCTGCTTCATCGGTTGGTTTTACATTCCTATTTTAAGTTTAATGCATTTCGCGGGCCTTCGCAAGAATCGTAATGAGTTATAAACTCATTAACGCTAATCACCTTCTTGCATAGATCACACATAATTTTCGACCCCATTTTGAAGATAATGGGAGGTATTTTTGTTTTGTTTTAATTTCGGAAAAAAATTAACGATTAAAATGCTTAAACCGGCAAGGCGAGATTTCAACTAAAAATTTTTATCTCTAAAATAATCATAGAAACCTATTCATCCATAAAAAATGAAAACAGGTTCATGTGTTTGATTGTGTTGAAGTCATAATTGGAACTCTTAAAAAACTAACCCTCCCATTTCCCCAAGTCAATAAATTGGGAAAACCAATCAAAAGACTCGAAATCTATATACCTATTTTCTCCTTTTTTCCTCCCTTATACGCCGCTTGCCTAATTCCTTACCAATTCAACTAATCACTTGTGTCACATATGAAGAAAAAAATAAGTTCGGGAAAAAATAAATGAAATTGTTTATGAAAAATATACCTATCTAAATGAGTACGATCATTTGCGCAACCTGTGTATCATTTAGGTTTGTGAAAAAAAATAAATTAAAATGTTAGAAAAAAATAATCATGAAAAATGAAGAATATGTTATTGCATATCATCTTAAATGATTTTTCACTCTAAGTCTATTGTAATAAATAAAAAAATATTTTGGACTTATACGTAGAAATTTAATTTAAAATATAAAATATTACAAGGGTTGAAAACAAGTATAGATAGAAAAAATGGTCATAAGAAAGTGAAATTGCTTTTAAACCTGAAGAGTCAACCGAAAAGATAAAAAAAATCTCTGAACAATTGCTAACCTGTTGCGGTCCTTTTTTATCAATTACACTCAGGTGGCATATTTATGAAAGGGTCAGGAGATAGGACAGGCGATGTCTGCTGGCATGGGAATGTATATTTGTTTGTGTATCTGTATAGGATCCCACGCACATACAAATTAATATAATGTGGTTAGATGATGAGCCGCCGTCGACGAATTCCACTCCAGTGAACAAGATATGGAAAGGTGATGGTTGGGGCAACAGGCCCTTCGATGACTTCTAGCCGGCTGGCCGTAGAATATCAATTAGGAAGTTTATGTTGGAGGGATGACTGTCCCTCTTTATCTGCTGGCCTAGAGACTCAGTCAGATTTGAAATGATAAGTGTTTTACGACGGATCGTCGGAGTTTCAACGTAGGAGCGATGGCTCTTTATTTCATAAATGCAAAAGCAGAACTGAACTTAAGAACTAACAAAAGTGAGACTCATAGCGGCCACTCCAATGGGCAGTGCTTGCCGGCTATGCACGAGCTTCCGGCCAGACGCTGGGTCAGCAATTTAGCCGGAGCGAGCTGTCGGGCGATCGGTCGTTTCCGTCGCCCGGTTGACTTAGTTAACTACTCCCCCCTCCAGATTAAGGCCGCCCTCGTCCGACCCTATTTGGGCAATCACTTCCTTTAGTTGGGCCGTAGATCTCTTGGCCTGGGTGACTCGCCAATAAGTGAGGCCGATACAAATTATCGCGCAGCAAACTGCTCCCGCGACTAGCGCTATTTGGTGCGAGCGGTAGTTGTTGACATCTTCCCCAAATCTCTTGATATGCTCCAGGTTACGTTCACTCAAGCGGTGAAGGTATGGGAGGCTGAGAATATTGTGCTCCAGAGAAATGTTTAGGGAAGGCGAGCTGGCTACTCCTGGTGCCCTCTTCTGGGCTATATCATGATTGATATAACGGGTTTCATTGACCGTGGCACTCTCGATGAAGGTGATGAGGTGTGTTCCTTGTAAGGAGATGTAAGTGCCATTGTCCACACTCACACGAGCTGGGCGATCGTTTATGATGAGGATTCCCTCGTCCACGTAAGTGATGGGATGCAGGTCGCTATGCTGGATGTCGCAGTGCGCAATCCCACCCGCGTGGAGTTCCTGTGCGCAAGATCTTCTCAACGCCAGTTGGCAAAACGTTACTCCCGATGACATGGAGCAGTTTTTTACAGTGTGGATCTCTCCATCGCAGTCCGCTATGACCCTGTCCTCCAGTCTGAGCATTGTGTCGTGATGTGACACAGGAAAAATTGTAATCTTGACGCAAGCTGACTTAATTTTAGGAAACTTGATAATGAAATGAATAATGTTAGCGGATTGTAAAACTTTAACGGACGCAACGGACAATATATCTTTAATGGGGGTATCTGTGGGCTCCTCTATCCACATACTTTCCAGGTCTGCATGATCTAGTATGCTAGGGCTAACTATATTGATTTTGGCGAGCGCTATTGCAAGCAATAAATTTTGCAGCTCCATTGTAATCATCCTATTCCGAGATAATAACATCTCGTATAGGTGTCCCGAATCAATTTGGGATTCTTTAGCCGACCTCAGAATTTGATTGACTGTGTTGGTAATATTATTTATCTGTTCCTATACTTTACTGTTAATATTCACCTGCCTATTGTTTGCATTAATGAGCTGGAATTCAGTAAGCCTAACTTTTTCAAAATCCTCCGCGTCTGGCGTTCCCGCCACTACCTTTAACGCCGCTCCCAAGAAGTCTAAACTCCTAGCTACTCTATGGTGGATGCTCAGTGACTCGAGCAGGTCACGCAGGTGAGCGACATCTACGCTCAAAAGTTTCTGCATGTGTGACTGGGGAAACAAGTGAATCATGTTATTAGTCTCCTCCACCACGCGCCTGTATTCTGAGAGATTTGCCGTGTGTCTCACGAATGCAAATTCTTCCCATACTAATATTCGACCATCAATGATGGGAATGTATTTGGCCTGCGAGTAGTCCGTGACGTGTGCCGATGTTAGGGTCAAAAGGAATAACAGAGGTATAGTAGTGGACCTGTAATTTTCGGATTCATTGTAGTGTTTTGTAAGATTTAAGAAGCCCACCACCAAGCATATAAAATAAAGCGTAGAATAGCCTAAGCAAAAACAATGGTAATGACAAATAAAAAAATAAGAAAACTTATGCCAAGTGGCTAGGATTAAAAAATGTGAAAAAAGTGGTAAAAATTATCAGACGAATCAAGTCAACATGACCATGCCTCGTCTACCTAAGGTTGTCCTTGTGGACCACCCTCCCCTTAATGAGGACTGTGGTCCCCATGTCCGCTTCCACAACTTTCTCTTCACACAATGGAGAGAGTTTGTTGCCTAGTCGCCTGTTGGATTTTACTAGGACTTTTTCGCCAACCTCGAACACCCTGTTTTGTCGGGAAGCATTTTCCCTGTTCCTGAGCTTATCTTGGGCAATTCTAATCTTATCCTGGATCTCACACAATGGTTCTTCCGATTGTGTTTGTATCACGTCGGCCGGCCTCTTGTCGATGACCGAATGGATAGTTTTATTGTACCTGGCTGTGGCCAGTAAGATTAGCTCGACGGTGTCACGGATGCCCTTATCAATTTTAAGGCATCTGGCAAGCTCCACTAGAGTGCTGTGAAAGCGCTCCACTTGTCCGTTTGAGGTACTGTGGAGGGGCGGTGCGTTTGAAACGTTAACGCCGAAATGGTTTTCCAGCATGGTCAAAATGGTGTGCGATTTTAACGATGGTTCGTTGTCGCAATATATGACCTTGGTTTTAGGGAAAACATTCATCAGCAGTAGTAATGCCGGTTTCAGGTCCTCTATGGTTCTAGAGGAAATTGGTTGGACAATGGCAAATTTCGAGAATTTGTCAATGCACGTAAGGAAATGTTTTTTGTCCGTGGAGAAAATGTCAATGTGTAGCATTTCTCCTACATGGGATGGGAGTGGCGTCTCGCCAAGCTCATGCTTTTTGGGGTGTCTGTCATACTTCGCCTTAGCGCATGTCCTACAATTAGCGACTATTTCGCTTGCTAGTTTAGCCATTTTCGGGAAGTAGTACTCCGAGAGTACCTGCTTTACATTTTCCTGGGCAGACCTGTGAGCTCTGTTGTGCTCGACAGTGAGAATTTCCCGCCTCTCGTCAATTGCAAAAATATCCGTTACTCGGTTTTTGCAGTGCCAAAATTTGGTGGCAGGGAACTGCCGAACCAATTTGTCCTGTACCATTGCTAGCGTGTGCAAATCGCAATGGATGGCGTTTACGCCTTTAGGAATTATTACGTCCGCGAGCTCCTCCAGCAATGACTCTTCGCAAGAGAAGTCAATATTATGCCGTCTCTTATTTCCAAAGAGAACGAAGCTGCGTTTCGACGAACAGCGGGCTTCTTCCAGAGTTATCTGGTTTTGGAAGCAATTTAGAGGCTTGTCCGTTGATGGAATAGTGTGGGTTAGCGACAGCTCACTGTGGATTGTGGCCGCGCTTGAAAACGCCTCCTCTTCTTCTACAACGTTGAGTTGTTGCCTCGAGAGGGCATCTGCAACGAGGTTGTCTTTGCCAGGCATGTAATGAACCTTGGCACCATACTCGTCGATGCGTTCTTTCCACCTTTTAATTTTCGTATTCGGATTAGAATCCGACACCGCGTAGGTCAGCGGTTGGTGGTCAGTGTAGACATTTATGTCTTTGACCCCATACAGGTAGTGACGCAGCTTTCCTAGAGCCCAAACTATGGCTAATAGCTCCCTTTCGTTGGTAGCGTAGTTAACCTCCCTGTCCTTTAAGGTTCTGGAGATCATAGTGATGGGTCGTCCTTTTTGGGAAAGCACTGCGCCAATGCCGTATGCCGAGGCATCTGTCGTTAGATCAAATGCCATTTTATAATCGGGATAGCTGAGGACGACATCCTCTGAAGCCAGAATGTTACGCAACTTATGGAAAGCAAGCCGTTGCTGCTCGCTAAATTGCACCTGGATATTCCTGGATCTGTGCCTACTGACACTTCCATGCTCCCCTTTAAGTATTTCATATATGGGCCTAGCTATTGATGCGAAATCTTTGATGAAGCATCGGTAATAACTGGCCAGGCCAAGGAACGATCTTACCTCGAATACATTTTTGGGCTCGGGGAACTCCTGTATGGCCTTGGTTTTTTCTGGGTCTGTTGTGGTACCTTTATTGGTGACAATAAAGCCCAAGACATTAACGCTCTTTTTAAAGAAACGCGATTTTTGTGCCGACACCCTCATGTTGGCGTCGAGCAGGCTCTTAAGAACCCAATCCACACGCCGAATGTGGGCGTTTTCGTCTTCTGAAAAAACGATGACATCATCAACGTAGACATAGCAAAATTTGCCAATCTGCTCTCGCAGTATGTCGTCGATGGTCCTCTGGAAGATGCTGGCAGCATTCTTCAAGCCAAACGGAAGCCGGCGAAACTCGTACTTCTCCTCCGTTAACGGAAAAGGAAGTCTTTTCGCGGTCACGCTCTGCCAGAGTGATCTGGTGGTAGCCTGACTTCAGATCAAGTGTCGTGAAGTATTTGGCTTTGCCTAAATTCCCTAGTATCATAGAGATATTTGGCATGGGATAGCGATCGGGTATTCGTCCTCTCGTTCAATTTGCGAAAGTCCAACACGAGTCGCATTTTTCGGTTGCCCGCTTCGTCAGTGCCCTTTTTGTCTACTACCCATATTGGGTTATTGTAGGGGGACTTTGATTTTTGTATTATGCCATTCTTTAGCAACTCTTGGATTTCGCTGTTGACAAAATCTGCAGCCCCCATTGGGTATGGGTAAAGCTTTGCATAAATGGGCTCCTCGCTTACTGTCCTGATGGTAGCTACCACCGACGTGTTGTAAGGCAGGGCCTCGTTGGGGTTTGCGAAGGCTTTCTTTTGTTTGCCAAGCATTTTGATAAAGGCCTCTCTAACTAGAGGTGGTGCGTCCGAGCAATCAATGTTGGTAAAATTGACGTCGGGGCACGATTGGAACTCTAAATTTTCTACTTCGGAGCCCCATTTGAGGTGGCCGGAAGCTAGACTAAGCGATGCCCCTGCCTGTTTTAACAGGTCAAGACCAATTATGGCATCAAAGGAGGACAAATCTGGTAATATGAAGAACGTGGCCTTCAAGTTAAATAGGGAAACATAACACTTTTTAGTGATAGTGGTGACGCCATGGATCGAATGTATCGTGAATGGCGATTCTACTGGGCGGACATTTTTCAATCCCTCGTATGGACGGATGAAATTTTTTGAAGCGCCCGTATCTATTAAAAGTCTCATGTTTTACCCCCGCTACTCTTCGTCTGATGACAGGTAGCAGGGATTTTCCCCTAAAAAATTAATTGTGTCTGAGTCATATTCAAGGATAGCATCGTCACTGACCTCTTGTGCCGCGCTTGAAGCTGCGGCGGTATAATCCTCGGTTCCATTTGAGCTTTGGGTGATGTGGTTTACCCTCTGCTTTTTGGGCGGGCCGGACCGATCGGATCCGGCCGGCTTCCTATTTTGGTAGGCCGGCGCTTGGGATGGCTTGAGCAACCTAGATATTGAAGGGTCAACATCCATTGGCTCTGGCGTGTTTTCGCGACGCCTGTCACCGCTCGGAGCGGAGTGCACCTGAGCCTTGTGTTGTTTGGTGAAGTGCGGGTTTTACCCGCACCCCCTTGGGAGTACCCTTGATATGATGTTTGTTGGCGATCTTGCGCCTTTGGAACTTGCTTCCTGTCCCTATCTTCCAGGCTCTTCGCGAACGATGTTGCGAAAGTGTACCTCTCGTGGTTTGATTCAACTTCTTGCGCCAATGCCAGCGCAGTTGGCATGTCCTTCGGCTTTGCCGAGAAAAGGACATCGGAGAGGCTGCGCTTGAGGCCCGAAATAAAAATACGGAGCGCATCATCTCGGAATTTTTCGCATAAAATTCTTGCCGCCGATGCTTCGTACGACATAGTTGCCTTATTAGTAAGCAAGGTGAGTTTCTTCTCGACCTCGTCATAATATTGCAGAAGCGTGAGGCTTCCCTGTCTGAGGGTGCCCATTTCCTGCTCGATGACGTGAATCTGTCGTTTGTCACTATATGTGAAATCTAGGCGATCTATAATCGCATCAAAATTTAATATTGTGCCAAACGAGGATAGCACTGCATCGGCAGGGCCCCTAATCTTACTCCTAATTATGACTACCGCCTGATAATGGCGTGAGCTATTAACATAATTCCTAAAAATGTAATACGCAGCTACCGCCGCTTGCCGCCAAGAGACGTACGTTTCTTGTGCCCCCGTAAATTCGGGCAGGCATTTAACGGCATCTAAAGGCTCATTGCATTGAACATTGTCTTTGATGTCAATGGGCTCATAAACTTTGATTTTTGTAGTCGCT
This sequence comes from Drosophila atripex, assembly GCA_035045925.1. Classification (NCBI taxonomy): domain Eukaryota; kingdom Metazoa; phylum Arthropoda; class Insecta; order Diptera; family Drosophilidae; genus Drosophila; species Drosophila atripex. The sequence goes on from JAWNOP010000021.1 coordinate 51,560, forward strand.
TGTGTGGGTGCGACTTGCACCGCTGCCACTTGGGCGGCCAACTGCTCTATGGCCTGGCGCAATTCCTGCTCCTTGTTGACCCTTTCCGCCAAGGCATGGTTAACCGCGGCCTGAATTACAACTTTAAGTTGCTCTGGGTCCATAATTCTTACTGTGGGGTTAGTACACGGGGGCCCTTCGCTATCGGAATCTGAGTCACTGGCGTATTGTTTATTCTCCCTGTACCGCTGGAATGGAGAGCTCATATGTGGCCAAGTTAAATTGCACTGGTAAGGGAATGCCTGCTCAAGCTATTCTGCCCATGGAGACTGTTGGCATGGCAAGGGGTGTGCGGGGGTCGGAGCCGCCGCTCTAGCAACAGTTGTTAATACTTAAGTAAATAAGCTCGTCAAATCGAGCCGGTGCCCTGCCAAGCAGCGACAGGGTCAAGGGTATGCGGGGGACTGAGCCTCCGCTACGTGAAACAAACAAATGAATAGCCACACAAATGCATATTCAGCGGGATCGGATTTCCAGCAGTGGCCGAGTGGGGGTAAAAAAAATATGTATTGCGAGGCAAATATTAAGAATTTAGGGTCTAAGCAAAGAGGCAAAACGAATTATATAAACAAATTCACAATTTATGAATATCCAAACTGCAGAATTAAACGCCGATATTAAGTGGAAAATAATTTTAAATAAATTCACGACCAATTTGTTCGTTAGCGGCGGCCTAGTGCTTTAGAGATATTTAATATCCGTACTTATTTTTGGCAGTAAAATGCAAACAATACACAGACAGCATAAAACAAATACTATTATCGCACATATAATTCACCATTAAATTGTCAATCAAATAATGAGTTAATTAGTTTTTATTCAATACAAAGTTAACACAAAAATATTGGAGCTGCAGAAATTATTCCGGCAGCGATTTATTTTATTTATTTTGAAGTTAAATTAATGCAGATATAGGAAAGCATATGTAACTAGAGGTGCTCGCTTACATGTTTTCCCCAATTGCTACAGTGGGTACTTTAAGAGGTTGGGCGCCAATTAATATAATGTGGTTAGATGATGAGCCGCCGTCGACGAATTCCACTCCAGTGAACAAGATATGGAAAGGTGATGGTTGGGGCAACAGGCCCTTCGATGACTCTAGCCGGCTGGCCGTAGAATATCAATTAGGGGGGGGGGGGGGGGGGGGGAGGTTTATGTTGGAGGGATGACTGTCCCTCTTTATCTGCCAGCCTAGAGACTCAGTCAGATTTGAAATGATAAGTGTTTTACGACGGATCGTCGGAGTTTCAACGTAGGAGCGATGGCTCTTTATTTCATAAATGCAAAAGCAGAACTGAACTTAAGAACTAACAAAAGTGAGACTCATAGCGGCCACTCCAATGGGCAGTGCTTGCCGGCTATGCACGAGCTTCCGGCCAGACGCTGGGTCAGCAATTTAGCCGGAGCGAGCTGTCGGGCGATCGGTCGTTTCCGTCGCCCGGTTGACTTAGTTAACTTACACATGAATGCAAGAAATTAGACGATTGCCTATTTACTCCCTACTAACGAATTTCATAGCAATGCCTTGCGATATTTTACAGACAATATAATCCTCAAATTTTTACAAAAAAAAGATTGCGGAGTGTGTGCTGATCTATTGAAGAAAAATGTAGAAGCACAATCCTGTATGGATAATTTTATACTTTAATAAAAATTATGACTGCGCAGATAAAAGTTTAAAAATTAAAGCTTCTTCTGATTACTATTTTTCTTTGATTGAAATACATTATAATGTTTTCAAAAACAAAGAAATAATTAAATTTAAATACTTAGGATCTTCTAAGGAAAAGATAAATAAACGAGTTGTTTGAAAACATGTAAATCATAAAAGGTAGCAATGAAAATTAGCTGTGTTCAGTTTGGTGCTTCGCCTTCCTAAACATCTCATCTTACTGAAGGGTATGCAAGCACCGTCCGCTTCGCTGAACAACAACAAATTAAAAGCATGCGAGGTTTTAGGTGATACCGGCTGGAAATATACCCTGTTTCTACCTCTTTAGTATATAGATATGTATTACACTCGTAGTAACCGCGAATCGTACTTCCAACTAAAATCAAATTTTATTCTTAAATATTAATAAAATAAAATATATATTACTTTTCATCATCATTATCTCATCATCATTATCTCACTATTGCATACTCCAGCTTTTTCATAAAAATACCAAACCTGAAAAGTTACAAAAAATCTAAAATTTAAGCCTGCTTTGGAACGAAACCAAACGCACACAAAATTAAACCGTATATGTGAGATATGTGAGCACGCATACATATAAAAGATAAATTTGACGCATTCTAACCGAATAGCTCTGATGCTAAGAGGGCTTGTGAAACGCTCTTTTTGAGTGTGCAGCAGTTCCTGGACCGCGGTTGCAACCATCGCTTGGATCAATTCCGCGTTTATCTCTGGTTGATCTATGTTCGTTGCTTCTAGGCAGAATCCTATTTCTTTGCTGTCGTCGTAACAACTTCTCCCAACTCATTGGCAGCTAAAGGGAGCTGGATAAGTTAACGTCAGATATTTTGGGCAAACGCAAAGTATGGAGCGATTGGAAACCCAGAAAAATGGTTTTGATGGCTTCACTCTCTTGGAATATGAACACGCACAGGCACCCGTGGCTAAAAACCACAAAAATTTGAGAAAAATATTGAAAAAAATGGATTAATTTGTCCAAAACAACTCAATACACATAACGATAAGGGGGCGAGGCTACCGGTATTGGTCAGATCGATTGGGTATATCAATATCATAGATACACTGGATTAATTTGATAAAAAAATTCAATATACGCACGACACGGATCAAAATTGTAAAAGAGACAGGAAAAGGTGGCAGGCAACCTTTGCATTTTTAGCGTCCTATGGCCCCAGTGTGCGCGTTTGAATTTTTATTTTTTATTATGTCATGCTCTCGGAAAAATGGAAATCGAAATCCAACGTGAGACACGGTGTCCGTTCACGGGAGCTACATTCGGAGGCTGACGTATCGGTGGTCCTGCTGGCGGTCCGATCCACGGGAGCTACACTCAGCGGCGATTGACAGGGTCCTACACACACTCGAAGGCGTTTATGCCTGAGTGCTATCGAATTAACACTTAGTATCGAGTCGATTGACTGTGTATTCGTAACTGTCTTAATTTTAGAATAACCGCTCTTTTGTAATACGATGCTAAAGTGTACCTATGTCTAAGGTCTAGTAGGTTACACGTAATCGACTTGCTTCCGCAACGGTTAAAAAAAGGGCACCTACTTCTAAGTCTGTGACCTATATCGCTTGGTCATGGGTTTTTGCATTTCATGATTCCAGCTGGATCTCGTCATTCCCGCTGTTGATAGTAACATGCTAACTGCTTGCTGGGTCGAATCAAGTCGGAATCAAATCGTTGTCGTTGACACTCTTCTCTAACTCAAATGCCTATTACTCGGTGTATGAAGATCTAGCCTCAATGTTATTATATAGGTGCCAACATTCTCTCCCCCTCTCTATTGAGGGGACTCAAATGCAATTCCGACTACAGTACTTTGTTATGAGAGACCTCCTTAGTGAACCGTTGCGTAGCTTTACCCTAGAAAATATTGTGACTCTTACCTAATAACTATTTATGTTAATACAAATTATTTTATGTTAATACAAAAAAATAAAAGAATCATGTGAGTGAGACATCCAATATTGGTACGATTCCCAAGATATATTTTATTCTCCCCGTTGTCCCTTTCGTCATGTTGCGCGCTCTCGTAACCATACTCCTTTGGCGCCCATATAGTACCAGCCGTTAACCAGCCGAAATAGCTTACATAGGGGTTCGTAGGTTATTGGCTGCACGCAGTTATCCATGTCTGGGCGTATAATGTCAGCGCGAAAGCATGGGCAGACTGACGCAATTCCTCTTTCCACGCTAGTGAAGCTCATTCCCACATAACGGATGCAGAAGGTTCAAGCGTGATGACTTGCATTTGAGATAGCCTTTGAGGTGACACAAATTATGATCTTTTACTGTATATCTAGAGATAATATGTAGAGTAAATATTTGGTTAACTCCGGAATAATGTTGCGACTAATGGTTTCAATCTCATGTATAATGGTTTGCGGGGTTTCCACTGCATTCGTACAGCCCACCTTCCATCAACCGACCGCGGGACACTGCCGCTTAATAAACAAGACAAAGAATTGGTTGAGAAGGCCATTGTAGTTCGAACATAGTACGCAGAACGGTCCGTGTTCGGCCTATCGTCAAGCCTGGCTAATGGCTAAGAGTAGAGGACGAAAGATTCTAGTCCTTTTTACTAGGCAACTACTAGTCCTTTCCTAGCTCCTAAAATTTAAGCGTGTTTGTGTGTAAGGCTTGGTGTCTTTATTACCATAAATAAGATTATATATAAACATCACACCCAGCATTGTTATCCATTCGAGACATAATACTTAGAACGGTCCGTGTTCGGCATATGTCAAACTACAATGGCTAAGGAGTAGAGGACGAAAGATTCTCGTCACTTTTACTAGGCAACTACTAGTCCTTCTGACTCCCTAAAATTTAAGCGTGTTAGTAAAGGCTGGGTGTCTTTGTTACCATAAGCCAGATTATATAGAAACATCACACCCAGCATCGTTATGCGGTTTGTTAATGATGGTAAGTTGATTAATAGCAAGTCTACTGCGATAAGACGGTAGGTGAAGACTTTTTTACCAATTTAGTCCCCTAAGGGCGTAAGACCTATGAAAGTTTTTTTGTACGAGATTCTATTGTGATCTCGGTGTACTTTCCATATGGGGACTCCCGTTTATTTGCTAAACACCAATTTTGGTCTAGATTGGTGAATCTATCACCAGAAGACAAATGTAAAGGTTATCAGCGTACATAGGTATAAGTGAATAAGTTAAGGCAAGTGGCAAGTCGTTAGTAAGCAGTGTAAAAAGTAAGGGTGTGAAGATGGCACCCTTGGGGCTATCCCAGATGTGACGGTGTCTAAACGTGAGGGGTACATCTTTAAAGAAGACGTTGGGTTCTTTCAAATAAAAGAGAGATAAATCCAGATAAGTAGATCAGTTGGGCATCCCAAAAAACTGTAAGAAGCAACTAACTTTAAAGAAGCGCATGATTAACAGAGTCATATGCTTTACTGAGAGTTTGTGTAAATATCGACTGTCTGTAAGCTATTCGGAAACAATCCGTGACCTAATTTTAGCTCCAATAAGTTGATAGTGGTCATACTAGCATCGAGATATTATTGAACTACATATATTAGGTTTACAAATACGATACATTTCGAAAAGCTTTGGAATTGCTGACAATTTAGAAATGCCTCTTTATTTGGCAGCGTCGGATTTTTTCCCTTTTTTATGTAGAGGAATAATGTAAGATTCAAGCTTCCACATAAGGGGAAAAGGAAATTATCTCCTACTATGGATTAAAGAGTTAAGTTTCCACAAGATCCTCGGCGCAGTTCTTCAGAGTACAGCCTGAGTACTCCGTCGGGGACTTAACACGAGCTTGACCTTGAGAAGATCTAATAATCGTAATAATCGATTGATAACTTGCTAGCGAGTTGAACTAGGAACTAATGGATCTCTTGTCTCGTGGCCTCTTCTCACCTATGCCGATGACGGGCGGGGGGGGGGGGGGGGGGGGGGGGGGGGGGGGGGGGGGGGGGGGGGGGGGGAGAGAGAGAGAGAGAGAGAGAGAGAGAAAAAAAAAAGGGGGGGGGGGGGGGGGGGGGGGGGGGGGGGGGGGGGGGGGGGGGGGGGGGGGGGGGGGGGGTTGGCCCATTACCGATCAAAAAGCAGGAACCAGCGCGAGCAACTTCTTAGCAGTTACACTACTATATGCTCGATACGCATACAGAGTAACATGTTACAATGGTTACAATGCTAAAAATGGCGCCCAACAGTGGGGCCCACCGACGGCCCGACCAAAATTAAGAGAAGAAACCTATACCTTCTAGCTGACATAGACTCTCGTACGTACAATTAGTTACGGATGACACTTTCGATCCAAGATATTCTAATAGACTTCGAATGACCAAGTGTACATGTCCGATATTTAGATGATAGGGTTAACTACAGCTTCCTGGATGCGTTACATTTTTAATTGGATATAACTCCAAAATTTCTACTCAGTTAACGTCTAATATCGTCCATATAAGTTAGGTGATGGAATTTAAAGCGTAATTTTTCTATCTACAGTCATACCTCAAAAATGCTCTTTATCCAGTTTTGATTGAAGAAGAAGTCTGACATGGAATATATCTTTGTCTGTGATTTTGCAAGATTTACTTTCCACTAGGATACTCTCCATGATTCCCCAACTACGTTTCTATAATCAAAACCTTTAAAAATTTTCTAGAAAAAAGTCAAAAAATTTCCGGAAAAAGGACCTACCGAGAGATCTACAGGGGGTTTATGGTTATAAAATTAACAAACATCTTACAATAAGTTCGACTAGATAAGTAGTAAAATCCTAGTGAAAATGAGTCAATATTACTGTAGTGACGGTATGGCCCCTATGGAAGGAATGATCGGATGACGTCCATCAAAATCAAGCGCAGAGTTCCCCAGGTGAAGACGTAGAAAGCTAGCGTAGACAGGAGCAAGAAAAGAGAAAGGAAGCGAAGCGGGGATTAGCGAGGTAAGCTGGCTGTGATGTCCTCTGGGAGGGCCGTAGCCAATAAGGTCCTGGCGCGAGGGAATTTCTCTGTTAGGAGCCATAGCCAAAAGGGTCCTGGCGCGAAGTTCGATGGTTCCCCCTTTCGGCAAACACAGTAGCGATGGGCCAATTATTTTTGGAGCCGTGAAGAAATGAGCAAGCGAGGTAAGCGAACTGTGATGTCCCTGGGAGGAGCCGTAGTTTTGGTTTTATTGGATGTCGGGTCAGGGAGCAGCAGCCACGACGCAATTAAATAGACTATCACTAAGATCACTAGAATGCTAAACGTAAGATTTCTTAATGTTTTTTCATTATAATACTCGCTATTGTTGGTCTGCTTCGAGCTTTCGCTTTCGCCATGTTCTATGGCACGGGCTCACTCCATGGCCCACTTATCTCCAATGCAAAAGCATCATAAATTGGCCCTAAGTACTCGCTCCATTTGCATATGCGCGCCTAATTGAAAATAAACAATATTATAACGTTGAAACGAAATATTTTTTTATTATGATAGAGGTCTATTGAAAAATCTCAATGACCAAACTTTAGTGATTTACGACGTGATATGAGTAATAAAATGAACAATTTCACGAACGCATAAATGTAACTAGTGCGAACATATTTTGATTCAGTTTTTGCGCTTTGTCAAAACATATGCATGAAAATTTTGACCATAAACTTTGCAATGAATTGGTATCAGTGCATCAGTAATTATTAAACAAGTATTTTGTATTTATAAATCTTTTAATAATATAAATAAATACACACACACACAGTACTAATGCATGCAATCATCTGGTCCAGTCTAGAGTAATCCGATCCGATAATTAGAACTCGCAAGTGCATTTTACCACCGCATAAGCATTCATATACAAGCTTATATACATTCCATAATCTGGTTGTGGAATAAAAGAAATTAATACGCCGCGCACTAATATAATAAAAAAAGATTATTCAGTACTATAAAATTGGTTTTAAAAAAATTATTTCTGTATTTAGTGGCGATGAACTCCAACGACGCCATACACAAGGAGAACCCACTTCCGTTACAGTGCCATTTTAAAAAGGATCCAAGGAGCCCATCAGCCAAGAGTGGAATATGTCATGCTCCAAGAAGTGCATCATGGGCGGAACTGTGTTTTCACAGTCACTGTGTTTTGAAAGAGGACTTGATTCAACAACAAAGCTCAGGGTTGTTTTTGATCAGCTTCGGCACTCACAACCTCTGAAGGGTATTCCTTGAATGACAATTTGATGTCTGGTTTAGTTATTCGAGCCAAAGCTGCTGCACATTCTTTTTAAGGTTCCGTTACCATCAGATAGCCCATTACAGGTGATATTTGCAAAATGTAGCGATGCGTCAGGTTTTCCCGAGGACAGCTATCTGCAGTGCACTCTTTGGCGGAATTCCACCCTGGATGACATGCAGGTTTTCAAACTGAGATACTGTCACTGTCACTTAGGGAAAAATCAGCCTCATCGTATATCAGATCGAGCAATGCATCAGTTTGGCGGAGATTGAGAAGTCTGTGTTTCCAAAGGGTTCTGGAAAGGATTCCGGAAATTCTGCGTCGTGATTCTTATGTTGATAGATTTGATTTCCCCAGGAGGCGGTTCTATAGATAAAACTATCAGCATATCGCTTAGGAAACGTGCGGATCTCCTGTCCAAATGCCAATTTCAGCACTTGCCCACTAGGCTCAATTGTCTCTTTTCTCGAATCCGCCACTGCTATACTGATCCGATAGGACTTGTAGGACCTGTCATTACGAAGGCAAAGATCTATCTTTCGAAGCTATGCCATGAGAAGTTTTGTGATGAAAGTCTGCAAAAAACTCTTCGTTCCGATTGGGATATGATTTGGTGTAGTTTCAGCATGGCGCAGCATGCTGAATTCCCTCGATGGTCATTATCATCAGGTTTCTTGAGGTTTCATCAGAAGGGTATCGAAGGGTACAAGTTGAAAAAATCTGCTCAAAGTCCCCCGAGTTATCTGGAGCAGAGTTGCTGGCTCGGCTTAAGTCGGAAGTTAGCTCCAGTTGAGGGTCTATGAAGTCAAGTATTTCATGCTGGTGTGATTTTGCTCTGGCGCTATCCTAGACTTTCGACAATCCGAAGTTGACCAGAACGATGTAAAAATGAACGAGTAAATTTTGTCTTTTAATCTATTAATGTATGGTTTCTTTTCTATGGTATAGAGAAATTTGTATATGAAGTTGTTCTTCGTTTTTCTATTTCTACAGCTCTTTTTGTGCATTTAAGAAATTTTTATATTTGGTGCCTTTAAATATGTCTATAATGATGCATGTCTTTATAATATGCTGTGTCTGGTACTTCAGGAAATATACCAATTTTACCTTTTTAATATTATTAAATAATTTTAAATAATTTAAAATAATTTTAAATAATTTTAAACAATTGTTAAATAATTCATCTACTGGGTCAATTTTTATAATTTTTCTGTCATTATTATAAATAATAAGGAGGTCTTGCTGAATAGGTTACAATTATTTGTGTTTTGTATTTATTTACTATTCCTTCTCTTATGAAAAACTAAATTGGTTCGTTTTCGTCCGCTGAATGGATAATTTCTGTTATCATTAAAATTAATTCCTCATCATTATTATCATTTATTAGAGGTGCTGTTTCCTGTCAGTCTAAAATTCTTTATCAGTTATGCTGTAATGTTTGTCATGTTTATTTAAAGTTCTTGGTACAAATGCTACTGGTTGTGACCTGGTACTGGTACTGGACCCTGTTGTGATAAAACAGCGCGGATTGCAAAATCACTGGCATCTATTGTCACTTTAAATGCCTTATCGAATTCTGGAAATTTTAGTATTGGGTGTGAACTTTTGAGTGCTTTTAAGTTATCAAATAAATCAATATATTCTAGATCGTATTCATTGATTTTTTTTTGATAATTTTTTAGTAGTCTTTACAGAATTTCCTGTAGAATCCTGTCATTCCTTAGAAGCCTTTAAGTTGTTTCTCTGTTTTCGGAATCGGTATAGCTAAAACATACAGCATTTTTAAGTCCAAATGGCATTCTCACATATTCGTAAAGTCCCATTGGTGTAACGATTGCTCTTTGTTCTATATATTCATTTCCCCCATCAAAATTTGGTGGTAGCCCTTTGCTAGGTCTACTGGGCTGAAATATTGTGCCCTGCCAAGTTTGTCTAAAATTTAGTGCATAAAATTTCTTAAAACGCTTATTTTGTCTATTAATTATTTATATAATTATATTATTATATATTATATATTATATATTATATATATTATATATTATATATTATATATTATATATTATATATTATATATTATATATTATATATTATATATTATATTATTTATATATTAATTATTGATATAGGTAAGAAACTCTATTTTAAATTTATTTATTTAATCTCTTGATAATAGGTATCAAGAGGTCTCAGGTAAGAATATAATGTTTTTAACTGGAGCTATGTTTCTTATATTTTATATTATCCTCTATTTTATTGATAAATATGGTGATCTGATTAATTTCAATAATATGTAAAACAAGAAAGCTAACTTCGGGCGGAGCCGAAGTTGATACACCCATGCAGTTGAGTGGCAGTCTGCTAGTTGGCGACATGCATCTTATACTATTAGATGTACATATATCGGATGATATATAGTCGGCCGATTCCTTTGAAATTTGACATGCCGAATTATTTTACCCAAATTGGAATCCATACAATGTCTTATTATACAATCCATACACTACTTATCCATACAATGTCGAAGTTATGGCATTCCCGATCAATATGTTATATAGCAGCTATAGGATATAGACGACCGATCCGACCGAAAGGAGGGTGTGTGCCAAGTTTAAAGTGAGAGCTTTAAAACTGAGAGGCAAGTTTGCGTAGAAACAGAAAGACGGACAGACGGAGTACTTTGAACAAACGGACGGACAGATGATCAAACGGACATGCTTATATCGACTCAGGAGGTGATCCTGATCAAGAATATATATACTTTATAGGTCAGCACACTGCTGACAAAAATTATAATACCCTCTGCAAGGGTATAATTATAAAAGTTTTATTCACAAATTCTGTGGAATTAATATGTATTGGGACTTATCGTGCATCCTCTTGTATTGGGACCACATAAAACCACATGTAGTCTGGTGTATGTCATAGATGGGAATAATCCTATCTATTTTTTAATAAATTATTTAAAAAAAAATAATCAATTAAATATTCTGTAAATATGAAATAAACTTATTACTACGCTTGTTAAATACTTTTTTTTTAAATTAATGTTTTTTTTTTAATTTGTATATATATGTACATATATATATTATATGTGTTGATAATGTTATTTTAATTCCATTTGTAATGGTCTCTTAATATTACAAGGGTGGACCTCTTTTAATTTAGCGTATCGAAAATATGGTTCATTCTTATGTCTGAGTCGTTTGTAATTTATCGGTCCTTCATTTCTCCATTCTTTGTAATTTTCCCTTTCTTTGTTTAGCTTGGTAATAATATTCATTTTGTATGTGTCTATTGCTTCTTGTAGTTCCTTACCATTTTTCGTTCTTTGCTGTTATTGGGGAGAAGTGAATTGTGGTGTGATATCTTTAATTATCCTACTGCAATCTGGATTTATGCTTCTATTGAAACATCTTTATCTATACTGCTTTTTACTTCGATTAAAACTGAATGTAGCCTTTTATTTCTGCATTCTTATTATGTAAATTCGGTTTCGCAAAGTATAATTTTACACCTTCTTTATTTAAGAAACTTGCTATCTGTTTTGGTTATTTACAATATCTTTGATATTGTATGCTGTTACAAATTTTATAAGTTTATCTATAACTGTTACAAATGATCTATAGTTAATATGATAAATATCTATATGGATTAATTGATATATTTCTAGCGGTATTTCCGTTATATTAAATTTTGGTTTTATTGGATGTCGGGTCAGGCAGCAGCAGCCACGCATAGATAATAGACTATCACTAAGATCACTAAAATATTAAACGTAAGTTTGTAATGTTTTCATTTATATTTTCGCTATTGTTGGTCTGCTTCGAGCTTTCGCTTTCGCCATGTTCTATGGCGGGCTCACTCTGGCCCCTTATCTCAATGCAAAAGCATCATAAATTGGCCCCTGTCTCGCTCCATTTCATATGCGCGCTTAATTGAAAATAAACAATATTATAACGTTGAAACGAAATATTTTTTTTTTTATTTGGATAAAGGTCATTGAAAAATCTCAATGACCAAGCATTGGTGACCCCGACGTGATATAATTAATAAAATGAACAATTTCACGAACATAAAATATAACTAGTGCGAACATATTTGATTCAGTTTTGCGCTTTGTCAAAACATATGCATGTAAATTTTGACCATAAACTATGCAATTGGTATCAGTGCATCAGTATCCGATAACAAGTATTTTGTATTTATAAATCTTTTAATAATATAAATAAATACACAGACATACAATACAATACATACAATCATCTGGTCCAGTCTAGAGTTATCCGATCCGCTAATTAGAACTCGCAAGTGCATTCACCACGCATAAGCATTCATATACAAGCTTATATACATTCCATAATCTGGTTGTGGAATAAAAGAAATTGTATACGCCGCGCACAAATATAATAAAAAAAATTATTAGAACTATAAAATTAGTTTCAAAATTGTTTCTGTATTTAGTGGCGATGAACTCCAGCGACGCCATCACAGGAGAACCCACTTCCGCTCGGAGTGCCATTTTAAAAGGATCCAAGGAGCCCATCAGCCGGGGTCCAAGGTGGAATATGTCATGCTCCAAGTGCGTCATGGGCGGAACTGTGTTTTCACAGTCACTGTATTTTGAAGGAGGACAGTTCAACTAAAAAGCTCAGAGTTGTTTTTGATGGTTCGGCTGCCACCACCTCTGGGTATTCCTTGAATGACAATTTGATGTCTGGTTTAGTTAGTCGACCAAAGCTGCTGCACATTCTTTTAAGGTTCCGTTACCATCGAATGGCCATTACAGGTGATATTTGCAAAATGTAGCGATGCGTCAGAGTTTTCCCGAGGACAGCTATCTGCAGTGCACTCTTTGGCGGAAATCAACCCAGGATGACATGCATGTTTTCAAAATAGATACTGTCACTGTCACTTACGGAAAAGTCGGCCTCATTTTTATCAGTTCGAGCAATGCATCAGTTGGCGGAGATTGAGAAGTCTGTGTTTCCAAAGGGTTCTGGAAAGGATTCCGAAATTTTGCGTCGCGATTCTTATGTTGATGATTTGATTTCAGGAGGCGGTTCTATAGATAAGGCTATCAGCATATCGCAGGAAACATTACGGATCCTCGCCAAGAGCCAATTTCGGTTGCCCACTTGGCTCATTATCCTTTCCTCAATCGCCCGGCTATATGATCCGATAGGACTTGTAGGACCTGTCATTACGAGGGCAAAGATCTTTCTTCAGAAGCTATGCTATGATGAAAGTCTGCAAAAAACTCTTCACTCCGATTGGGATTTGATTTGTTGTAGTTTCAGCATGGCGCAGCATGCTGAATTCCCTCGATGGTCATTATCATCAGGTTCTTAGGGTTCATCAGAAGGGTATCGAAGGGTACAAGTTGAAAAAATCTGCTCAAAGTCCCGAGTCAATAAATTTAAAAAATTTTTAAATAATTTAAAATAATTTTTTAATAATTTTAAACAATTTTTAAATAATTCATCTGCTGGGTCAATTTTTATAATTTTTCTGTCATTATTATAAATAATAAGGGGTCTTGCTGAATAGGTTACAATAATTTGTGTTTTGTATTTATTTACTATTCCTTCTTTTATGAAAATCTAAATTGGTTCGTTTTCGTCCGCTGAATGGATAATTTCTGATATCATTAAAATTGATTCCTCATCATTATTATCATTTATTAGAGGTGCTGTTTCCTGTCTGTCTCTAAAATTCTTTATCAGTTACGCTGTAATGTTTGTCATGTTTATTTAAAGTTCTTGGTCTGTTGTGATAAAACAGCCCGGATTGCAAAATCACTGGCATCTATTGTCACTTTAAATGCCTTAACGAATTCTGGAAATTTTAGTATTGGGTGTGAACATATGAGTGCTTTTAAGTTTTCAAATAAATCAATATATTCTAGATCGTATTCATTGATTTTTTTTGGATAATTTTTTAGCAGTCTTTACAGAATTTCCTGTAGAATCCTATCATTCCTTAGAAGCCTTTAAGTTGTTTCTCTGTTTTCGAAATCGGTATAGCTAAAACATACGGCATTTTTAAGTCTAAATGGCATTCTCACAAAGCATTCTTCGTAAAGTCCCATTGGTGTAACGATTGCTCTTTGTTCTATATATTCATTTCCCCCATCAAGCCCTTTGCTAGGTCTACTGGGCTGAAATATTGTGCCCTGCCAAGTTTGTCTAAAATTTAGTGCATAAAATTTCTTAAAACGCTTATTTAGTCTATTAATTATTTTTTTTTTCACTTTTTAACCCTGTTAAATTAAAGTTTTTGATTTCACTTACTTCAAATACACAAATCTCTTCAGGGAATTTGGAGAGGAATGGAATTTTAACATCATTTATTTTGCTGAATATTATTATTATTTTGATTTTGCTGTTGGTTAAAGTTAAAATATTTATTTTGGTTTTGATAAGTATAGTATTTTCTAGTGCTTTGGCTTCTTTGAAAATTATCATTTTGTTTTTGATTACTTTGATTTATACTGTTATTTTGATAAAGGTTGCCAAAATTTATGACCATGTTTTTTATTTTGAAGTAGTGCACTTAATATGTTAACTAAGTTTCCATTGTTTTCCAATACTGCGAAATCTGATATTTCCATCACAATGTACCTTACCTTTATATCTAAATCCCGAATACTTAACTCTTAAGTTGTTGGTCTTTCTGGTGAGACCCTTTTGGTCCCTGGGTCGATAGTTATGTCTTAATTTTCCCTTGCATTGGGTCTGGCTTGGCTTGTATTTTGGTATTGAAAATAACGCTGAATACCTGATTTGCCTCCTCTCAATATTCCTGGATGATCTAATCTACTGATGCAATGAATCCATGCAGAGTTTCCTCTTCTCGGGTAAAAGTGGGAAAATATCGAATCTTTTCTCGATGTTTTTTCTTAATTTTATGTTAGAGATTTATGTGGTATGGCATCTTAACCTTAGCCTGCGAAACCTAGGTAACTTTAGTCAGTCTTTCTATAGGTATTTCGCACTCAAATCTCCGGGATCTCTTATTACTCCCGAGAGTTCAAGTTCGACGTAAGTATCCACAAATCTTCTAAATTTGAAAAAAAAAAATTTAAGTGTAAATCATGTGAAATTTAAAATATTACGTACATAATATTATAAATTATTCATATTATATTATGAACACAACACATTTTATATTTTACATGAATCAAATATCAACGAAGGCAATAGAAAATATACAGGAAAAACCAACATGTTCCTCAGCAATAACTAGCAGCTCGCTTTTAAACAATTTTTTAAACGAAATCGATGATCATTCGGAAGAGAAGCCAAAGATGACGATATGAAAAAATGCGAATTTGAAATCGACAATTTCAGCCCAAAGCTTCTTGATGTAGATTCCGACTTAAAAAAATATTGGAAAACCCAGGAATTTCAATATCCTTGTTTATATAAAATAATAGGTGGTACACTCTGCTCCAGCTACCCAAGTAAGCGTCGAAAAGTCATTTTCGCCATTAACATTGTTGCTGACTTGCCAAAACTGTAAGCAATCAAGCGAGGCCATATCAAAGTAACTTTATATATGTATACTTAGTCTATGGAGATATGCAATCAAATATCTAAAATATTTATTGTATCTTGAATTGAGTGATATTATTGAGCGAAAAAAAAAAATCACAAATTATGATTATTTTACTGTTTTTAATTTTTTGCTCAGAAAATAATGATTATTTATAATTCGTATTTTTTCGCTCAGAGAATGATGATTATTTATTGATTTTTTTCTTTTTTGCTCAGAGAATAATGATTATTTTTGATTTTTATTTTTTGTCTTTAGAAAAAATTATAAAGTCGTCGATCCCACAGTCCTCTGGAATATGCCAGCTGCACTTCTCAGACCAACGAGGTGTCTCAGGAATTCCTGTTTTCCTCCAATGACTGATAAGGAAATCTTTTCGCGTTCATATTCCGCGAGAACTATTTGACTTGAACTATTTGCTACCTGGACTTGAGCTTTAGTGTTGTGAACAATTTTTTTTTTTTAAAGCCTCAACAATGTCTTTTTGTCTACCATCCATATTGGGATGTTGTAGGGGGAAGCAGACTGCTAAATTCTTCAGTTTTTCAGCTGCTCTTAGATCTCGTTATTGGAGTAAACGGCATGGGGGCAGCCCCATTGGGAATGTCTAAAAGCTGGGGTAAATCCGCTCCTCGCTGGTTCTGCCAATTGCAGCTACCACCAATGTATGTACCAATGTAGGCCTTCGTTGATGCTTCACGTACCAAATACTTCCCTTACTAAGAATGATGCATCTGTTTATTCCACATTAGTGGCATTTTTTCACTAATACAACAAAGCACTTGTGTTTGACTCGAATGTGTTTGTTTCGAATGGACTTGAAAAGGAGAGTCTACCGGAGTCATCGTGATGGTCTACCGAATTTTTTCACGCGGGTTTGTCAATGTCGAATTTTATCTATTTTCGCGAATGGCCTTATCATCAATCTTTGCCTCTAAATTGGAGCGCGTCATTTCAGATGCATGCTTTTCAGAATTTTGGGCCATATAGTTGACCCTCCTAATGTTTATTGGAGCGCATAAGCTTACCGAATCTCAGTGCCGAATGAGGAGACCACCACATTTGGTGGACCTTTTATTTGGCAGGAATATTTGCTGCCTTACTCAAAGGGACGTATGATTCTTGTTCTATTTATAAACAACTTTGAGCCAAATTTTTCCATTTCAATTGATAAGCCTATTTTACGAGTCTCTTGAATCATTCCTTTAAATAATTTTTGGGATAAATCTCTTAAGCCGAGTTTTAATTATTGATCATTGAACTTGAGTCGGCAGTCATATTTGGAGATCGAGAACGAGCAGTCGGACCCAAAAAAACAACAATAAATACCAGTGAATAGAATATAAGTTCGACCTATTGTAATAGTGAATGAATAAAAATAAAATAAACATAAGTTTTTCTTAAACTAATTCACTTAATTTCATTAAGTGTATTTAATTTTGATTTCTTACAGAATGAATCAAAAACGACTCATAGTTTGAATATCATTGCTTGCTGGGATTGCTAGGGATTCGTATTCTTCTATAAATTCAACATACACTATTTTTAAGTTCGGATCTCGAGGTAATCTTCATTCTAGCAAGAGAAAGCGGCGTTTGGCTATCTCGAATGAGTTCCCCAAATGCTCGGATCCGAATTAAATGGAAGCCTGACTTCAAATAGACCTGAAGGCAGTATTCTTGTAGTCTTCCGACTCGTTGTTGCGGGTCGGGGGTTTAGTTAGTTTTTTTTAAACTAATTCACTACATTAAATTTAATATGGATATCTTACAGGAAACATCAAAAATGACTCGTAGTTTGAGGCCGTTAGACACACTACGTTATAAGTGTGGAGTAGCAAGAACATCGTTGCTTGCAGGGGTCATATAACCTAGGGATTCGTTTTCTTCCATAAATTCTAACTACATTTTTTAGGTTCGTATTTTTTTTTTAGAGAGAAGTACTGGGGAGGCTGCCAGTGGGCTGATGCCTGATGGAGGCCCTCAACGGCCTGGTTTAGAGATAATATATAGATTTGTATAAAGATAACATATAGATAAGTTTTGCTCTTGTGTAAGCTCGACCCGCTTAACATGAGTTTTTTTTGTCTTTACTAAATATTATGAACTTGTCGATCTAAACGTACCAAAACTTTCCAATCTGTCCCTGTCCCTGTTTCCCCTGTCCTCTGGAATATACTATCAATTGTCCTTTATCATGGTCAAAGCCAACCAACTTTTAACAAGCTGAGAAATAATTTAATTGTACAATTCGAACTAGCACAATCAGGTTTTAATTTACTTTAACAACTGGTGCGCCAACTTTTGGTGCTGTTCTTTCTCAGGATGGAAATTTATTTCAAAAACACTAATCAATAAGAAAAAACTATAAGCTATTGTGTGGGAATTTCAAAACCTTCGAAACTACTTATGTTGGGTACCAACCTCTTTTATCCTCCATATCTAAAAAAAATCCAAATATCGAAAGGAAAAGATGGTATTTTTCACTGAATGTTATTCACCCAAAATTATTTATAAGCCAGGAGCAACACATGTTGTTGTGGATGCTTTTTCAAGAATTTAAATTATAAACTTAAAGGAAAGTATCGAAACGATCTCAGATCAAAATACTCGCTGTTTTTTTAATTAATTAATTAATTAGAGCATGTAGTCGCTTTTAAATGGCTTGGCGGGTGACTTCCAATGCTGAAGCAGGTCTTCTTGCGATTGACATGGGTCTCGCTAGCTATGATGATCAAACGCTCTATGATGTTGCCCTTGATCTTTTACGCAACCGTTTTAGTAATCAACGATTAATTTTCCAGGCACACATCGAGGAGATCGACTCGCTGTTTTGTTTGCCTAGAGGATGGCCATTTTGCTCGCGGATGTTCCTCTTCCAACGCTGCTGAACGTGCAATCACCGTCATCATTGCCTGTTGCACCCTCGCGACCAGGCTTCTAGTTCTACCAGTGCTCCGCCCGCACGAGTCTCACGTGCCATCAGTTCCGTTTCTGTTGCGAACCCACCATCCCGCTCAATCAACACTCGTCCGTGGTCAATCTGGAGCGTTCCTGCCTTTCCGAGTGTTATTGGATTCCGGCTCACAAGTGCACCTCATCTCGTCGCGGGTTTCCGCTCTGAATGTTCTACAACGGTTGGTCTCGGCGGCGCTGTATGCTTGTTAATGTCTGATGTTACATTGAACCCATAATAAATATTGAAAGAATTAATCAAAGTTGATCAGTTCGCTACCAAAAAGCTGGTAGTGTTATAATAAAAATGACCAGTTCGTTATTAATTATAATATATTTTAATAAAATCTTTATCTGAAGAGTTTAAAAAATCCTTTAAAGATCAAATACATTTTTGCGTCCATTTTCGTTGCATGAAATGGGTAGGGTATGGTGTAATAATCTTACTTATGACCTTATGAATTTAATGGTCACAATTACACTTGCAAAAATGGATGTATTTAATACTTTAATTCTAAATAATGAAGATATTTAAGAAATGTATAAGCTTTTATTATAACAAATGTTCCTTATAATGAGAATACATTCGGAAAAATCCGATTGTCCAATTAAAAAATCATCTTCATTCAATATACCCATCAGTTCCAATGAATCGGGACTCGGGAATCCATTGAATTCAATTTAGAATGGCGGGGGTTATATGTCACATTATTTAAGATCTCTTACTTAATTTGTAAACCACTTTGAGCCAAGATCTAATTTCTAAGTAACTTTAAAAGACCCTATATATAGCCGTGGTCAGCTATTTCAATCAAAATATTCCCACGAAGATTAGATTCACACAGTCCATATCAAACGCTTAACATAAACACAAGATCCCCCAAGTGATTCCTAATGGCCGCTACGTAACCACAAAGATCCCCTAAGCGAACCCTAATGTCCTTTAATGTAAACAGCAATATTCGACCATATTCAGACTTTAAATTTAATTGACAAATGGCATCATCCTTCCATAATATCCAAATACATTTCTGATGAAACCTCTTCTGACGACGAATATCATGGAAGATTTACCCTAAGATTGAATCCGTGCTATCCGCCCATTCTCTATATGTGGCGTTGACTTCTTTGGACCTATTGAGACGACATTGTAAATGCGTGGTAGGGTACCCTACAAGTCCTACATTAGCATTTTTGTTAGTTTTGCGTCCAAGGCAATTCATTTAGAAGTAATTTCCGATCTGTCAACTGATTCCTTTTTATTGGCATTTTAAAGGTTCGTTGTGCGCCGAGCATGTCCGCAGGCCGTTCAACGATTTGTACCGATAGATTCATAAATACATTAGATATAGATAGTTAATAGAAATGGATTAATTGAGTTTAATTCGAAGTGTTGGGAAGTCTAGTATAAATTAGCATAGGGCGCAGCGGGAGCGTTAGAAAAGCTCAGATGCGCTCTTGCGAAAATCATATAAAAAAACCTCTTGACGAGGTAAAATAACTAAAATAAATTTTTTCATATGGAAACATAATTATTTCGTTTTCAAATAAAATCAACTCGATATCCGAGTCTTACCGTTTGACTACGGAGAATAAAGTCGATTGCTAAATCATATCGATTATTATTAGTAAACAGCGGTAAATTGTTTGGGATATTCTTTCGGAGTGCGGTAGCCGTCAGGAGGCTCTTCGCCTCAGCTGTTTGCGGTCGCGGCCAGTGATCAGTTCTTAAGAAAGAACTTTTTATTTAAATTAAATATATTTAATGCATTATTTCTATTTATTGTTTGGTTTTTTATGTTTGCAAACTAAAAGCTATCTGCACATTTAATATAATTGGGTTTGTTAGAGCCAATTTAGAAAAAAAAAAATGGTTTGTTTTTTATTTTTTGTTTGAGGGTATTTATTTTTCCTTAAGAATTAGACGTTTGATCTTAAAGAAAGTGAAAAATATTTTTAAAACACCTTTCTAACCTTTCTTTCTAGTTTCATTGGTTTTAAAGTTATGTGTTTTTTAAAATTAAAAGTTGTTTTAATTTTTTAAAGTAACCTTAATGAATTTAAACAAGAAAGGAAAGCTAACTTCGCACGGAACCGAAGTTGATATACTCTTGCAGATGAGTGGCAGTCCGCTAGATGGCGACATGCATCTTATATTATTAGATATACATATATCGGATCATATATAATCGGTCGATCCTTATGAAATTTGGCAGATCAGATTAGTTTGCCCATAGTAGAATCAATAGAAAATCCCATTCTTCCCGTTCAATCAGTTATATGGGAGCTATAGGATATAGTCGGACGATCCTTATGAAATTTGGCTCGTCGAATTATTTTACTCAAAGTGGAATCCATACAAAGTCCCATCCTTCTAACTTATTGCCTTAACTTGTTTTGCCATATCCGATCAATCAGTTATATGGCAGCTATAGGATATAGTCGACCGATCCCGGCCGTTCCGACTTATGTACTGCCTGCAAAGGAAATAAGGGTGTGTGGAAAGTTGGCTTTAAATCTGAGAGACTAGTTTGCGTAGAAACAGACACACAGACGTACATGCTTATATCGACTCAGCAGGTGATCCTGATCAAGAATATATATATATGTCGCAGATTAATTTAAACATTCAAATTATAACGATTATTTGTTGGTACACATTTGTTTTATTTCTTTGTGGTTCCCCTTTCTTTCGTGCGAGGCAGATACATAATTCTATCAACGTAGTTTGGCCGTGGGCATGAGTGAGACAGATAGCGTTCGTCATAACTCACCATACTGTGCGAGTGTATTAGAGGGTGAGAAGGAATTGAAAAGGGATCGACATGAATTAAAGAGGCAGTCTAGTTGTGAAATTCGATCAACATGTCACGCGCCAAAAAACGTTTCGCCGAAAGTCCGGTCAAAGACTCGGCTGATGAATCCTCGTCATCAGCAGTGGGATTATCTCCGCCTCCAGCCGATGATGCAAATTTTTTGTCAATTTTGGAGAAGCAAAATCGTAATTTCGCTGAGCTAATAAAACAAGTGCAGTGCTCTCAAAATGAGCCAAATCATGCCAAAAACATTGTTCTGCCAAAGTTCAACCCTGATCGTGCAGGATCAGACGCTCTCTCCTGGTGTTCAACGGTCGACTACATCTTGTCTGAAAACCAGCTAGTGGGCAGCGCTCCTCAGCAAATCACTGGAAGGCACCGCATATCACTGGCTCTTGCAGACATGTTTTCCCTGCATTACATGGACGCAGTTCCGAGAATTATTTTCGCAATATTTTTTTTGGAACGGAGACTTTGGCCGCAACCGTTAGTAATTTGCTAGATGCACGCCCCAAACGAAGGAGAGCGCTTGTCGCTGTATGGAAGCAGAATTATCACATCACTTATGGCCCGCTGGAAGTCACTTAGCGTCGAGCAGATTGCAGTATCCGTTACGTTGGCGCATGCAGCTGGGATAAACAAACGATTGCGCCGATTGTTTTTACGACAGATATCAAAACCAGAAATGAGCTGCATCAGGAACTTAAAGCCTTTTCGTTCGACGCTAGACAGAACCAGCATTCGAGTGACAAGTTTGTCTTTTTGTCTCATACATCTAGGCTAGACACTGAGAGCTGTATTAAGGCATTAAGATCACAAATATCATTGTTCGGCGTACCGCAGATCAGGGACGTTGTTTTTCTAGCACAACATTCGGTGATTTCTGTTCTGTTCAAAAGATAGATTTGCATCTTATCGGCACGGGTGCTAGCCGGGCCAATGGCCAAGTAGAGCGAGTTATGAGTAATCTAAAGTCCATGCTAACAGCGGTTGAGACAGGTGTCATGGCAAGATGCTTTATGCGAAATTCAACTGGCTCTTTATTGTACGCCCAACAGAGTGACTAAGGTTCTAAAGCCCTTTAGAACTACTCATTGGCAAAGAAGCAAGGCCGTTTGGTCTCGTACCTGTTGTTGAAAATACGAACGATGTTGATATTGATATAGTTAAAGATAAAGATAAGGCTACTATTGTAAGACATAAAGGTGGTGATCACGTTGTGCTTAAGAGCGAAGAGCGACATCAGACAAAATTAGACCCAAAGTATAGAGGACCGCTTTTAGTAACCGAAATATTGGAAGGAGATCGGTATAACCTTATGGCACTAACTTATAATAGAACATATAAATATTCTCACGAATTTTTGAGACGTATGCCTGAGAAGGGGATTACCACAGAGTTGGATGACGAGTATGATGATGAAGAAATCACAGAACTGAATGATGAAGCCAGTGATGAAGATGTCACAGATCAAGCCGGCTATGATCTTGAAATAGAATAAAGACATTGTATACGCCCGTTTCGGTTCCACGTTTCACGACTTTCTGTAGAGGTGAGCGCCCAAGTTATGTGGTCGTCATTTGCTGCATTAATATTGAAATTTTATTGAAATATTTTGTAAAACCTTTATACTGTAAACTCACGTGGACGTGAGATAGGTCAGGAAGGCCGTGTCGCAGATTAATTTAAACATTCAAATTATAACGATTATTTGTTGGTACACATTTGTTTTATTTCTTTGTGGTTCCCCTTTCTTTCGTGCGAGGCAGATACATAATTCTATCAACGTAGTTTGGCCGTGGGCATGAGTGAGACAGATAGCGTTCGTCATAACTCACCATACTGTGCGAGTGTATTAGAGGGTGAGAAGGAATTGAAAAGGGATCGACATGAATTAAAGAGGCAGTCTAGTTGTGAAATTCGATCAACATGTCACGCGCCAAAAAACGTTTCGCCGAAAGTCCGGTCAAAGACTCGGCTGATGAATCCTCGTCATATACTTTATAGGGTCGGAGATGTTTCCTACACTGCGTTGCACACTTTTGACCAAAATTATAATACCCTCTGCAAGGGTATATTGGCAATTCATAAAGCAAACGTTGATCGTTTTTTACTAAAGAACTCAAATTTTTTCATAATTTTGGAAGACAAAATAAGACAAGCAAAATTCGGAGCAAAATTTGGCAAACATCTTCATATGAGAAATTCTTTAAAAATCGTTTTTCCCGAATAACTTTTGAAAGAAATGTCGTATCGTGATGGTTAATGAACCAATCGTTGCTTAATTTGGAGAAAAATCTATGAATATAAAAATATTTTGAGTGGAGATATGTCCCCACTATATCCAATTTAGTGAATCAAAAGTGTTTTACATTTACGTAAATTTCTCCCAAGCCAAACTACTTTTGGACTACTTTTGAAAACCTACTTATAAAACTACTTTTGAAAACAAGACATTTCATTTGGTATATCATTCTTTCAGATGTTGGTATATCACACACACAGAAATTTTTTTATTCTTCGGCTATATTCGGCCACCTAGTGGACTGCTGTCCACTGGGATTCGCCCCGCTTCACCGCATATGATCAGCTAGGCTTAAGTGTATATGAAGAACATATCGAATTATAACGTCAGAGCAAAAGCACGAATTTTCGGTCATCGTTTGTTATTTTTAAAATAATTATACAGCCAAACATAGTTTTTGGATTTTAGAGATAAAATAATCTCAACAAACAGTGCTAATTAAATTTTTTTTTATCTTGCGATGTTGTATCCGAAAGCAATTCGATTGTATGTATTTGTTAATCAGCAAAACAGACAGCAAAACTGTCGCATTTGGGGTTCAGAAAATCGACAAAATACTCTTCACTTTAGGTATTTCCCGGAATTCTTGTTTGCCTCTATTGACTGAAGAGGAAATCTTTTGGCGGTCACATTCCGCGAGTACTATTTGATAGTACCCGGACTTGAGCACAGTGTTGTGAACCATTTTTATACCCTTGTAGAGGAATTTATAATTTTGGTCAAAAGTATGGAATGCAGTGATGGTGACATCTCTGGCCCTATGAAGTAATAAAATTCTTGATCAGGATCATTTCCTGAGTCTATATAAGCATAATATTTTCATCTGTCCGTCTGTCTGTCTGTTTCTACACAAACTAGTTTCTCAGTTTTAAAGCTATTGACAAACTTTTAAACTTTGCACACACCCTCCTTTCGGTCGGATCGGTCGACTATATCCTATAGCTGCTATATAACATATTGATCGGGAATGCCATAACTTCGTTGTTTTTGAAGTAAGAATGAGACATTGTATGAATTCCAATTTAGGTAAAATAATTCGGCATGCCAAATTTCAAAGGAATCGGCCGACTATATATCATCCGATATATGTACATCTATAGATATATGTACAGCGATAGACTATTAAGGCATCGCAGTCTACTTGCTAGAAGACTACTTCCAGCCAGGCCATTAAGACGTCTTAAACGACTTGGTTTTGCCAAAACTATTCACACGAACAGAATTAGACACGAATAAGTAAACTTTATGTTAAATATAATAATTTCATAATCCTAATTTTGTATTTGGTTTGGCTTTTTACTTTATATTCCCTTCCATGTGATGTTAAAGTACTTATATGATGTACTGTTTCTTCAGTTAATAAATAAATAATTTGATAAAATTTCGAGTCCGGAGCCGAGTGTTCACTAATAAAAGGGACTGCATCACTGATATTGTCCGGTACTAGAATAAACATCGTAGTGACATTGAGGGGTATAGGTGGCAACTCTGTTTGCAGCACTTTACAGATATTGGCGAATGTTTTAATTTGTGATCGTTCTTTCGAAATCTTATTTCACGTAGTTTTAGACAATCATATCAAATGCGAGGACCATGGACGATGTAATGATAGTTGCACGCACAAAGGAGGAATCTTTCGACAGGCTAAAAATATCTCTGAAAGCACTCGCCGAAGCAGGATTTTCTTTCAACATCAAAAAATGTTCCTTCATTAAATCTTGTGTAGAATATTTGGGCTTCGAAGTTAGAGCCGGTGAAATTCGACCGATTCCTAGAAAAATATATGCTGTTACAGATTTACCGCCTCCGCAATCTGTGACTCAACTGAGACAATTTATTGGACTGGTCTCGTATTTTCATCAATTTGTACCCAAGTTTTCACAGTTACTGATACCATTCTATGCTCTAACTTCAAAAAACATGTCATTTTCATGGGAATTAGAGCTAGAGCAAATATGACAGAGGGTAATTTCTATCCCTACTAGTGAACCTGTTCTTACTATTTTCGATCCCCAATTTCCTATTGAGCTTCATACAGATGCGAGTGCCGATTGCTATGGCGCAATTTTGTTGCACAAAATTGAAAACAAGCCACGAGTTTTCGAATACTTTAGTAAACGAATTGGAATCGCGCTATCACTCGTATGAGTTGGAAACAGATGCAGTTTTTAATTCTATTAAGCATTTTCGCCATTACTTGCATGGTCGACATTTTATCGTTTTTACCGACTGCAATTCTCTCAAGGCATCTCGCACAAAAGCGGAACTGACTCCAAGAGTCCATAGGTGGTGGTCATACATGCAATCTTTTGAGTTTGACATTCAGTGTAGGCCAGATGAACGAAGATCGCATCCAGTCAAAAGGTACTGTGGAAAAACATATAAATTTGACAGAGATTACTGACAATTGGTTATTAGATGAGCAGCAGCAAGACGAAGAAACGTCGTCTATTGTTTCTAAATGGCGTAACGATGATCTTTCTGAGGATTTGGCCAAATCGTATGAGTTAAGGGCAGGAACGCTTTATAGGAAAAAAATTCAAAGAAACGGAAAACTTGTTGTCTCCCCATCATCCTAAAGCCATTTAGGTGGTCAGCCGTAAACAATGTGCACGAGTCAATTATGCACCTTGGTTGCGAAAAAACCCTTGAGAAAATGTTCGAATACTATTGGTTTGACAATATGTCCAAATACGTTCGCAAATAGGTCGACAACTGTATTACATGCAGATTGTCAAAGCCCCCATCTGGTAAGGTACAAGCGGAATTGCATCCCATATCGAAGGTCAATATCCCGTGGCATATAGTCCACATCGACATCACAGGGAAGCTTAGTGGAAAAAATGAACAGTAGGAATACATAATCGTGTCAATAGACGCCTTCACGAAGTTTGTCTGATTGTCTCATACATCTAGGCTAGACACCGAGAGCTGTATTAAGGCATTAAGATCACAAATATCATTGTTCGGCGTACCGCAGATCAGGGACGTTGTTTTTCTAGCACAACATTCGGTGATTTCTGTTCTGTTCAAAAGATAGATTTGCATCTTATCGGCACGGGTGCTAGCCGGGCCAATGGCCAAGTAGAGCGAGTTATGAGTACTCTAAAGTCCATGCTAACAGCGGTTGAGACAGGTGTCATGGCAAGATGCTTTATGCGAAATTCAACTGGCCCTTTATTGTACGCCCAACAGAGTGACTAAGGTTCTAAAGCCCTTTAGAACTACTCATTGGCAAAGAAGCAAGGCCGTTTGGTCTCGTACCTGTTGTTGAAAATACGAACGATGTTGATATTGATAAAGTTAAAGATAAAGATAAGGCTACTATTGTAAGACATAAAGGTGGTGATCACGTTGTGCTTAAGAGCGAAGAGCGACATCAGACAAAATTAGACCCAAAGTATAGAGGACCGCTTTTAGTAACCGAAATATTGGAAGGAGATCGGTATAACCTTATGGCACTAACTTATAATAGAACATATAAATATTCTCACGAATTTTTGAGACGTATGCCTGAGAAGGGGATTACCACAGAGTTGGATGACGAGTATGATGATGAAGAAATCACAGAACTGAATGATGAAGCCAGTGATGAAGATGTCACAGATCAAGCCGGCTATGATCTTGAAATAGAATAAAGACATTGTATACGCCCGTTTCGGTTCCATGTTTCACGACTTTCTGTAGAGGTGAGCGCCCGAGTTATGTGGTCGCCATTTGCTGCATTAATATTGAAATTTTATTGAAATATTTTGTAAAACCTTTATACTGTAAACTCACGTGGACGTGAGATAGGTCAGGAAGGCCGTGTCGCAGATTAATTTAAACATTCAAATTATAACGATTATTTTTTGGAACACATTTGTTTTATTTCTTTGTGGTTCCCCTTTCTTTCGTGCGAAGCAGATACATAATTCTGTCAACGTAGTTTGGCCGTGGGCATGAGTGAGACAGATAGCGTTCGTCAAAACTCACCACACTGTGCGTGGGTATTAGAGGGTGAGAAGGAATTAAAAAGGAATCGACATTAACTAAAGAGGCAGTCTAGTTGTGAAATTCGATCAACATGCCACGCGCCAAAAAACTTTTCGGCGAAAGTACGGTCAAAGACTCGGCTGATGAATCCTCGTCATATACTTTATAGGGTCGGAGATGTTTCCTACACTGCGTTGCACACTTTTGACCAAAATTATAATACCCTCTGCAAGGGTATATTGGCAATTCATAAAGCAAACGTTGATCGTTTTTTACTAAAGAACTTACTCAAATTTTTTCATAATTTTGGAAGACAAAATAAGACAAGCAAAATTCGGAGCAAAATTTGGCAAACATCTTCATATGAGAAATTCTTTAAAAATCGTTTTTCCCGAATAACTTTTGAAAGAAATGTCGTATCGTGATGGTTAATGAACCAATCGTTGCTTAATTTGGAGAAAAATCTATGAATATAAAAATATTTTGAGTGGAGATATGTCCCCACTATATCCAATTTAGTGAATCAAAAGTGTTTTACATTTACGTAAATTTCTCCCAAGCCAAACTACTTTTGGACTACTTTTGAAAACCTACTTATAAAACTACTTTTGAAAACAATACATTTCATTTGGTATATCATTCTTTCAGATGTTGGTATATCACACACACAGAAATTTTTTTATTCTTCGGCTATATTCGGCCACCTAGTGGACTGCTGTCCACTGGGATTCGCCCCGCTTCACCGCATATGATCAGCTAGGCTTAAGTGTATATGAAGAACATATCGAATTATAACGTCAGAGCAAAAGCACGAATTTTCGGTCATCGTTTGTTATTTTTAAAATAATTATACAGCCAAACATAGTTTTTGGATTTTAGAGATAAAATAATCTCAACAAACAGTGCTAATTAAATTTTTTTTTTATCTTGCGATGTTGTATCCGAAAGCAATTCGATTGTATGTATTTGGTAATCAGCAAAACAGACAGCAAAACTGTCGCATTTGGGGTTCAGAAAATCGACAAAATACTCTTCACTTTAGGTATTTCCCGGAATTCTTGTTTGCCTCTATTGACTGAAGAGGAAATCTTTTGGCGGTCACATTCCGCGAGTACTATTTGATAGTACCCGGACTTGAGCACAGTGTTGTGAACCATTTTTATACCCTTGTAGAGGAATTTATAATTTTGGTCAAAAGTATGGAATGCAGTGATGGTGACATCTCTGGCCCTATGAAGTAATAAAATTCTTGATCAGGATCATTTCCTGAGTCTATATAAGCATAATATTTTCATCTGTCCGTCTGTCTGTCTGTTTCTACACAAACTAGTTTCTCAGTTTTAAAGCTATTGACAAACTTTTAAACTTTGCACACACCCTCCTTTCGGTCGGATCGGTCGACTATATCCTATAGCTGCTATATAACATATTGATCGGGAATGCCATAACTTCGTTGTTTTTGAAGTAAGAATGAGACATTGTATGAATTCCAATTTGGGTAAAATAATTCGGCATGCCAAATTTCAAAGGAATCGGCCGACTATATATCATCCGATATATGTACATCTATAGATATATGTACAGCGATAGACTATTAAGGCATCGCAGTCTACTTGCTAGAAGACTACTTCCAGCCAGGCCATTAAGACGTCTTAAACGACTTGGTTTTGCCAAAACTATTCACACGAACAGAATTAGACACGAATAAGTAAACTTTAAGTTAAATATAATAATTTCATAATCCTAATTTTGTATTTGGTTTGGCTTTTTACTTTATATTTCCTTCCATGTGATGTTAAAGTACTTATATGATGTACTGTTTCTTCAGTTAATAAATAAATAATTTGATAAAATTTCGAGTCCGGAGCCGAGTGTTCACTAATAAAAGGGACTGCATCACTGATATTGTCCGGTACTAGAATAAACAACGTAGTGACATTGAGGGGTATAGGTGGCAACTCTGTTTGCAGCACTTTACAGATATTGGCGAATGTTTTAATTTGTGATCGTTCTTTCGAAATCTTATTTCACGTAGTTTTAGACAATCATATCAAATGCGAGGACCATGGACGATGTAATGATAGTTGCACGCACAAAGGAGGAAGCTTTCGACAGGCTAAAAATATCTCTGAAAGCACTCGCCGAAGCAGGATTTTCTTTCAACATCAAAAAATGTTCCTTCATTAAATCTTGTGTAGAATATTTGGGCTTCGAAGTTAGAGCCGGTGAAATTCGACCGATTCCTAGAAAAATATATGCTGTTCCAGATTTACCGCCTCCGCAATCTGTGACTCAACTGAGACAATTTATTGGACTGGTCTCGTATTTTCATCAATTTGTACCCAAGTTTTCACAGTTACTGATACCACTCTATGCTCTAACTTCAAAAAACATGTCATTTTCATGGGAATTAGAGCTAGAGCAAATATGACAGAGGGTAATTTCTATCCTGACTAGTGAACCTGTTCTTACTATTTTCGATCCCCAATTTCCTATTGAGCTTCATACAGATGCGAGTGCCGATTGCTATGGCGCAATTTTGTTGCACAAAATTGAAAACAAGCCACGAGTTTTCGAATACTTTAGTAAACGAATTGGAATCGCGCTATCACTCGTATGAGTTGGAAACAGATGCAGTTTTCAATTCTATTAAGCATTTTCGCCATTACTTGCATGGTCGACATTTTATCGTTTTTACCGACTGCAATTCTCTCAAGGCATCTCGCACAAAAGCGGAACTGACTCCAAGAGTCCATAGGTGGTGGTCATACATGCAATCTTTTGAGTTTGACATTCAGTGTAGGCCAGACGAACGAATGGCTCACGTAAATTTTCTGTCTCGAAATCCCATAGCAAAAGATCACATCCAGTCAAAAGGTACTGTGGAAAAACATATAAATTTGACAGAGATTACTGACAATTGGTTATTAGATGAGCAGCAGCAAGACGAAGAAACGTTGTCTATTGTTTCTAAATGGCGTAACGATGATCTTTCTGAGGATTTGGCCAAATCGTATGAGTTAAGGGCAGGAACGCTTTATAGGAAAATTCAAAGAAACGGAAAAACTTGTTGTCTCCCCATCATCCTAAAGCCATTTAGGTGGTCAGCCGTAAACAATGTGCACGAGTCAATTATGCACCTTGGTTGCGAACAAACCCTTGAGAAAATGTTCGAATACTATTGGCTTGACAATATGTCCAAATACGTTCGCAAATAGGTCGACAACTGTATTACATGCAGATTGTCAAAGCCCCCATCTGGTAAGGTACAAGCGGAATTGCATCCCATATCGAAGGTCAATATCCCGTGGCATATAGTCCACATCGACATCACAGGGAAGCTTAGTGGAAAAAATGAACAGTAGGAATACATAATCGTGTCAATAGACGCCTTCACGAAGTTTGTCTGATTGTCTCATACATCTAGGCTAGACACCGAGAGCTGTATTAAGGCATTAAGATCACAAATATCATTGTTCGGCGTACCGCAGATCAGGGACGTTGTTTTTCTAGCACAACATTCGGTGATTTCTGTTCTGTTCAAAAGATAGATTTGCATCTGATCGGCACGGGTGCTAGCCGGGCCAATGGCCAAGTAGAGCGAGTTATGAGTACTCTAAAGTCAATGCTAACAGCGGTTGAGACAGGTGTCATGGCAAGATGCTTTATGCGAAATTCAACTGGCCCTTTATTGTACGCCCAACAGAGTGACTAAGGTTCTAAAGCCCTTTAGAACTACTCATTGGCGAAGAAGCAAGGCCGTTTGGTCTCGTACCTGTTGATGAAAATACGAACGATGTTGATATTGATAAAGTTAGAGAAATGGCTAAGAGAAATATGGAAAAGAATGCCAATTATAAATATATAGATTAGGCTACATAAAGGTGGTGATCACGTTTTGCCAGACAAAATTAGACACAATTAGACACTAATTGTCAGACATAATTAAACACTAAGTTTAGAGGACCGTTTTTAGTAATCGAAATATTGAAAGGAGAATGGTATAAACTTAAGGCACTAACTAATAATAGAACATATAAATATTCTCACGAATTTTTGAGACGTATGCCTGAGAAGGGGATTACCACAGAGTTGGATGACGAGTGTGATGATGAAGAAATCACAGAACTGAATGTTGAAGCCAGTGATGAAGATGTCACAGATCAAGCCGGCTATGATCTTGAAATAGAATAAAGACATTGTAAACGCCCGTATCGGTTCCATATTTCACGACTTTCTTTAGAGGTGAGCGCCCGAGTTATGTGGTCGTCATTTGCTGCATTAATATTGAAATTTTGGAATGATCGGACGTCAGTTATTTGGCCGGCTTATAAACTAAACTGCGAGCTATTTGTGATGGCCTTGTTTGTTAACTTGTTTGTTGACTGGCCAGTTTATTTTGTTAATGACAGTGTGCTAGTTGTTGGCATGATTTTTGTAAATGAAATGAAGAATTTGATCGTCTTATGAAGGAAAAGGCTGAATAATTTTAATTGTTTGTATTTAAGTTGGTGGTAATCTGGATATTATGGCAAACGTTGTATAAGAGTAAGAAATAATTTGTTCAATTTTGATATAAGAAAACAAATTTATTTTTGCGAAACCTGCTTGAATTTGTGTTAAAAGGAAAATAATAATAATAAGAGAATATTTTGTAAAACCCTTATATTGTAAACTCACGAGGACGTGAGATAGGTCAGGAAGGCCGTGTCGCAGGATAATTTAAACATTCAAATTATAACGATTATTTTTTGGTACACATTTGTTTTATTTCTTTGTGGTTCCCCTTTCTTTCGTGCGAAGCAGATACATAATTCTGTCAACGTAGTTTGGCCGTGGGCATGGGTGAGACAGATAGCGTTCGTCAAAACTCACCACACTGTGCGTGGGTATTAGAGGGTGAGAAGGAATTAAAAAGGAATCGACATTAACTAAAGAGGCAGTCTAGTTGTGAAATTCGATCAACATGCCACGCTCCAAAAAACTTTTCGGCGAAGTACGGTCAAAGACTCGGCTGATGAATCCCCGTCATATACTTTATAGGGTCGGAGATGTTTCCTTCACTGCGTTGCACACTTTTGACCAAAATTATAATACCCTCTGCAAGGGTATATTGGCAATTCATAGAACAAACGTTGATCGTTTTTTACTAAAGAACTTACTCAAATTTTTTTATAATTTTGGAAGACAAAATAAGACAAGCAAAATTCGGAGCAAAATTTGGCAAACATCTCCATATGAGAAATTCTTTAAAAATCGTTTTTCCCGAATATCTTTTGAAATGTCGTATCGTGATGGTTAATGAACCAATTGTTGCGTAATTTGGAGAAAAATCTATGAATATAAAAATATTTTGTATACCCTTGTAGAGGGTTTTATAATTTTGGTCAGAAGTATGGAACGGAGTGATGGTGACATCTCTGGCCCTATGAAGTAATAAAATTCTTAATCAGGATCATTTCCTGAGTCGATATAAGCATAATATTTTCATCTGTCCGTCTGTCTGTCTGTTTCTACACAAACTAGTTTCTCTTTTTTTTTTTTTTTTTTTTTTTTTTAAAACGTTTATATTTATATATTAAATGTAACAGGTATTCTGCTACCTATGAGGCAGCTTGAGCAGGTTGTAATTTAAAGCTAACAATTATGGTAGATTTACTACGAGAACTAAAAATCTTTGTCATATTATATTACAGATAGTATTATTTGAATTTATATTAATTAATTTATGTATTATTAGGAATTTTTATATGAAACGCAACGGGAGGTCGTGCGAGTGAAATCTTTTAAGTCTTCTTATTCTGGGTGTACGAATCAATCGTTTTGCCAGGGTATTGGGGTGACTTCCAAGGCGTCTCAGATAGTTTCCGGCGTGTGTCTGGCAAACATCTCCTATTTTATGGATCTTCAGGTCCATTTCAATGTCCCTCGTCCTCATGTACCAGGGGGCGTTACACATTTTCCTAATCACCGTACTTTGGGCCACTCTTATTTTATCCATGTTTGTTTTCGCTGTTATACCATAGATTTGTAAGGCATCTTTCCAATTTGGGCTCAAAATGGATTTATAAATGCGTACTTTGTTGGACAAGGATAATTTGTTTCTCGGCGAAAGAATCCAGGACATCTTAGCGGCTTTCGAAAGTACCGTCTGTTTTAGCATGGTTGTGTGTTTCTGAAAGTTAAGACGCCTGTCTAAAACTACTCCGAGGTACTTGTAGGTGTACTCATGGCGTAAGACAGAGCCGAGCATAGAGATTCCCGGACAGATTTTGGGCCTTGTTGCAAAAGTGACACAAGCACATTTGCTGCAGTTGATACCGATGTTCCAATCCGTAGTCCATTTTTCAAAATGAGAAACATATTCCTGAAGATCTAATGTTGCAGCGTCAATGCAAGGATTACGAACAAGTACGGCTGTGTCGTCTGCGTACGTTGCTATCAGGATGTTGTCATCATCGACCTGCGTGCAACCCCAGGAATCTGGCATGTCGGAAGTGTACAGTGAGTACAAGGTTGGACCCAGTACACTGCCCTGTGGAACTCCAGCAGCGATAGGTCGTTTTGAAGAGGATTCACCATCTATGACAACTCTAAATTTCCTCTCCGAAAGGAAGCTCTTAATTAAGAGGAAAAGCTGTGGCGTCTATTGAGTTGCCAATAAGAAAAAGACGGAGCTCTTCGTTTTTTCTTACTAGCCCTCTGGCATTCCATAATCCGATTTTTAAGTTTGGGACTGTCATTTTTTGGATATTAGTACTTGTACCAGATCGCGGAATGCCTTATTCGACTCAATTGTTTCCATAACTAGCTTGAACAGTTGATCTAGTCTAGAATTAATATCGAGGATAGCCTTCTCAAGAGCGGAAAAATTTCCGTTGGAGTTCTGCTGTTCCCTCCGTACATGCGTGAAGGTTTGCCTGGTTACAGCACTATCACTGTCACGGGAATTGTTTCTTGCAATATCAGCATAAGAAACTCCTTCTCTGATAGTTGACATGGAAGAGAGAAGTTTACTTTGATTGGTCACTCTATTGCTGGTAAAGTTACCTAATCTCGCTCCGGGCTTCAGTTTCTTACTTCAGTGAAGGGCAAAGAAGACCCTTCAGTAGAAGTAATTGGAATACCACTAGAGGATGTTGCGACAGTGTATGTTGTCACTTTAGAGACACGTGTAACGGTGATAGTGTTGGTTACAGGTGTGGCAGAGCAGGTTTTAACCAAGTCTGCTAGTTGGTGATGAACTGCAGGTTGGAGTTGAAATGCATCCAACTGCCGTTAAGCAATATCTCTAGAAAGCATTTCTCGTAGTACCGCCGGGATTTTGCCAGCGATTTTTTCCATCCTCTCGAATCCAGCCGCTAAAAGCGGCGGATAGGAGGGTTTCTCTAGTGTTGAAAAACGCTATTAGTGCCCTGCACTAAGGTAAGCTCCAAAAGGTATGCTGTGTTAGATGTTTCACAATTACAGCTATGTTAAACTTAACAGTTTTTAACAGCTGATTAGCACGTGCTGAAAAATTTCGAATGGGCTGTCAGCCTTTGACCCAATATGCAAAAAAAGTCTTCACTTTGGTAAATAAGTCTATCTCGTTTAAACTGAACAGAATTTTCACTGCTCCTGACTTTTCACGTCAGATTTTAGTTAATTTGCCACTATGGTGGACTTGTCCATTTTTAAAAAACACAGTTTTCACAAATTCTCTTCAGCACCTGCCCTGCACATGCGTCCCGTCGAAAAGCTCACTCGAGAAAAACTAGTTTCTCAGTTTTAAAGCTATTGACAAACTTTTAAACTTTGCACACACCCCTCTTTCCCTTGCGGAACGACCAGGATTGGTCTACCATATCATGTAATATGATATCATCGGAAATTCGATAACTTCGTTGTTTTTTAACAACGATGTGCATACATCGATGGATAAGCGATGGCCTTCTTGCGGTTGTGTAAAGACGTAGCAAATACTTTCCTTACTGAGAATGATACATCTGTCTCATCCACATTAGTAAAATTTTTTCGCAAGCACTACCAATGCGTTGTTGACGTTCCTTAGTTGCATCAGATTTCAATCTGAAATGCTTTCCACTCTGTTTTGGAAGAGTTTTGCTAACTTTG
This sequence comes from Drosophila atripex, assembly GCA_035045925.1. Lineage (NCBI taxonomy): Eukaryota > Metazoa > Arthropoda > Insecta > Diptera > Drosophilidae > Drosophila > Drosophila atripex. The sequence continues at coordinate 87,209 of JAWNOP010000021.1, forward strand.
CCTTCGTGATTTGTTTTTTTTTTTTTGTTGGCATCTAATGAAACTGGATTATATAATCATCGGTTCCCCAAAAGTAAACTTGATTTTCTTGGTACTTTTAAATCTTTTTTTTAGGGTGGATTAGTGAACAAAACTGGGATAACATTACTGAATTGGATAAAGTGGCAGGCTTCCATGGGATAATAGATTCCTTTGAACAAAACTTTTAAGCTTGGAATGGTAATGTGATATAACTATATTACAAATAATTTTAATTAATATTATTATTTTAGCTCTTTCCTGGTATTCTTGCTCTTTCCTGAGCAAGAAGACCTGGTTGGTAAATGGAATGACAAGTTGACAGATTTTCAAGTTGACAAGTTGACAGAAAAGATATGCGTCGTTCATTGCGACCAGATCGAACTACTTTCTGCATGACACAATTTATTATTACCAAACTGGGGCCGCGATACGTTGATCCACCCGTTCTTGATCTTAAGGCTACTTTTGAGGAATCAATTTCTCAAACTCCACTTATATTTGTACTATCGCCGGGTGTTGATCCAGTACAATCACTTATCACTTTATCTGAATCAGTTAAAATGGCACAGAGAATGTTCTCCCCCAGCTTGGGGCAAGGACAGGCTCCTGTTGCTACTAAACTCATTATGGATGGCATAAGAGATGGTAATTGGGTATATCTTGCAAATTGCCATTTATCTTTAAGCTGGATGCCAACACTTGACAAGATGATAACAACGATGCAATCTATGAAACTACATAAAAAATTTCGACTCTGGCTAAGCTCTAGCCCACACCCGGATTTCCCATATCAATATTGCAAACAAGCATTAAGATGACTACTGAACCTCCGCGTGGAATTAAAGCAAATATGAAGCGTCTTTACAATAATATAAATGAACAAAATATGGATACATGTAATGATCCAAGCAAGTACAAAAAGCTCCTCTTTGCGTTATGCTTTTTCCATACCATATTACTTGAACGGAAAAAGTTCTTACAGCTTATGTGGAATGTAATTTATAGTTTTAATGATTCCGACTTAGAAGTTTCTGAGGTACTACTCCCTTTAAATTTGAATGAGTATGAAGAAACTCCTTGGGGATATTTAATAGCGGGAGTTAATTATGGAGGACATGTAACCGATGATTGGGATAGGCGTCTTTTAAATTACTTATATTAATCAGTTTTACTGCGATCAAGCTTTACAGTCACGAAAATTTCGGTAAAAAATATACAATACATATACATGTATGAAACTCCTACAATTATTGATTATTTTCTAACAGATTGTCACCCCCTCCTAATTATTTTATTCCCGATGACGGTGACGTACAGACTTATTTAGATCAAATACAAATGTTTCCAAATTTTGATAAGCCTGAAGCTTTTGGTCAACATTCTAATGCCGATATTGCTTCACTTATAGGTGAGACTCGGATGCTTTTTGAGACCCTTTTATCTATGCAAGTACAAACAACCTCTCAACAGGAAGTGAAAATATTGAGACAAAAGTATCTGATTTAGCAAAAGAGAAATTGGTTAGTACGCCAGATGAAATTAATTATGAACAAACTGCAAAAATTATTGGAATCAATCGAACTCCTTTAGAGGTTGTATTACTTCAAGAAATAGAGAGGTATAATAAACTTATTGGAGAAATGTGTACCCATTTGCGCGATTTACGTCGAGGAATCCAAGGATTAGTTGTAATGAGCTCAGACTTAGGATATATGTTTGGCGGTCTCAGACCGGCGGTCGAGTTCCTCTGCAATGGTTAAAAGGTACATATTACGATACAAAAATAACTAATATTTCATTTTTTGTTTTTTAGCTTATAATTCTTTAAAACCATTGGCCGCCTGGGCCCGTGACGTGACACATAGAGTTGCACATTTTAATACTTGGGCAAAAACACTGCGCCCTCCGACTTTATTTTGGCTAGCCGCATATACATTTCCAACAGGGTTTGTAACAGCTGTATTACAAACTTCAGCGCGATCTACTAAGACACCTATTGATGAATTATCTTGGGAGTTCTATGTATTCGTTGAAGAAGATTCAACTGCAGCTCGTGTAATAAGAGAAGGAGGCGGAGTCTATATACGAAGCTTATTTTTAGAAGGTGGTGGATGGCTTCGGAAAACCCAATGCCTTCAAGATCCTCTTCCAATGGAGCTTATTTGCCCGCTACCTGTAGTTCACTTTAAGCCAGTTGAAAATCTTAAAAAAATGGTCTCGTGGAGTTTATCAGTGCCCAGCCTATTACTATCCAATAAGGACGGGCTCGTTCATAATCGCTGTGGATTTGAAATCAGGCGCTGAGAAATCTGACTATTGGATAAAGCGTGGCACCGCGCTTTTATTAAGTTTAGCCAACTAAAATATTCACTTAATTAAATTGATAGTGCCTAAATAAACGTAATAAATAAAATTTTTGAGAAATAAAATTTTAAAAATAATATACAAATAACTTTGTCTTTTACTTGTTAAGGAATCGCACTGTAAATCTGCCTATATCCAAAAACTCAAAAATCGATCAGACAATATTTTAACCATCAGGGCCCCACGTTATTTGCAAATTGAGTGTTGGTCCAAGCAGACACAAATAAAACCCCTTCTTCTAATTAACATTTATTCTTGTATGCCTTTAGCAGTATTGCATGTATTTTGTTGTTGTATTTATAACTTATTAGTTCTCTTAGTGTATCTAGACGTAGAGTCCACCAGCGGTCCCCATTGGTCCTCCCTATGGACTTCTGTCCAAAAGGGGTCTTTGGGAGTTACTACATCGCAACAGTCAAAATACTCGGTTGTCCGCTATGTGGCGACACGCATGCTTTTTGTTATTGAAATGCGAACAACGTTTGCGTTTTTATTTTAAAAAAATTTATTAAATTTTATTTATTAAATTTAAGTAAAAAGTTATTTGTTAAGAACTGGCCACTAGCCGTGACCGCAAAGAACTGAGGCAAAGTGCCGCCTGGCGGCAACCGCACTCCGAAAAACATATCCCAAAACAATTTGCAGCTGTTAAATAATGTATCGATTACAAATTTGTAGCAATCGACATTTTTCTCCATAGTCAAACGGTAACACTCAAAAAACGAGATGATTTTATTTAAAAACGAAAACTATAATATTAATATAATAAGAAATAACTATATTCCCATATGAAAAAATGTATATTTTTTGTTGGCAGAAATCCCCTTCCTGAACCAACCCCAATGATACCCGCTGGAATTGACGCAACAATGGCTGTACTATATCAGGCGGCGATAAGCTAAGATAAGAAGTAAAAAGTATATGATTTGATATGTGCGTGATCAAACTTACATTAATGGTCGACTTTTAAAGGGGTAAAAACAAAGTGTTGATTTAAATTAATAAACGACTTTTTATAGGGGTAAAAACAAAATGTTGATTTCAATTAAAAAACCTCTTGACGATTCAAAATACCGGTGAAAAACGTTCATGCAACGCCCAAAATATCTGATATCAAATAAAATAAACCTCTTCATGAGGTAAAATAACGGATATCAGAATTGCTGACGAATAAATGCATTATATGTATAAAAAATTATACATTAAAAATATTCTTATTTGGCACGTGGAACAATCATATATTGCATATATTAAAATACCTATAATAAAAGGTCTACAATAATTGGCATTGGTTCGCAGAATGGCAGCTGTCGGGTCATTGGACCATTGGACCCCGCATCTAAGCTTAAAAGCACCTAAGCATATGTTTGGTCAATAATTACAGCGGAGCACAAAAATCCAGGTACTGTCGTCCTACATGGTCTACGAGATGTCGGAACCCCCAGACGAGCGTGTGGAGACCAATAGAACACAGCTAAAGGTTTTTCAAGGGTTTTTCTCACCATACATACCATACATGTTAATTTAATGAATGTTAATAACGATCAAGGTGAATAACTTCTTAATTTAGTACTCAGGTAAAAAAAAACACTGGAACCTAATCAAAAGGGAAAGGTTTGCTACCTTTTTACCTTGGAAAAAAATAAAAGCACTCAATAAGGGCATAGCTATATAGTAGATGACTGACTACGGACATGGCTAATAAAGCTTATCACGAATATAAATTATGTAATTGGTGTGCCGGCTGCCTGTACTTCCGTGGCGGGGGTCGGCTGATCGTGGGTTGCGGCAAGTAGCCCTAGCTGCAATGGATGTTGAAAGGTAGCCGATTGGCCGTGGCATCAACTGCAGTAATACGTCGATTAGGATGAGAGGATGACTGCCCCCTATTCTGCCGCTGGCCTCTTGACTCAGTCACAATATAAAATTAATAAATTATTAACTGCGATTGTCGGAGTTTCATTGATCGAGCTTGGGCTCTTTATTCTTTGGGAATATAAAGTGTACTAAACTAAGTTGACAAAAAGTAAAAAGTATGGATGGATGCCCGCGGCATCTTCACTGACTAAGCAAAAATCGCTAAAGTCATACGATCGCTGGCCACCAATGGCACGAAGGCCGCCCCATAGAGGTGCAATTCGTAGGCTCAGCTCCCGGACACCATAAGGGTGGTCATGGTGGACCATATATAAAATATATAATGTATAAAAAACGTAATAATAAAATATGAAGACATATAAATGGAATAATAAAATATAAAGATATAAAAAACGGAATAGGTCGCCCCCGTGATATTCAGCAGGAGTGAAGCCGAAATCCCCGGACTCTTATTAAGCGAGAAGCCCTCTGGCAGAAGGTAGCCAAGTTGGTGGAAGAGCTATCGGATACCGCTAGGACCCCGTCATCACATTCCGCTACTGTGTTATCCTCCAGTTTCAGTATGGTGTGGTAGTGTGCGACTGGGAAGAGCAGGATCTACTTAGAACACTTCACCTTATGATACTGTACTAAAATATGGATTAAAAACTATGGGGACTGCTCGTCAAAGATAGCCATTATGTCGATCTGTTTGAATATTGAAGGATTTATAATGTTATTTATGGCGAGGGTAATAGTGAGCATTCAATTTTGGATTTCGGAGATTAGCATTTATTTTAAATATTCTGTGCATGTTCGATGTCAACTTCCAGCAGCTTCCTCATGTGGGATTGTGGGAACAGTTCGAGCATTCTGACCGTGGAGTCAATTATGGTAGAAAACTCTGACAGATTTATCGAGTGCTTAACCACGGCAAGCTTAACGGCAAGCCTGTGGAGATTATAGGAAATATGCCGTGTTTAGTATAAGGGTTAATGTGACAGGTGAGATGCCTATCTGATGTTGTCTTTATGGACCACCCTCCCCCTAACGAGAATAGATGTTTCCAGATCTTCTTCAAGACACTCTTCTTGAAAAAGCGGCGTCAATTCATTCCCTAATCTTTTGTTGTTAGGTGTACTTTTTTACCATCTTTTATGGTCTATTTTTTTTTATCAATTTGAGGCATCTGACGGTACTTGAGTACTTTGGTCATTGGAGCTACCATATAACGGTGGGCATTGAATGGCTCGAATGGCTTGAGTTCCGTATTGCACTATAAACTAAAGGGCAAATTTTGACAATTTGTTAATACAGGTAAGGAAGATTTAGTTGTCTGTTGAAAAAATGTCGATATGCAACATTTCTCCAACGTACGAACGGATAGGCGCATTTCCTTATTCCTGCTTCTTACGATGACGGTCAAATTTGGTTTTATTGCACCCTTTGCAATTTGCGACCACTTCGCTAAGTAATAATAATAATAAGTAATAATAATCTCGGAAAATTTGTTTTGGTTTGTCTTTCGCAGTCCGATGGGCAAGATTGTGCTTAGTGTTAGTGATTTCCAGCTGTTAATTGGCTTTGGTAATATCAGTGACAAAGGATTTACAATGCCAAAACTTTGGCGCAGTTTAGTTCGCAGTCTTTTAGAGTGCGTGAAATCATGGAAATTGGTCCTTTATTTTGGAATAATTAGTCAAATTATGGAATTAAGTCAAACGGTAATTTAAAATCGGGATATGCCAGTATGACATCCTCTGATGTCAAAATGTTGAAAATTCTACGCTCTCTTTAAAAAACTTGGTCTTTTCCCGTGCCACCCTCATGTTGGCATCGAGTTGGCGCCTTAGCACTTTGTCAATGTGCTTAATATGTTCTATTTCGTTTTCGGAAAAAATGACAACATTGTCAACGTAGTTGTCAACATTTTGCCGATTTTTTCCCACAGCACGGTCGTGGCTCTTTGGACGGCAAAATTCTTACTTCCCACCGTTAAGTGAGAACGAGGTCAAGGATGGGGACCTGGATGGCCTAATTATATCATTTCTCAGCAACTCCTTGATTTCTGTGTTTACGAAGTCTGTTACCATAATTTGTTACCAAGTTACCAAGTTCGTCACTCATAGTTCGAATAGTAGCGATGACCGATGTATTAAATGTTAGTGCCTCTTTAGAGGTCGAAAATACTTTAATTCTTTTTAGAGTATTTTTTTTTAATTCGGCTTTCTCCGAACTTGGTTCCACTATGTCATCGATTTTTCAAAAATCAGTCAAAAAATTTGAGCAGTCAAAAATTTTGAATACTTCGTATCCATTTGATGCAGCCCGCCTCCACGGACCGTATACTTCGTGGCTTCCATTAAATGTTGATAGAGATTTTAACCATACAGCATATAAACTACTCATTTCATACAACGGAAATGGACGCAAAAATTTCTTGCGACAGGCTCCAGAGAGAATTTTACTCTCGTTCTTACGCTCTTTCTTACGCTCATAAACAATTTTGGATTCTTCAGTCGTTGAGAGGTCCTTCATCAAGATGGTTGCTTCGCGGTCAAATTCATCTTAATATGTAAAAATGTTATATATAAAAATATATGCTCACATTTTCAAACACACGGTTTTATGTATGTGCGTTTGGTTTTGTTTTGAAGCCAGCTGAAAGTTTTGATTTTTGTAACTTTTCAGGCTTTCTACCCTAAGAAAATTGGGTTATGCATTATTGAGTTAATGATGATGAAAAAATATATATTTTATTTAATAATATTTCAGAGTATATTTGATGTTTGTTTGGGAGTACGATAAACTAATAGCAGTAAAATATTTTTCATACATATATTACTACGAATTAATACAAATCTATATACTAAGGTCTATATACTATATATATACCCAGTTTCTAGGTATATTTCAGTCGGTATCACAAAAAACCCCGATTGCTTTTAAGTACTTCTGCAAGCGGATGGTGCTTGCAAACCCTTCTGAAAGAACATTTTGGGGAAAGTTATCATAAACAGAAACAGCTGATTTTTTGTTTACCTTTTTATACCCTTGGAGAGGTATTAAAAGTGTGCAACGCAGTGAAGAAGACATCTCCGCCCCTATAAAGTATATATATTCTTGACCAGGATCACCTCCTGAGTCCATATAAGCATGTCCCTCTATCCGTCTGTCCGTTTGTCCGTCTGTCTGTTTCTACGCAAACTAGTCTCTCAGTTTTAAAGCTATCGTCTTCAAACAAGAGGCAGTATATAAGTCGGGACGGCCGGGATCGGTCGACTATATCCAATAGCTCATATAACTGATTGATCGGAAATGCCATAACTTTGTTGTTTTTTAAGTTAGAAGGATGGGATTTTCTATGGATTCTACTTTGGGCAAACTTATCCGATCTGCCAAATTTAATAAGGATCGGCCGGCTATATATGGTCCGGCTATATATGATATATATCTAATAATATAAGATGCATGTCGCCACCTAGCGGACTGCCCCTCAACTGCAACGGTATATCAACTTAGCCTCCGCCCGAAGTTAGCTTTCCTTTCTTGTTTTTACATGTTTTCAAAAAAACTTGTTATATGTTTTTTTCCTGTAAAATCTAAGCAATTAAATTTATTTATTTCTTTAGATAAAAATACAATGGTCGTTGCCATTTGCAAGTTCATTGAGATGCAATGAAAATGCGTGTTAGGCCGAGTGTTAACTTGCGCGCCAAATCTATTTTCTTCTTTGCTTTGTTTTGGTTCTTGTGATTTTTGGGTTCTACTTACTTTATATATTGGTGCATAGTCAAAAGCTGAATTTACGATTGTATTTGTAAAATTAACCGCGTAAAAGGAATACCTTTCAATTGACATGTGATTTTGGCTCTGTGCGGAGTGTTTTTTTAGAAGTATTTAAAAAGTAAATTGAGCTTTAAACCTGAGAGACTACTTTGCGTAGAAACAGAAACAGAAAATTAATAATAATAATAATTTAAATAATAAAATAATTTAAATAATTTATTTCAAAATTTGGTTTAAATATTTTAAAATGAATCGCCAAAATTGGAAAAATAAACGAAGGTGTATTATAGATTCATGCCAGGGGAGGGATTCTTCAGACTCCATTCCAATTAGGTTGTTTTATTTTCCTCTGGATGATAGGACTCTTAAGAAATGGGTTGACTTATGCCAATTGGATGACACGTTTCATAGACGAACTGCGCGAATTTGTAACAGACATTTTGATAGTAAATATATTGGGAAAAGTAGTTCCCCCTAAAAAAATACAGAAAATGAGAAGAGCTTTTATTTTGATGAAAAATGCGAGCAGACGCATGGGTAGAAATAGTAGAAAAAGCCAAAAATTGACTTAATATTATTCATAAATTTCCTCATGTTTCTGACGAGGCCAAAACTGTATGCAAAATGCTCCTAAAAAATCGAGTTTTTATAACAGCGAGGAAAAAGTGATAGCACAAAATATAAATTTTTATTCATTACGAACAAACGAGCATATGCGGGATGTTTTAAAGTTAAAACTTCCTGCCAAATGTACGATGTTGTTGTACCAATGGGCTCTTGTCTCGATGGTCGAATGGTATCTGGGTGTGCACTTTTTGAACATTTTACGCCAGGATTTCAATTTGATTTTCTAGAAAACCTCCAGAAAATTGTTGGTGAAATGAGCTAGAAAGGTTAAGAAGCATTCATCCTATGTGATGCAATAAAATTAAAAAAGGGATTGCAATATAATACCCCATGATGCCCAAATGAAAAAAGTTGAAGCAAACATTGAAGTTTCGCAAAACTTTAGGACTTAACGAACAAGCCATAAAAAACGACCAAGGATTAAATAATAGAGCTGCATTTATAAAATGGGGAGTTACAATAAACAAGCCGAGTTTTAATTTTCACATCTTAAAAAGTCATTGAGAAACCTTTTAATGAAAAATAATTCCTCCTGATGTCTTGTGATATCTATCAAGTATCTTGGGATATAATATAGAAGTTATTCCAAATTGCGTCTCGAAACTCAACGCGGGTTTGTCCGAAAGTAATGGCGAAGCCTATAAATGCAAACTTATTTGAAAACATAAAGGTTAAAATATGCAACATCAAATATTTAGCCACACTGCTGACCGCAATCCAAATTGTGGTTGAATCTGGTGAATTTGCCGAAATAGCGCAGAAGCTACGGCAAATTTTATAAAAAAGATTAATAAGCTTTTTCATTGTAATAGCCATGTTTTCTACAAAAAAAAATCCGTACAGCTGTGCATTGCAACGAAATAATAACGTGCACAATTACCTTAAAGAAATAAGGGATTATTTTTCAGAATTTAAATATCTACAAGTAGTACATTGCATTGATGGCATGATGTTAACAATTTCATTAGTTATTGCACTATCTGAAAGGGTGTGGAGCTCCAAAATCTTTTATATATTAACCGCGACATTAAATTTAATAAGGGCTCGCGGAGCAACAAATAATAATCCATCGATGTCTGAGTTTAACCTCCTCATGTCAAAACTGCTATCCATAAAAATATTAGCATCTAAATCAGTATCAGTAAAAAGGTAATTGCGGCCTAGTGTGATTGATAAAAAAGGACCGCAACAGGTTAGCAATTGTTCAGAGATTTTTTTATCTTTTTGGTTGACCCTTCAGGTTTGAAAGCAATTTCACTTTCTTATAACCATTGTTTCTTTATATACTTGTTGTCAACCCTTGTTAAAATATATATTTTATATTAAATTTCTACGTATACGTTAAATACGTTACGTTAACGTAGACGTTAAGTCTAAAATATTTTGTAATTTATTACAATAGACTTGGAGTGAAAAATCATTTTCAATGATATGCAATAACATATTCTATATTTTTCATGATTATTTTTTTCTAACATTTTCAATTTTTTTTTTTTTACAAACATAAACGATACATAGGTTGCGCAAATGATCGTTAGATGGGTATATTTTTTCTTAAACAATTTCATTTATTTTTTCCTGAACATATTTTTTTTCATATGTGACACAAGTGATCAGTTGAATTGGTAAGGAATTAGGCAAATGGCGTATAATGGAGGAAAAACTGAGAAAATAGGTATGCTCTTGAACTTTGTACATTGTTAGAATTCGAGAAATGGAATTCCAGTGCCTGTGATGGTACTTGTTTTCCATTAACTAATATATTAATCCGTTGAATTTTAAAGATTTCAAAATTAAAAGGATCTAATCCTCGATTTCCTGAATATGCTCGATTTGCTCGTGGTGATGCGCTAATAAAATACTTGGGATAACCACTACATGTTTCATGAAAAGCTGGGCTTCCAATATCTTAAGATTCGATTCAGTACCGTCTTCCAATACATAAAATGTTTTTTTTTCAATATTAAAAGTAATGCACAAATCAACATTATTTACAAGAGCTTTGGCTGATTGAAAATATCACCATGAACTTTTCCGAATAATTCCACCTTGTTACTATTTTGGAAGATATTTTTAAGAATAAGGCAACCATCACTTTTAAATGGCGTTTGAGTTCCATAATTTGGGAAATATCCTTGTGTTGCTAAATGACTTTCACTTGCATCACATCCATAGTTTAAAATGGTTTGTAAATATGATGTATAATGATAATTGTTGTCGCTTTGTGAAACCAGAGTATTATTTAAATATACCGATGAGCTTCAAAATATTGAGTGCAAAATATTGTTAGCAACACCAACAGCATTTCCTTCAATATCACTATTGTCAATTTTTTTAAGTTGCACAATGAGTTTTAGGTAAACACTTGAAAGGTCTCTGTATGTTTCACCATTTCCTAAACAAACGAATTCAATTGATAAGGCACTATCCAATGATGCAATAGGATGTATGATACTTCTTCGGTTTTCAAAATACATCTTTGAGTTGGGTGCGGTTCAAAAGATTCTTAATTTTTTTGAATGTGTAACTTTACGAGGTTGTTTAGATGTTACTAATTACTAATTTTAATTTTTTTTGTAGATTTTTTCCCTGATTTTTTTGAATGTGTATGTTTACGAGGTTGTTTAGATGTTAAATGACGGCGTTTTTTCCTTGGCTTCCTCTTTTTATGTATTTTTCCTTTGCCATTTTGTAATTTAGTAATTTTATTAATTGCTTTATCTGATAAATTATGTAAAGCGATTTTACTTTGTTCTTGAATTATATTACGTAATGGTTTCCGACCTAAATCATTTATAACGGCCGTTCCGGTTTCGGCAGCTTGATTATTCAATGCATTAATCCCCGAAAGAAAAAGGGGTTTAATGTAATTAAAAAGTCCGCTAAAGAAATTTCCAATTCCTCGTCCTTGCTGAATAACTCTAGGTGAAATATATAGACTTCCAATGGGACTTAAGCTCCCACCACACTGATTTAAATAGTATTGGTGATAACATTTCGCTATGATTGATGATTTTAAGAATAAGGCATAAAAGAATAAGTTAGTTCTAATTCCTAGTTCCCAAGAATAATTATATTTATACAATTTTCGTCTTTTTCTAAAATGCTGATGGGTATAGATGATGTTTCAAAGGGTATTTTATATCCACTTGAATCTGTTATTAATATCGAAATTTCATTTGGTGAATAATTTTCAATAGGATAATATTAAACATTTCTGAATTGCATATATTTTTCTCTTTCATTTGTAAGCAAAACTCTTAGACATTGAGGTCTTTTGCTTCCTACACATCGAGGTTTAATAATGTCCGTGTAAATAAAGATTGGACCGTATTCAATCTCACCCGTTTTCCCTGGATCCGTTTTGTATCGGAATGTTTCAGAAATTACTTAGCTTATAAATTCTTTTGAATTAGAGATCGATCCTTCTGATTAATTTTCTTTTGCTTCTCTCCTTAACTTTTTAGGATTTTTTCCAAAACATTTATTTAAATATATATCAGTTATACCAACTTCCCATTCCTCAGATATTATTTCTGGAATGTTTATAATATTGGTAAAAGCACACTTCACATTATCAGAAAATACATTTAGAGAGTCATAGCTGAGCACTGTAACAAAAAACTCGTTTTGAAAAAACATTTTATAATCTTGGGCTAAGAATATGAAATCCAATTTAATTGATTTTTGCCAATTTGATTATTTTTTTTCTTTACGGTTTGCTCTGTGCAATTTTACTAAATCATTTATATACTTTAGATTAGAAGTAGCAAAAGGTAGTTTTTGGCTCATAGCCCAACCATATTAATTATTTGCATCAATATATGATAAATAATTTTTTGGTTGTTTCATCATAATTTTTCATGTATTTATTATTTGCATTAGCAATTCTTTGAGTACACTGAGTTTAAGCTCCGCTCCGCTCCCTCTTTGTAAAAAGTTATACATATTAGGATCGCTTATTAATTCTAAGTCTACTTTGGTATATTTCAGCATAGCACCCCATGAAATAGATGGGGCTGAAACATAATTTACAGAGTCTAGTCTATAAAGATTAGTGCATATGTTGCGGAAGTTTTCGAAAACATCAGCTAAAATCAGTACATCACTTTCCAAATATAGTTTCATGTAGTCTCTTTGAGATCTACAATCAAAAGAAGCCCAAATTTCTTTGGCAAAATTGTAGTCTCTTACACTACACTCTTTATCCAATATTTCTTCATCCAATATTCAATATTTTAAAATCTTATGATTTTATTTGACATATTTGACATATATGACATATTTGAGGCTAATTTTTCTAGGCTAGAATTCAGAAACCTATTAGAATCTTTATATTTAATTGAATAATTTGCGACCCCTTTTTCAAACATTTTTTGACTTAGCGCAATATATAATTCTTTTGTTGATGGAATTGGCTTTAGTTCACCGCCTAACTCATTTATAAATAATATCACTCATATCAATACCACATATCATATCAATACCTAGACAAATTATGAAAATCTACAGGAAAATAGGAACTACTTAACTTAAAACTATCTTTACAGTTCTTATGAATAGGTCCTTGGTATTTACCAGAAAATTGGTTGAAGTACTGAACACGATCATCCACCTCGATGTGTTCTTCGCAAGCATAACAGTTTCCTTGTTCCTGATAATCTTCATCAGCAACATCAAATTCGTAGATTGGCTTATTGGGATCCTTCCAATATTTTTTGTAGAGTGTCATTGTCTCATCTTTTAATGTTTTTACAAACATCTTCATGCAGTCATTTCCTGTAATTTATAAATAAGAAATTAATATGATTAAATATTTAAGGATACAATTTTATATTTGAATTTACTTACCTTCATAAGTCCTCAATTTGTTTAGCTCAGGGTTGTACTTATGAACAACATAAAATGATACTGCGCATGCTGTATGACCCCTTTATATTGTGGGTCTAATTTGTTGAGCAATAAAATTGTAGACAATTTCTGCAAAAATATCTCGCTGAATTTGACGAATTAATTTGTGATTTGCATAATGTTTTTATGCTTGTTATGTAAGCATAATGCATGCACTCCTCTTTTGGGTTCTTTATCCCCAATATATCAATATGATTTGTTTTGACCTCTTTGGTTCTTATTGTTGGTCCAACGATTCTGCCATTTAAAATTTCGTAAATATTTATACTGTATCCAGCATTATTTTTTTCAAAGAGCTGTATACCCTTCTTAGTTATTGGAAATTCTATTCCTGAAAAGTTTAAGCACTCTTGCTCGTGCGTTATAAAGGGTTGACTAGTATCAAAAACCCTATAAACGGCGATCTTACAAGTTTTTCTCAAGCTGCTTTTTTTTGAGCTGATGTATCAAAGTTTTGTTGAATATGCCTCATATAAGATATGTGCGCTAAAACCACCACTTAAAACAGTAAACATAATTATTTTTAACGTTTATGAGAGCATTCTTTTTATAATATTTTGAGGTGCTACAACATACCCCGATCCAGGAAGGTGTTGTAGTTAAACAATTTGAATTTCATAATATTCAAATTGTTTTATTGACCAGCCCGAATCCTTTTCCCGGAATTCATCGGCACTTGCAATTAGCAAATCATTGCAATTATTTATAATTTGCTCAATAACTTCATACTCATTTTCATAAATTGAGCAATAGGGAGAATCAAAATATTTGATTACCTCCAAAAATATATCTGCTTCATTGGTTGGTTTTACATACCTACCGTGAACAGATACCATTACTTTCAGAGATCTGTGTTCGCTTATCCCATGTTTAATAATATTTAAAAGATTTTTTTTACATTTATTGAAAAAATTCTTATATCGCTCTCACCATCTACTTTAAACTTTTCTACATCAAAAGAATTATTTTCAATTATCGGAGAAATTTTTTTATTTCTCCATACAAGTTTTTACCGCTGCTCTATGGTTAGCAGATGTTAAATGTTCGATTTCATTATTGCATGTATAATTTTCCTTGCACTCCATACATATTTTCAAAGCGTTTGCATTATCTGAATTAGCAATTCTAGCTCATTTTGATGTTGTCGGTTGTTCTCCCATATTATTTACTTCAGCGTCATAATTCATAGCATCATGAACCTTTCGTTTTAAATGCTGGTTTGATTTAACGTTTTCTCGTCGTAGCCCACCACCTAGCATCACTGTTACATTATTTAATTGTTGTTAAGCAACCTTTCCCGGTTCTGTTACAGGGATCGTCGTTCGCGAACTATAAAACTTATTAATCGATGGGTTAATTGATATCGGTTTATTTCGCATAAGCACCTGGAATGTATTTCGCGGGCCTTCGCAAGAATCGTAATGAGTTGTAAACTCATTAACGCTAATCACCTTCTTGCATAGATCACACATAATTTTCGACCCCATATTGAAGATAATGGGAGGTATTTTTGTTTTTTTTTAATTTCGGAAAAAAATTAACGATTAAAATGCTTAAACCGGCAAGGCGAGATTTCAACTAAAAATTTGTATCTCTAAAATAATCATAGAAACCTATTCATCCATCAAAAATGAAAACAGGTTCATGTGTTTGATTGTGTTGAAGTCATAAATGGAACTCTAAAAAACTAACCCTCCCATTTCCCCAAGTCAATAAATTGGGAAAACCAATCAAAAGACTCGAAACATTAGATAACGCTTAGAGCCCGGAGCCTCCAGTAGGGAGTAAATAGGCAATCGTCTAATTTCTTGCATTCATGTGTATGTGCGTGGGATCCTATACAAATACACAAACAAATATACATTCCCATGCCAGCAGACATCGCCTGTCCTATCTCCTGACCCTTTCATAAATATGCCACCTGAGTGTAATTGATAAAAAAGGACCGCAACAGGTTGGCAATTGTTCAGATATTTTTTTATCTTTTCGGTTGACCCTTCAGCTTTAAAAGCAATTTTACTTTCTTATGACCATTGTATCTTTCTATACTTGTTTTCAACCATTGTAAAATTTTATATTTTAAATTAAATTTCTACGTATAAGTCCAAAATATTTTTTAATTTATTACAATAGACTTGGAGTGAAAAATCATTTTAAATGATATGCAATAACATATTCTTTATTTTTTATGATTATTTTTTTCTAACATTTTCATTTATTTTCTTTTTTACAAACCTAAATGATACATAGGTTGCGCAAATGATCGTTCTGATTTAGATGGGTATATTTTTCTTAAAAAATTTCATTTATTTTTTCCCGAACCTATTTTTTTTTCATGTGACACATGTGATCAGTTGAATTGGTAAGGAATTAGGCAAGCGGCGTATAAGGGAGGAAAAACGGAGAAAATTGGTATATAGGCAACATAATTCAATTTCATTACACGCTCTGGTATATACATTCCATTACAAATGTTTCTATTTGGTACAAGTTTTCGACATGATCCTGTAAAGTTTCATTTCCTCATATATATTTTCATTTACTAACACCAACACTCTTTGACAGATCTTTTTACCCGAAACAAGGTTTTACATGCTCCTGTCAAGTTTCATTTCTACCCTATCGATCATTTTAATTTATTAACAACAATAAGACATAGATGACGCTAATAAAATTTCTACATTCTACGTTTGTGTAAATTTGACATAGGGAGCTAGAAAAATCGATACTTTCTACATTTGACATGTAGATGGCGCCAGCAAAAATAGATGTTTTCTACATTTTACACATAGGTGGCGTTAGTATATTTTCTGAATACGCCGTTTGCATAAATACCTATTTTCTCCTTTTTTCCTCCCTTATACGCCGCTTGCCTAACTCCTTACCAATTCAACTGATCACTTGTGTCACATATGAAAAAAAAAATAGGTTCGGGAAAAAATAAATGAAATTGTTTATGAAAAATAAACCCATCTAAATCAGTACGATCATTTGCGCAATCTATGTATGTATCATTTAGGTTTGTGAAAAAATAAATAAATTAAAATGTTAGAAAAAAATAATCATGAAAAATGAAGAATATGTTATTGCATATCATCTTAAATGATTTTTCACTCTAAGTCTATTGTAATAAATAAAAAAATATTTTGGACTTATACGTAGAAATTTAATTTAAAATATAAAATATTACAAGGGTTGAAAACAAGTATAGAAAGAAACAATGGTCATAAGAAAGTGAAATTGCTTTTAAACCTGAAGAGTCAACCGAAAAGATAAAAAAATCTCTGAACAATTGCTAACCTGTTGCGGTCCTTTTTTATCAATTACACTCAGGTGGCATATTTATGAAAGGGTCAGGAGATAGGACAGGCGATGTCTGCTGGCATGGGAATGTATATTTGTTTGTTTATTTTTATAGGATCCCACGCACATACACATGAATGCAAGAAATTAGACGATTGCCTATTTACTCCCTACTAACGAATTT
Organism: Drosophila atripex; assembly: GCA_035045925.1. Lineage (NCBI taxonomy): Eukaryota > Metazoa > Arthropoda > Insecta > Diptera > Drosophilidae > Drosophila > Drosophila atripex. The sequence goes on from JAWNOP010000021.1 coordinate 104,265, forward strand.
GATAGCAATGCCTTGCGATATTTTACAGGCTATATAATGCTCAAATTTTTACAAAAAAAAGATTGTTAGTGTGTGCTGATCTATTGAAGAAAAATGTAGAAGCACAATCCTGTACGGATAATTTTATACTTAATAAAAATTATGACTGCGCAGATAAAAGTTTAAAAATTAAAGCTTCTTCTGATTACAATTTTTCTTTGATTGAAATACATTATAATGTTTTCAAAAACAAAGAAATAATTAAATTTTAATACTTAGGATCTTCTAAGAAAAAGATAAATAACGAGTTGTTTGAAAACATGTAAACTAAAAAGGTAAATAAAAAATTAGCTGTTTCAGTTTATGCTCACCTTCCTAAACATCATCTTACTGAAGGGTATGCAAGCACCGTCCGCTTGCTGAACAACAACAAATTAAAAGCAAGCGGGGTTTTAGGTGATACCGGCTGAAATATACCCTGTTTCTACCTTAGTATATAGATATGTATTAATTCGTAGTAACTTAATCATACTCCCAACTAAAATCAAATTTATTCTGAAATATTAATAAATAAAATATATGTATTTTCTTTCATCATCATTATCTCACTATTGCATACTCAATTTTTCTAAAAATACCAAACCTGAAAAGTTACAAAAATTTAAAATTTAAGCTGGCTTTAAAACGAAACCAAACGCACACAAATTAAACCGTATATGTGAGCACGCATACATATAAAGATAAATTTGACGCATTCTAACGGATAGCTCTGGGGCGAAGGGGCTTGTGACACGCTCTTTTTGAGTGGCAGAGCTGTTCTGACCGCATTTACGACCATCGCTTGGATCAATTCCGCGTTTATCTCTGGTTGATCTATGTTCCTTACTTCTGGGCAGAATCCTATTTCTTTGCTGTCGTCGCTAACAACTACTCCCAACTCATTGGCAGCTAAAGGGAGCTGGATAAGTTAACGTCAGATATTTTGGGCAAACGCAAAGTATGGAGCGATTGGGAAACCAGAAAAATTGTTTTGATGGCTTCACTCTCTTGGAATATGAACACACAGGCACCGTGGCTAAAGCCACAAAAATTTGAGAAAAATATTGAAAAAAAAAATGGATTAATTTGTCCCAAAAACAACTCAAAATACATAACGATAAGGGGGCGAGGCAACCGGTATTGGTCAGTTCGAATGGGTATATCAATAACATAGATACACTGGATTAATTTGGAAAAAAATTCAATATAAGCACAGGCACAGTGGATCAAATTGTAAAAAAGAGACAGGAAAAACGTGGCAGGCAACCTTTGCATTTTTATGATTGCTATGGCCCCAGTGTGAGTTATTTGAGTTATTTGAATTTTTTATTTTTTTATTATGTCATGCTCTCGGAAAAATTAAAATCGAAATCCAATGGGGTTTCTACCGACGATCCGTTCACTAGAGCAATATTCGGAGGCTGACGTATCGGTGGTCCTGCTGGCGGTCCGATCCACGGGAGCAACACTCAGCGGCTTTGACGTATTGAGGGTCCTACACACACTCGAAGGCGTTTATGCCTAAGTGCTATAGTTAACACTAACTATCGAGACGATTGACTGTGTATTCGTAACTGTCTTAATTTTAGAATAACCGCTCTTTTATACGTATACCTATGTCTAAGGTCTAGTAGGTTAACGTTATCGACTTGCTTCCGCAACGGTTAAAAGGGTCACCTACTTCAAAGTCTGCTGACCTATATCGTTATGGGTATCGTCATGGGTTTTGCATTTCATGATTCCGCTGGATCTCGTCATTCCCGCTGTTGATAATGCTGCTCGCTGGCTGGGTCAGTCGATCAGAATCAAATTATTGAAGTTGACGCTCTTCTCGAACTCAAATGCCTATTACTCGGTGTGAAGATCTAGCATATGTTATAGTATATATTATAAAGTATATGTAGTATATGTATAAAGTATATAGGTGCCAACATTCTCTCCCCCTCTCCATTGAGGGACTCAATCCAATTCGACTGTGCGTTTTTGTGGGAACGTCTTAGTGAACCGTTGTGTAGCTTTACACTAGAAAATATTGTTACTCTTAAATAATAACACCAATTTATGTTAATACAAAAAAATAAAAGAATCATGTGACTGAGACATCCAATATTGGTACGATTCCCAAGATATTTCTATTCTCCCCGTTGACTCCTTCGTCTTGTTGCGCGCTCTCGTAACCATACTCCTTGGGCATCCCATATAGTACCAGCCGTTTTTTCTGGTCGGTCAATGCGCCTATAGGACTCTCGGTCTTTTCTTGGCATTGCTTCTTTGTCTTTTTTAGAGATGCCGGTGACCCATGTTTTAGAATTGGTGGAGTGTAGTATGCACATATATTGAATACCCACTGTACCGAGAGTACTTAAAGGGTGCGCACTGTAACACTTTGTTGCAGTGTTTACATATTTCAAAGTCCCGGTCATAAACCCTAAGTGGCCGAAATATGAACCGATCGTTATGCCTTAGCCCACACACAGAAAGTGCTAGTGTCAGCATAATCGTAACAAACGGTCAGCATATGCATACCCCTCGCGCCTCCAATTGAGAGCGCATAACAACGTATATTATTATATTCCTTTATATATAAGTACATAGCCGTCTCTCTGCCGCCGCCTGCGAGCAGCGCTGCTACGAGACTTAGCCTTACTTAGACTTAAGAAATATTGTAAAAGAACAGAGACATTTTGATCGTTGGAGCGGCACCTCAGCTGCTCCTTCAAAATAAAGAAACCAAACCAACCAAACGCAAATCGGACTATTCCCTTCATTACATGGCGACCGTGACAGCGATGGAACATCGAAGGACATCGAAGGACTAGAAGGGATAGACCCAGGAGGATTCGCATTGGATGCACGAGGATGCACAAAAAAAAACACAAAAAACTACAAAAATCTGAGTGAGTAGAGTAAGGCAATGGGCAATCGCGGAGGAGTCGCGAAAAAAACAAAAAAAAGAGTAGCACACCTAAAGTGGCTACTCTACGTAAACACTCCACCTCCCGCGTGGGCTACAGCCCAAAAACTTCAATCAGAACTAGATTTTCTGAAAGAAATATTAATGAGTAACAAGAATAAAAGCCCAAAAATTGCCGCCACTCACTCAGTATCAATAAAGAAAATTAATGAAAAAATAATATCAAAACCTCCACCACCAAAGCCATTACCGAAACAAAAAAAGACGTGCCCGAAGGATTGCCCTGGACCACTGGACAGCCCCCACTGCAACCACACCTGTGCGAGGACCGGCACCGGTAACGCCTGAGTCCAAAAGGCCCCGGACACCAGCAGCAACAAACAGAGTGCGGGAATACGCCACCTCCTGCGCCACCGAGGGAGCGTCCGCGTAGCCAAACCGGCGACGACCAGCTGACGTGGAAAAAAAAAGGGAAATCAACTGAGGAATAATATTTTTTTTAACCCATGCACTGCGTTGCATATTTTTTTTGATTGCACTGCGATGCATATTTTTTTTTATAATATAATAATTTTAAAAGAGCTTAATATAAAAGAACATAAAGGAAAAACAAATACCATAAATTCCTAAAATTTATGTAAAATTTTAATTCTTTTCTAATGAAAAAAATAAATTCAAAAATAGCATAAATTCCTAAAATTTATGAAACATTTTAATACCTTTTAAATGAGAAATAGCATTAGTAAAACAGATCAAATAAATGATTCTGACTATTACTTCCCAGATAAATTAAGTAACATTATAAAATATGACTCAGAGAAAAATATAATAGAAATTGGAAAAATAAAAACATATACAATATCTAAAATGGGTTTAGTAGACACGAAAGATGTAGATTCCACGGCAAATGTCGTTAATAAAATTGAATCCGAAAAAATCGATCTTCAAACAATTACAATATTGTTAATGATAATCGTCATTATAATGTTAGCAAGCGTATTGCTAAAATTATATAAATAACACAACAAATGTTTAAAGAAAAAATTCCAGAGTCAAGCAAATGACCTGGACAAAATCTAAAACCCAGACAAAACAAAATTACTATACACAAATGAAATAAAACATACAACATATTACACATAAATGTTAACACCTAAAATCTAAGAAAATGAAATAAAACATACAACATATTACACATAAATGTTAACACCTAAAATCTAAGAAAATGAAATAAAAAAAATAAATAAATAAATAAAATAATAAATATAAAATATTTCAATATATTCCTCTCATGCATGGCCAAACTAAAGGCATGGAATGGAACAAATTGTACACAGAACTATCAAACATTAAAACTAATTTTGACAGATCGTACAAGTCTCTAACTCAGAATAGACCCATTCAAAAGAATACGGTTAGGAAGCACGTTGAAATATTAGTAGAGTGCTTTAATGAAGCGCGTATGCTAATACATGATCATAGGGAAAAGTTAAATCAAGATCATTGGTCACAGGTATCGAATCTTTTGATACGACTACGATCTAATTTAATATTTATTAAACAAAAGTTCAGTTTAGAAATATCATTACCAACCGTTCTAAACACTCCAATAGCAGTTGACACTGCACCTGACTCGGAATCAACAGAAACGAAAGAATCTGAGTCAGAAGAGCTTCCCAAAGTAAACCCCAAAATAGAAGACTTGGATAATAAATCTGGATAACTCTACAGATTCAGACACTTCGAGTGTCATAGAATACAAAATAGATAAATCCATCACAATGGCACAGTCAAATATTGATTTTATTAATACAGCATCCAAGCTTATACCAGTCTTCGATGGTAGGGCTTTACAAATAATAGAATCAATAAAAGTCGAGCACGAAGAATTAGCTGTCTCCATAATAAAAACAAAGCTAAAAGGTGTCGCCAGAAATCTAATCGGTAATGAAACAACAATTACTGAAGTGATTTGATGATTTGATGTTGAAGTATTATCAGCGAAGCTGATGAACTTACAGCAGCGCAATAAAACTGCTAACCAATATACACAAGAAATTGAGCAGATGACGAAAGCCTTAGAAGGTGCATATATAACGGATGGTTTACCTTTAGAGCTAGCCAGAAGTTATTCCACGCAGCACGCAGTAAAAGCAATGACTAAAAATTGCACAATCGATAAGGTAAAACTTATCATGCAAGCTGGCACCTTTAGTACTATGAATGATGCTGTTTCCAAATTTGTCAATAGTTGCACTGAAGCAACTGGACAGTCAAATACTGTCCTATATTTCAAGAATTATCCACAGCGCGGCTCAAATCGCGGACGTGGGAATTATAGAGGTAATTCTCGTGGTAATTACAATAACTACAACAACAATTACCAAAATAACAATTAATACCAATAACAATTAATCAAATAACAGGGGAGGACGAGGCCAATATAGAGGAAACTATAGAGGCAGTGGAAACTCGTACCGAGGCCCCAATGGCAATAATCAAAGCAATGTCAGAATTACGCAAAGTATTAACCAAAACACTTCGGGAAACTCCCAAAGCCCATCTGAAGATTGGCTTATAATTAGACCCAATAATTTAAAATTTCCAATTAATGTACCAATAACTCATAGTTCTGGCAATAATTCAATACTTCTGCCAGCAAGATCCCAAGTTATTCGTAAAATTGAGCTTAACTCAAAAGAAGACAGTGTATTTATTCCAAATCAGGAAATTCAGCATGGCATTTATATTGCAAATACCATAGCAAAATCTAATAATGCCTTCATAAGACTACTAAACACAACAAATACCGACCAAGTAGTCAGTACAGATCACCTAACATATGAATCACTTTCGAACTACGATGTAGTCAACACAAATTCAGACAATAGAGAAAAATCCGTACTATCACAACTTTCAAAAAAACTTCCCTCCACAGTTCCAGTCACAGCTTTCTAGCTTATGCACCCAGTATAGCGATATATTCGGATTGGAAACCGAATAAATAACCACAAATAATTTTTATAAACAGAAACTGAGATTAAAAGATGATGAACCCGTATATATAAAGAACTATCGAAGCCCACATAGTCAGGTGAACGAAATACAAAAGCAAGTAGGTAAATTAATCTCGGACGGGATTGTCGAACCGTCAGTACCCGAATGCAATAGCCCACTGTTACTTGTTCCTAAGAAATTATCCCCCGGGTCAAATGTAAAGAAATGGCGATTAGTAATTGACTACCGCCAGATAAATAAACAATTACTATCTGATAAATTCCCATTACCTAGAATTGATGACATTTTAGATCAACTAGGTCGAGCAAAATACTTTTCGTGTCTTGACTTAATGTCAGGATTCCATCAAATTGATCTAGAAAAAGGTTCACGAGATATAACGTATTTTTCAACGAGCAACGGCTCATATCGTTTCACGCGATTACCCTTCGGATTAAAAATAGCCCCTAATTCATTTCAGAGAATGATGACTATTGCGTTCTCTGGTCTAGAACCTTCTCAAGCATTCCTTTATATGGATGACTTAATAGTAATTGGCTGTTCCGAAAAACATATGCTTAAGAACTTAACAGATGTTTTTGAGAAATGTCGGAAATACAACCTAAAATTACATCCAGAAAAATGTTCATTTTTTATGCATGAAGTGACTTTTCTAGGTCATAAATGCACTGATAAAGGAATACTTCCAGATGACAAGAAATACGATGTCATTATGAACTACCCAGTTCCGCACGACGCGGACAGTGCAAGACGTTTCGTAGCATTCTGTAACTATTATAGACGTTTTATAAAAAATTTCGCCGACTATTCACGGCACATAACAAGATTATGTAAAAAGAATGTTCCTTTTAAATGGACGGATGAGTGTGAAAATGCATTTCAATACTTAAAAACAAAACTTATGGAACCTACCTTGCTACAATATCCAGATTTCACTAAAGAATTCTGTATAATAACAGATGCAAGTAAGCAAGCATGTGGAGCGGTTTTAACTCAAAACCATAATGGTCTCCAACTTCCCATTGCATACGCATCAAGAGCATTTACAAAAGGTGAAAGTAACAAATGTACTACTGAGCAGGAATTAGCTGCAATTCATTGGGCGATATTACATTTCAGACCATACCTATATGGAAAACATTTCCTAATAAAAACAGACCATAGACCTTTTATATACCTTTTCTCAATGATCAACCCCAGAGGCTCGAACTATTAGAATACGACTTTACAGTCGAATATTTAAAGGGAAAAGATAATCATGTAGCTGATGCGTTATCAAGAATAACCATCAAAGATCTACAAAATGTAACTAGAAATGTATTGAAAGTCACTACTAGATATCAAAGTAGACAAAAATTCCGCGCGGAAAATCAAAAACAAGAATTGCCAAGGCAATCTTTAAATAAAGCTTCTAAGCCCAACGTATACGACGTCATAAACAATGATGAAGTACGTAAAGTAGTGACCTTGCAGATAAAAAATATGTTATGTTTATTTAAACATGGTAGAAAAATTACTGCAAGATATGATGTTAGCGAATTATATACTAATGGAGTTATTGATTTAGATCAATTTTTCCAAAGACTTGAAATGCAAGCCGGTATACATAAAATCAACCAACTCAAAGTGGCACCGTGGGAAAATATCTTTGAACATACTTCAATAAATAATTTTAAATTAATGGGCAATAAAATCTTGAAAACATTAAGAGTAGCGCTACTCAACCCGGTGACCCAAATAACAAATTTAAAAGAAAAAGAAGCAATTTTGTCTACATTTCATGATAATCCAATTCAAGGAGGTCATACTGGCATATTAAAAACATTGGCCAAAATAAAAAGGCACTATTACTGGAAAGGCATGTCTAAAGATATAACTGAGTACGTAAGAAAATGTCAAAAATGCCAGAAAGCCAAAATAAGTAAACACACAAAGACTCCTTTAACAATTACATTCACAATTCGAACGTCGGCGAGTGCAGACGTTTTATTGTTTCTCTTGTGCTCCGGAAGACAATCGATATAAAATAAGAAAATAAACGGCGAAAAGACGCTTATTGCGACGAAAAGTCGTATGTTACTGTATTTTGTGTTTTTTTTTTTTGATTAGTGCTTATTACACAAAAATACAAGAAACAAACCAATAAGGCGATGAACCCAAACGAAATTAGGGCGCAGCGCCAGCGTCAACAAGACGAACGTCGGCTCTCGCTGCAAAAGAGCAATGCATACTTCTCTTTCGTATCGACTGATGTAGCCGAAGCAGCAACAACAAAAGCTTCTGCAGTAGCCAATTTACCGCGATCGCTAACCTCAACACCATCCACCGTACTCAAGCCTATTCACGACGTAAGGGCGCGCTCTCTCTCTCCGTCTATGCCGGTGCAAAGCGGAGTAAGCGATAAATGCGATTCCCCTCTCCCTTGCCTTGCCTCGCCCCAACTGCCCACATGTTTGGCCACGGTCACCAGCACAGTGACGTCATTAGCAACTGTAAATGCAATGACAACAACAACAACATCAGTTTCGTCTGTATGCCCGATACAGTCGATCGTTCTACCTGCTGTGCCAGCGGATTTACCTACTGCAGCGACAAACGCTCCAATTAAAAAGCAAGGTTCGACCATACAGACTGGCATGGATCGCTACATAAACATTAAAAGAAAACTAAGTCCTCAAGACACGAAAATGGGTAACGTCGCAAAAATCAATCGGGGTCCCTCAAGCCAAGGTACTCTGCTAAACTCTAATACAGCAAATAGATTCGAAATTTTGACTGACACGTCAGACGAAACTCCTGCTACAGACATAGACACGGACAAAAAGAAAGCGAAGCCGCCTCCGCTTTTATATTCGAGAGAAAACCTCAAACAACCTCGTTAATATAATAATAGATCTGATTGGTAAAGACAGCTTCCATGTAATCCCCTTGACTAAAGGAGACATACATGAAACAAAGGTCCAAGTTAAAAGTGAAGAAAGCTATAGAGAATTGACGGAGCTCTTAGATTCTAAGAAAATGAACTACTACACCTACCAGCTAAAAAGTAGTAAAGGTCAACAAGCCGTCATAAAAGGAATCGAACCAGACGTAAGCACTGCAGAAGTCGAACAGGCACTAAAAGACAAAGGCTTTAATGTAAAAACCGTTTCAAATATACGTAACCGAAACAAACAACCGCAACCTCTCTTTAAAGTGGAACTTGTACCTGACTCTAAGGCCATCAAGAAAACGAAGTCCATCCCATCTACAAACTCCAGTATCTATTGCATCGCAGAATCACGGTTGAAGAGCCGCACAAACGCAATGGCCCAGTCCAGTGTGCAAACTGCCAGGAATACGGACACACCAAATCTTACTGCACACTACGCTCTGTATGCGTCGCTTGCGGAGGGGCTGCATACCTCTACTGAGTGCGAACTCAAAAACGTGCCAAATAGCAAAAAGTGTAGTAACTGTGGAGGAGACCACACAGCAAACTACCGAGGCTGTCCAGTATACAAGGAGTTAAAAAGTCGGATCAACCAAAGAGTGTCATCAGCACGATCTCATCATACACCATTGATACCCTCCAAATCCACACCTGAAGTTTTCTTTTCGTCAGCAGCCCGATCTTCACTCGGCAGTTCCACTCTATCCAAAAACGTAAGCTTTGCAAGCGTTATAAAATCGGGACATGCGAGCCCTGCCTACAACGCCCAACCCCCACCTACAGTCTCTTACCAACCTGCAGAGCACACAGAAAATAAAATGGAAACAATGATACTCACATTGCAAAAAAGTATGGATGAATTCATTTCTTTTATGCGAACGACCATGCAAAGTATGTTGACAAATCAAAACATTTTGATTCAGTTGCTCCAAAACACCTTATCAAAATAATTAATGGCTCCCTTGCGCATTGTACTGTGGAATGCCAACGGCGTTTCACGTCACAAACTTGAGCTATCACAATTTATGAATGACAATGAAATCGACGTAATGTTACTTGCCGAAACCCACCTTACCAACAAATACAACTTCCAAATCCGAGGGTATACGTTTTACAATACTAATCATCCCGATGGAAAGGCCCATGGAGGCACCGGAATCCTGATTAAAAACCGCATCAAGCACCACTTCCACAACACGTTTGCTACTAGTTACCTGCAAGCCACATCTATCAACATACAGTTGGGTTGCCACAATCTAGCTCTAGCAGCGGTATACTGTCCTCCCCGATTCAAGATATCCGAAGCCCAATTTATCGACTACTTCAACTCGCTAGGCAAATACTTTATAGCAGCAGGAGACTATAACGCCAAGCATACGCACTGGGGATCTCGCCTCGTGACGCCGAAAGGTAGGCAATTGTACTACGCAATCATAAAACCGAGCAATAAACTTGACTGCGTTTCCCCGGGTTCACCTACACACTGGCCTAGTAACCCCAGAAAACTGCCCGACCTGATTGACTTCGCAATTACAAAAAACATCCCTCGAAATCTGATCAGCGCCAGTTCTCTCTCGGATCTATCATCAGACCACTCGCCAGTACTCTTCAGTCTAAGCCAACAGCCAGTTAGTAATGTCAACCCCGTTATGTTGACCTCTAACAGCACAAACTGGCTCAAATTCAAAAAATACGTAAGTTCGCACATCGAACTTACACCACAGCTAACCGGCGAAGATGACATCAACAGAACAGTAAGCATGCTAGAGTCAGTCTTGGCTTCAGCGGCTCGTATCGCAACACCACGAAGGGAAAATAAAACAAATAACACCAAGCACACGAATGCAGAAATAGAGCAGCTAGTTCTGGCAAAGCGTCGTTCCCGGCGCGAATGGCAATTACTTCGATCGCCAGCTGCAAAGCAACAGTTAAAAGAAGCTTCACGTCGACTCACCAAGGCACTACGACAAGAAGAAGACAGATCCCAACAGCGCTATATAGAGCAACTATCACCATCCAGCTCAAAATTCCCACTATGGAAAGCACACTCAACACTGAGCCCTCCAACAATAACAGTTACGCCAATAAAGACACCCGCAGGTTGCTGGGCCCGAAGCGACAAAGACAGAGCCAACACATTCGCTGCCCACCTTGAAAACGTGTTCCAGCCTAATCCAGCAACAAACGAGTGTAATATAAGATCACCAACAGAGAACGACCTTCCTATTGTCGAACCAATCGTATTTCGACCATGCGAAGTCATAAAAATTATAAAAGAGCAGTTACAACCAAGAAAATCTCCAGGCTGCGATCTAATCACTCCAAAAATGCTTATTGAACTTCCATTATGCGCTGTTGGTACCATATGCCAGTTGTTCAACGCAATGACAAGACTGGGTTACTTCCCAAAGAGGTGGAAAAAGTCAATCATCATTATGATACCAAAACCTGGTAAAGACCACACGCTCACCTCTTCATACAGACCAATAAGTTTACTTTCGTGTCTATCAAAACTATTTGAAAAATGCCTTTTAACCCGTATCATACCACACTTTAGAAGACATAATAGTATCCCAGCACACCAATTCGGCTTTCGCGAAAAACATGGAACTATCGAGCAGGTGAACCGCATAACATCGGAAATTCGAAGTGCATTTGAAAATAGGGAATACTGCACTGCGGTATTCTTGGACGTCTCTCAAGCATTCGACAGAGTATGGCTTGATGCATAAAATCAAAATAATGCTCCCTAACAACACGCATAAACTCTTAAAGTCTTATCTCTACAACAGGACATTTGTTGTGAGATGCAATACTTCCATGTCAGCTGAACATAACATCGAAGCTGGAGTTCCACAAGGCAGCGTTCTCGGGCCAACTTTATACCTACTCTACACTTCCGATATCCCTACGAGTAGGCAACTAACTATGTCTACGTTTGCTGACGACACCGCGATCCTCAGCCGATCTAAATGTCCACAACAAGCTTCAGCGCAACTTGCGACCCACCTAGATGCAGTAGATGGCTCTCAGACTGGCGTATAAAAGTAAATGAACAAAAATGTAAACATGTAACCTTTACCTTAAACAGACGTAATTGCCCAAACGTTACACTAAACAACACCGTGCTTCCTCAGTCAGATGAAGTAACATATCTTGGCGTACATCTCGATAGACGGCTTACCTGGCGCACGCACATTGAAGCCAAACGAACTCACCTAAAGCTGAAGGCAAACAGTCTGCATTGGCTTATAAACTTCCCGCTCCCCCTCAGTCTGGAGTATAAGGTTCTTCTCTATAACTCCGTTTTGAAACCAATCTGGACTTATGGCTCCCAGTTGTGGGGGAGCGCCAGCAACAGCAACGTAGAAATCGTGCAGAGAGCCCAATCAAAGATCTTGAGAACTATCACCGGGGCACGGTGGTACGTTCAGAGTGAAAACATTCATAGAGACTTGAATATTCTCCCCGTCCGATATGTAATAGCACAACACATGGAAAATTACTACACAAAGCTGTTAACCCATCCAAACCACCTCGCTAGAGCATTAACGTTGGTGTGTAGCCGTTCCCGCCTTCGTCGTAACGACCGTCCCATCCAGCGACAATTATTAGGACAGCCTAACACAAACACAGTTTAATAAACTGTTAGAATAATGTAGTACTTTAAGATTTTAACACATTTTGTTAGTCTCGTAAGAGAAGATTCAAAATAAACAACCAAAGTCTAAAAAAAAAAAAAAAAAAAAACAATTACGGACACACCAATAAATGCTTTCGACAGAGTGATAGTGGACACCATTGGCCCACTGCCAAAATCAGAAAATGGCAATGAGTATGCAGTTACTTTAATATGTGATTTAACTAAGTATTTAGTTGCCATACCTGTTCCAAATAAAAATGCTAATACTGTCGCTAAAGCAATATTTGAATCTTTTATCCTGAAATACGGTCCAATGAAGACGTTCATTACGGACATGGGAACAGAATATAAAAATTCAATTATAGACGATTTGTGCAAATATTTATAGATTGAAAACATTACATCCACAGCACACCACCACCAGACAGTTGGAACAATAGAAAGAAGTCATAGAACTTTCAATGAGTACATACGATCTTACATATCGGTTGATAAAACTGATTGGGACGTATGGCTTCAATATTTTGTCTTTTGTTTCAACACGACCCCCTCTATGGCACATACTTATTGTCCATATGAGCTAGTATTCGGTAAAACAAGTAATTTACCGAAACATTTTATTATAGATGACTATAGAAGGAGAGTAAGTATAGATTAGAAGTAGCCTATAAAAGAGCTAGAGTTATGTTAGCAAGCAAATAAGAATAAAAATAAAATTCTATATGTTCATAAAGTAAGGGATATAGATATATCAGTACGTGACCAAGATTTATTAAAAAACGAGACAGGTCATAAGTTAGATCCTAAGCATACAGGTCCGTATATAGTAACGGAAATAGGAGATAGAGATAACATTATAATAACAAATAATAAACATAGGAAACAAACAGTTCATAAGGATAGATTAAAAATCATCATTTCATTAATTGCACTTAGTATGGCCATACAAAGACTCACATACATAAATAAATAAATAAACATATTCATTTAATAATTTAATTTTCTTTAATTCCGATAAGATAATACAAAAACAAATAAAAAAATAAAAAACAAAAAAAAAAAAGAATGTATTAATTAGAAAGTTTTATTATAAAAATAACTTCATTATATTACGTTATTTTTCAAAAGGAGGGAGATGTAGTATGCACATATATTGAATACCCACTGTACCGAGAGTACTTAAAGGGTGCGCACTGTAACACTTTGTTGCAGTGTTTACATATTTCAAAGACCCGGTCATAAACCCTAAGTGGCCGAAATATGAACCGATCGTTATGCCTTAGCCCACACACAGAAAGTGCTAGTGTCAGCATAATCGTAACAAACGGTCAGCATATGCATACCCCTCGCGCCTCCACTTGAGAGCGCATAACAACGTATATTATTATATTCCTTTATATATAAGTACATAGCCGTCTCTCTGCCGCCGTCTGCGAGCAGCGCTGCTACGAAACTTAGCCTTACTTAGACTTAAGAAATATTGTAAAAGAACAGAGACATTTTGATCGTTGGAGCGGCACCTCAGCTGCTCCTTCAAAATAAAGAAACCAAACCAACCAAACGCAAATCGGACTATTCCCTTCATTACAGGAGACTTTTCTATTGTAAATTATTATCTATTATAAAAGATAATATTATTATCTTATTATAAAATATTATTATCTATTATAAAAGATCTATTGTGGCTCCGTGAAAATGGATCTGCAAAGCGAATTCCTGATGGAATGTTTTTTGGGCGCTCAATTGGTTGCGATGGTTGATTTTGGCAATAGCTCTGGTAGATATATGCAATTACATGTGTTTGGAAATTTCATATTTAACGACAATATGTTCAATACTCCTCGGGCTATCGCTCTCTGCATCCCTCCAATACCTCTGATGCTCATGTCGGCGGATGCCGATGTCTCTCTAACTTGGATAACAATCCCTGAGACATTATGTTTACTTGTGATCCTGAATCTAGCACTATGCGACATTTGTGTCGTGATTCTCTAGTACCTTCCACTGGGGCAGTTGCGAGTAACACATAGGGGTTCGTAGGTTGGCTGATAGCGGTTATGGGCGTATAATGTCAGCGCGAAAGGATGGGCAGACGAGGCAATTCCTATTTTCACGCTAGTAGTATTCCCACGCAAGTCAAAGGTTCAGCGTGTTAACTTGCATTTGAGATAGCCTTTGAGGTGACACAAATTTTAATTTTTTACTGTGTATCTAGATTAATATGTTGAGTTATATATGGAGTAAAGATTTAGTTACTCGGAATAATGTTGCGACTAATGGTTTCAAGCTCGGGCTGTATAATGGTTTGCGGGCTTTCCACTGCATTCGTACAGCCCACCTTCCATCCAACCGACCGCGGGACACTGCCGCTTAATAAAACAAGACAAGTGGTGAGGACCATTGTAGGTTCGAACATAATACGCAGAACGGTCCGTGTTCGGCATATGTCAAACTACAATGGCTAAGGAGTAGAGGACGAAAGATTCTAGTCCTTTTACTAGGCAACTACTAGTCCTTATAGCTCCTAAAATTTAAGCGTGTTAGTAAAGGCTGGGTGTCTTTATTACCATAAATAAGATTATATAGAAACATCACACCCAGCATCGTTATGCGGTTTGTTAATGATGGTAAGTTGATTAATAACAGTCTACTGCGATAAGACGGGAGGTGAAGATTTTCTTACCAATTTAGTCCCCTAAGGGCGTAAGTATGAAAGTTTTTTTGTACAGATTCTATGTGATCTCGGTGTAAATAAACTCCGTTTATTTGCTAAACACCAATTTTGGTCTAGATTGGTGAATCTATAATGAAGACAAATGTAAAGGTTATCAGCGTACATAGGTATAAGTGAATAAGTTAAGGCAAGTGGCAAGATGGCATCCTTGGGGCATCCCAGATGTGACGGTGTCTAAACGCGAAGTACATCTTTAAAGAAGACGTTGGGTTCTTTCAAATAAAGAGCTCAAAATCTAGATAAGTTGATCAGTTGGGCATCCCAAAAAACTGTAAGAAGCAACTTACTTTAAAGAAGCGCATGATTAACAGAGTCAAATGCTTTACTGAAGTTTGTGTAAATGTCGACTGTCTGTAAGCTATTCCAAAAACAATCCGTGGCCTAAGATTTTAGCTCCAATAAGTTGCAAATTGATACATTTTTCGAAAAGCTTTGGAATTGCTGACAATTTAGAAATGCCTCTTTATTTGGCAGCGTCGGATTTTTTCCCTTTTTTATGTAGAGGAATAATGTAAGATTCCTTCCACATAAGGGGAAAGATCGAAGTCTCCAGCAATGGATAAAGAGTTTAAAGTTTCCACAGATCCCTCGGCGCAGTTCTTCAGAACGCAGCCTGGTACTCCGTCGGGGACTTAACACGGGCTATGGCCTTAAGAAGATCTAATAATCGTTATAATCGATTGATAACTGCTAGCGAGTTGAACTAGGAACCAATGGATCTACTTCCATCTACCGCTCAAAAAGCAGGAACCAGCACGAGCAACTTCTTAGCAGTTACGCTACTATATGCTCGATTCGCATACAGAGTAACATGTTACAATGGTTACATGCTAAAATGGCGCCCATTTTTTTCCACCAGGAGGAAGATTTCTTTCCACCAGGATACTCTCCATGACCACGACCACGTTTCTATAATCAAAACCTTTAAAAATTTTATGGAAAAAGTCAAAAATTTCGGAAAAAGAACCACCGAAGATCTAAAGGGTTTATGGTTATAAAATTAACAAATATCTTACAATAAGTTCGACTAGATAAGTAGTAAAAATCCTAGTGAAAATGAGTCAATATTACTGTAGTGACGGTATGGCCCCTTGGAAGAATGATCGGATGACGTCCATCAAAATCAAGCGCAGAGTTCCCCAGGTGAAGACGCAGAAAGCTAGCGTAGATAGGAGCAAGAAAAGAGAAAGGAGCAAGCGAGGTAAGCAAGGTAAGCGGGCTGTGATGTCCCTGGGAGGAGCCGTAGCCAATAAGGTCCTGGCGCGAAGTTCGATGGTTGCCCTTTCGGCGACAGTAGCGATGGGCCAATTATTCTTGGAGCCATGTAGAAATGGTAAAGACCACACGCTCACCTCTTCATACCAATAAGTTTACTTTCGTGTCTATCAAAACTATTTGAAAAATGCCTTTTAACCCGTATCATACCACACTTTAGAAGACATAATAGTATCCCAGCACACCAATTCGGCTTTCGCGAAAAACATGGAACTATCGAGCAGGTGAACCGCATAACATCGGAAATTCGAAGTGCATTTGAAAATAGGGAATACTGCACTGCGGTATTCTTGGACGTCTCTCAAGCATTCGACAGAGTATGGCTTGATGGCCTAATGCATAAAATCAAAATAATGCTCCCTAACAACACGCATAAACTCTTAAAGTCTTATCTCTACAACAGGACATTTGTTGTGAGATGCAATACTTCCATGTCAGCTGAACATAACATCGAAGCTGGAGTTCCACAAGGCAGCGTTCTCGGGCCAACTTTATACCTACTCTACACTTCCGATATCCCTACGAGTAGGCAACTAACTATGTCTACGTTTGCTGACGACACCGCGATCCTCAGCCGATCTAAATGTCCACAACAAGCTTCAGCGCAACTTGCGACCCACCTAGATGCAGTAGAGAAATGGCTCTCAGACTGGCGTATAAAAGTAAATGAACAAAAATGTAAACATGTAACCTTTACCTTAAACAGACGTAATTGCCCAAACGTTACACTAAACAACACCGTGCTTCCTCAGTCAGATGAAGTAACATATCTTGGCGTACATCTCGATAGACGGCTTACCTGGCGCACGCACATTGAAGCCAAACGAACTCACCTAAAAGCTGAAGGCAAACAGTCTGCATTGGCTTATAAACTTCCGCTTCCCCCTCAGTCTGGAGTATAAGGTTCTTCTCTATAACTCCGTTTTGAAACCAATCTGGACTTATGGCTCCCAGTTGTGGGGGAGCGCCAGCAACAGCAACGTAGAAATCGTGCAGAGAGCCCAATCAAAGATCTTGAGAACTATCACCGGGGCACGGTGGTACGTTCAGAGTGAAAACATTCATAGAGACTTGAATATTCTCCCCGTCCGATATGTAATAGCACAACACATGGAAAATTACTACACAAAGCTGTTAACCCATCCAAACCACCTCGCTAGAGCATTAACGTTGGTGTGTAGCCGTTCCCGCCTTCGTCGTAACGACCGTCCCATCCAGCGACAATTATTAGGACAGCCTAACACAAACACAGTTTAATAAACTGTTCAGAATAATGTAGTACTTTTAAGATTTTAACACATTTTGTTAGTCTCGTAAGAGAAGATTCAAAATAAACAACCAAAGTCTAAAAAAAAAAAAAAAAAAAACAATTACGGACACACCAATAAATGCTTTCGACAGAGTGATAGTGGACACCATTGGCCTACTGCTTAAAATCAGAAAATGGCAATGAGTATGCAGTTACTTTAATATGTGATTTAACTAAGTATTTAGTTGCCATACCTGTTCAAATAAAAATGCTAATACTGTCGCTAAAGCAATATTTGAATCTTTTATCCTGAAATACGGTCCAATGAAGACGTTCATTACGGACATGGGAACAGAATCATAAAAATTCAATTATAGACGATTTGTGCAAATATTTATAGATTGAAAACATTACATCCACAGCACACCACCACCAGACAGTTGGAACAATAGAAAGAGTCATAGAACTTTCAATGAGTACATACAATCTTACATATCGGTTGATAAAACTGATTGGGACGTATGGCTTCAATATTTTGTCTTTTGTTTCAACACGACCCCTACTATGCACATACTTATTGTCCATATGAGCTAGTATTCGGTAAAACAAGTAATTTACCGAAACATTTTATTATAGATGACTATAGAAGGAGAGTAAGTATAGATTAGAAGTAGCCTATAAAAGAGCTGGAGTTATGTTAGCAAGCAAATAAGAATAAAAATAAAATTCTATATGTTCATAAAGTAAGGGATATAGATATATCAGTAGGTGACCAAGATTTATTAAAAAACGAGACAGGTCATAAGTTAGATCCTAAGCATACAGGTCCGTATATAGTAACGGAAATAGGAGATAGAGATAACATTATAATAACAAATAATAAACATAGGAAACAAACAGTTCATAAGGATAGATTAAAAATCATCATTTCATTAATTGCACTTAGTATGGCCATACAAAGACTCACATACATAAATAAATAAATAAACATATTCATTTAATAATTTAATTTTCTTTAATTCCGATAAGATAATACAAAAACAAATAAAAAAATAAAAAACAAAAAAAAAAGAATGTATTAATTAGAAAGTTTTATTATAAAAAAATAACTTCATTATATTACGTTATTTTTCAAAAGGAGGGAGATGTAGTATGCACATATATTGAATACCCACTGTACCGAGAGTACTTAGATGGGTGCGCACTGTAACACTTTGTTGCAGTGTTTACATATTTCAAAGACCCGGTCATAAACCCTAAGTGGCCGAAATATGAACCGATCGTTATGCCTTAGCCCACACACAGAAAGTGCTAGTGTCAGCATAATCGTAACAAACGGTCAGCATATGCATACCCCTCGCGCCTCCACTTGAGAGCGCATAACAACGTATATTATTATATTCCTTTATATATAAGTACATAGCCGTCTCTCTGCCGCCGTCTGCGACGGCGCTGCTACGAAACTTAGCCTTACTTAGACTTAAGAAATATTGTAAAAGAACAGAGACATTTTGATCGTTGGAGCGGCACCTCAGCTGCTCCTTCAAAATAAAGAAACCAAACCAACCAAACGCAAATCGGACTATTCCCTTCATTACAGGAGACTTTTCTATTGTAAATTATTATCTATTATAAAAGATAATATTATTATCTTATTATAAAATATTATTATCTATTATAAAAGATCTATTGTGGCTCCGTGAAAATGGATCTGCAAAGCGAATTCCTGATGGAATGTTTTGGGCGCTCAATTGGTTGCGATGGTTGATTTTGGCAATAGCTCTGGTAGATATATGCAATTACATGTGTTTGGAAATTTCATATTTAACGACAATATGTTCAATACTCCTCGGGCTATCGCTCTCTGCATCCCTCCAATACCTCTGATGCTCATGTCGGCGGATGCCGATGTACTCCTAACTTGGATAACAATCCCTGAGACATTATGTTTACTTGTGATCCTGAATCTAGCACTATGCGACATTTGTGTCGTGATTCTCTAGTACCTTCCACTGGGGCAGTTGCGAGTAACACATAGGGGTTCGTAGGTTGGCTGATAGCGGTTATGGGCGTATAATGTCAGCGCGAAAGGATGGGCAGACGAGGCAATTCCTATTTTCACGCTAGTAGTATTCCCACGCAAGTCAAAGGTTCAGCGTGTTAACTTGCATTTGAGATAGCCTTTGAGGTGACACAAATTTTAATTTTTTACTGTGTATCTAGATTAATATGTTGAGTTATATATGGAGTAAAGATTTAGTTACTCGGAATAATGTTGCGACTAATGGTTTCAAGCTCGGGCTGTATAATGGTTTGCGGGCTTTCCACTGCATTCGTACAGCCCACCTTCCATCCAACCGACCGCGGGACACTGCCGCTTAATAAACAAGACAAGAAGTGGTGAAGACCATTGTAGTTCGAACATAATACGCAGAACGGTCCGTGTTCGGCATATGTCAAACTACAATGGCTAAGGAGTAGAGGACGAAAGATTCTAGTCCTTTTACTAGGCAACTACTAGTCCTTATAGCTCCTAAAATTTAAGCGTGTTAGTAAAGGCTGGGTGTCTTTATTACCATAAATAAGATTATATAGAAACATCACACCCAGCATCGTTATGCGGTTTGTTAATGATGGTAAGTTGATTAATAACAGTCTACTGCGATAAGACGGGAGGTGAAGATTTTCTTACCAATTTAGTCCCCTAAGGGCGTAAGTATGAAAGTTTTTTTGTACAGATTCTATGTGATCTCGGTGTACTCCATATGGGGACTCCGTTTATTTGCTAAACACCAATTTTGGTCTAGATTGGTGAATCTATACTGAAGACAAATGTAAAGGTTATCAGCGTACATAGGTATAAGTGAATAAGTTAAGGCAAGTGGCAAGATGGCATCCTTGGGGCATCCCAGATGTGACGGTGTCTAAACGCGAAGTACATCTTTAAAGAAGACGTTGGGTTCTTTCAAATAAAGAGCTCAAAATCTAGATAAGTTGATCAGTTGGGCATCCCAAAAAACTGTAAGAAGCAACTTACTTTAAAGAAGCGCATGATTAACAGAGTCAAATGCTTTACTGAAGTTTGTGTAAATGTCGACTGTCTGTAAGCTATTCCAAAAACAATCCGTGGCCTAAGATTTTAGCTCCAATAAGTTGCAAATTGATACATTTTTCGAAAAGCTTTGGAATTGCTGACAATTTAGAAATGCCTCTTTATTTGGCAGCGTCGGATTTTTTCCCTTTTTTATGTAGAGGAATAATGTAAGATTCCTTCCACATAAGGGGAAAGATCGAAGTCTCCAGCAATGGATAAAAGAGTTTAAAGTTTCCACAGATCCTCGGCGCAGTTCTTCAGAACGCAGCCTGGTACTCCGTCGGGGACTTAACACGGGCTTGGCCTTAAGAAGATCTAATAATCGTTATAATCGATTGATAACTGCTAGCGAGTTGAACTAGGAACCAATGGATCTACTTCCATCTACCGCTCAAAAAGCAGGAACCAGCACGAGCAACTTCTTAGCAGTTACGCTACTATATGCTCGATTCGCATACAGAGTAACATGTTACAATAGTTACATGCTAAAATGGCGCCCATTTTTTTCCACCAGGAGGAAGATTTCTTTCCACCAGGATACTCTCCATGACCACGACCACGTTTCTATAATCAAAACCTTTAAAAATTTTATGGAAAAAGTCAAAAATTTCGGAAAAAGAACCACCGAAGATCTAAAGGGTTTATGGTTATAAAATTAACAAACATCTTACAATAAGTTCGACTAGATAAGTAGTAAAAATCCTAGTGAAAATGAGTCAATATTACTGTAGTGACGGTATGGCCCCTTGGAAGAATGATCGGATGACGTCCATCAAAATCAAGCGCAGAGTTCCCCAGGTGAAGACGCAGAAAGCTAGCGTAGATAGGAGCAAGAAAAGAGAAAGGAGCAAGCGAGGTAAGCAAGGTAAGCGGGCTGTGATGTCCCTGGGAGGAGCCGTAGCCAATAAGGTCCTGGCGCGAAGTTCGATGGTTGCCCTTTCGGCGACAGTAGCGATGGGCCAATTATTCTTGGAGCCATGTAGAAATGGAGGTCCATGGGACCAGAGCGGGGAATTCAATAGCTCAGTGGGAAGAGCACCTCTGGACAGTAGATCGGCTGGTTTGAAAGCAGTAGGAACCACCATTTTATTGCCTTGGTGAGTACCTGTGGGGAAGAGACTCGATTAGATACAAACACGTTAAATCTGTCAGGATCGTCTTGAATCCAGCATAGGTCAACCCAGGAGTCACACCAATCATAACTATCTCCATTATATCTTCCAAGGTCACTAACTACAAGTCATCAGTCTTGCTAGTAAGTCAGCTCCAGATAGTTCCAGCTTCGGTATTATCTGAATCTTTAATACCCCTTTAGAATCTTTTAATGGGGTGGAGTGGCACCCCACTCGACCCTTTGAGCATAACAGTCGACAATCAGACCCTGCCAAGACCTACACCCAAGCTCCATACGATCCTTTCTTGGCAGGGAAGGACTAAACGGGTAAACTTAATTCGCTGAGTTTGATGAAAACTGAAACAGAATTGCAACCACTCGGAGAGAAGGGATTGGGGAAGGCTTTCATCCCACCACAAATTTTCGCTGCACAGCTTCTGTAATAAGATTATTGCCCTTTCTCTTGTCAAGGCGACTAGGTGAGAGCGAAACCTAAGCAAGGTATGGAAAAGCTTAAGTTGAATCTTTGGTGACAACAGCACGGGGACTGACATCAAGGCCTGATATCAGGCATCAGTCTCAGCATAGCAGTGATGGGGTCAGAAGTACTGGCACTTACCTCGCAGTTCCTGCGTATTCCTTGATGAACGACGCATATTGGGTGCTTAAATTTGGATGACGATCCAGCTTGCGTTCAAGTGAATGAAACCAACACAAGGCTTTACGTAGGATTCTCCTAACAAATCAACGCTGTGTTTGATTGGAAGACGAACTAAATAAGCACCTGATTAAAGAGGGACGTGGTGCATGGTGGTGCTTGGCGTAGTGGGCATCGCAGTCAAGCTCCTCCTTAGTATCCTGGACGATCGGCGCAGTGCAGGCTTCAAGTTCCCAGAATTGGCGGAGAAGATAATCTAGGCAATTGTCGAAAGGGGTTGTGGAGTCAGCAGAAATCACCTTACAAGATGAGGCCAAACAAGGTTTCCCTGGGGTTCCACATCCTCCAGAAACTACCCATCTCCGATCAGCAAATCAAATCAGCAAAGTTCGGATCAGAAAAAACCACATTGGCAGATCAGATTGACGGTCTACGATGTGAGACGCCACATTTTTTTAGGGGACGCCAAAAATTTTATTAGGGGTAAACAAAAAATTTATAAAATACAAGTACAAATGAAGCTTAGCAATATAATCTCAGACAATGCAATTGTTTATCATTCGTCGGCAAGAGGCTAGGTGGGGGACACACACAAATACAAGATGAGCTAGTGTGCAGCAGCTCCAGAAAAAAGCTCCCAAAAGCGCATGTCCTACAAATACCAGCACGTGGGAGAAACAATCAAAATAGAAACTGCTTATTAACCGCGGCTGCTTCTCCGTTTCAGAGTCTTTATAGATTATTTCAGACAGCTTCACCTTTGGCTGCTTGACCCAACAGAATTGTTAATGCCCCAGCCAAATAGCCAGTGGATATATGATCGCACATATATGACCACTTATGGGAAGTTCAATTCAATTCACAGGCCAGCCATCCATACCACACCCGTGAGCTCACGCTGCATTATATATGAGCATAGCGTCATACCCGTCATACCTTGAGTCGCGTGACTATTTTCCTTTGGAGGAGGTGACTGGCCACGTTTTAACGGTTTAACGACACTACAGTTTTGTTTTAGGTTTTCGTTTTTTGTGTTCATTACGACTTTTGTTTCTATATCTATTTGTCGGGTCAAGCAGCCGCCGGAAGAAGTTTGGCCGGCAATAATTTATTGAATTCGTGACGTCATTTCCTTATATATATATATGTTCGCGTCTCTCGCTCTATTTTTGTCGCCCACTCTCGTGCATTCGATCGGCCACCTGCATTTGCCATCATGCGCTAGCGTTTGTCTCACTCTCGCGGGATCTCTCGATTGCTCCGCTGCATCAGCCGTTGAGCCGCGCTCCCGCGTCATTATTCTAATTCGGTCGTCCACCCTATTCAGTCACATATGTACATATATCATTTGTAGAAACCCCAAAACAATTAAATAAAATATATCATATCTATAAATCGAACTGTGCTTGTTTTATATTGTTATATATATAATATTTAGAACACAAACTTAAAGCTCCCGAAAACGCTCGGTAACTGAACACTAGTTCTACGCAGGGTTTGTTATTAAATATAAATCTGAAATTATTAAAAACGATACAGCTTTTGCTTAAAATTAGTACTATTAAAATTACATTTTCTTTATATTCATAAGATTTATTTTTTATTGGTGTAGTAAGAACATTTTCTTGATCACTTTCAATATGGTTAACATTTGTTATTGGGGTGATTAATTCGATATCTGCTTTAACATAATTTTAAGGTTAGGATTTTTGTATTTCAAAATACCCCTTCTTATTAATTTAATTTTAAAGAAACTCTATTTTAAATATATTAATTAAAATATATTAATATATTATTTAAATATATAATTATTAAAGTTTTATTCACAAATTCTGTGGAATTAATATGTATAGGGACTTATCGTGCCTCCTCTTGTATTGGGACCACATAAATCCACATGTAGTCTGGAGTATGTCATAGATGGGAATAATCCTATCTATTTTTTAATAAATTATTTAAAAAAAAAATAATCAATTAAATATTCTGCAAATTTGAAAGAAACTTATTACTACGCTTGTTGAATACTTTTTTTTTAAATTAATGTTTTTTTTTTTTAATTTGTATATATATATGTATATATATATTATATGTGTTGATAATGTTATGTTAATTCCATTTGTAATGGTCTCTTAATATTACAAGGGTGAACCTCTTTTATTTAGCGTATCGATGGTTCATCGATATGGTTCATTCTTATGTCTGAGTCGTTTGTAATTTATCGGTCCTTCATTTCTCCATTCTTTGTAATTTTCCCTTTCTTTATTTAGCTTGGTAATAATTTTCATTTTGTATGTGTCTATTGCTTCTTGTAGTTCCTTACCATTTTTCGTTCTTTGCTGTTATTGGGGAGAAAAGAATTGTGTGTGATATCTTTAATTATCCTACTGCAATCTGGATTTATGCTTCTATTGAAACATCTTTATCTATACTGTTTTTTACTTCGATTAAAACTGAATGTAGCCTTTTATTTCTGCATTCTTATTATGTAAATTCGGTTTCGCAAAGTGTAATTTTACACCTTCTTTATTTAAGAAACTTGCTATCTGTTTTGGTTATTTACAATATCTTTGATATTGTATGCTGTTACAAATTTTATAAGTTTATCTATAACTGTTACAAATGATCTATAGTTATTGTGATAAATATCTATATGGATTATTTGATATATTTCTAGCGGTATTTCCGTTATATTAAATTTTGGTTTTATTGGATGTCGGGTCAGGCAGCAGCAGCCACGCATAGATAATAGACTATCACTAAGATCACTAAAATATTAAACGTAAGTTTGTAATGTTTTCATTTATATTTTCGCTATTGTTGGTCTGCTTCGAGCTTTCGCTTTCGCCATATTCTATGGCGGGCTCACTCTGCCCCTTATCTCAATGCATAAGCATCATAAATTGGTCCCTGTCTCGCTCCGTTTCATATGCGCGCTTAATTGAAAATAAACAATATTGTAACGTTGAAACGAAAATTTTTTTTTATTTGGATAAAGGTCATTGAAAAATCTCAATGACCAAACATTGGTGACCCCGACGTGATATAATTAATAAAATTAAAAATTTCACGAACATAAAATATAACTAGTGCGAACATATTTGATTCAGTTTTGCGCTTTGTCAAAACATATGCATGTAAATTTTGACCATAAACTATGCAATTTGGATCAGTGCATCGGTATCCGATAACAAGTATTTTGTATTTATAAATCTTTTAATAATATAAATAAATACACAGACATACAATACAATATATACAATCATCTGGTCCAGTCTAGAGTTATCCGATCCGCTAATCACAACTTGCAAGTGCATTCGCCACGCATAAGCATTCATATACAAGCTTATATACATTCCATAATCTGGTTGTGGAATAAAAGAAATTGTATACGCCGCGCACAAATATAATAAAAAAAATTATTAGAACTATAAAATTGGTATCAAAATTATTTCTGTATTTAGTGGCGATGAACTCCAGCGACGGCTTCAGACAGCTTCACCTTTGGCTGCTTGACCCAACAGAATTGTTAATGCCCCAGCCAAATAGCCAGTGGATATATGATCGCACATATATGACCACTTATGGGAAGTTCAATTCAATTCACAGGCCAGCCATCCATACCACACCCGTGAGCTCACGCTGCATTATATATGAGCATAGCGTCATACCCGTCATACCTTGAGTCGCGTGACTATTTTCCTTTGGAGGAGGTGACTGGCCACGTTTTAACGGTTTAACGACACTACAGTTTTGTTTTAGGTTTTCGTTTTTTGTGTTCATTACGACTTTTGTTTCTATATCTATTTGTCGGGTCAAGCAGCCGCCGGAAAGAAGTTTGGCCGGCAATAATTTATTGAATTCGTGACGTCATTTCCTTATATATATATATGTTCGCGTCTCTCGCTCTATTTTTGTCGCCCACTCTCGTGCATTCGATCGGCCACCTGCATTTGCCATCATGCGCTAGCGTTTGTCTCACTCTCGCGGGATCTCTCGATTGCTCCGCTGCATCAGCCGTTGAGCCGCGCTCCCGCGTCATTATTCTAATTCGGTCGTCCACCCTATTCAGTCACATATGTACATATATCATTTGTAGAAACCCCAAAACAATTAAATAAAATATATCATATCTATAAATCGAACTGTGCTTGTTTTATATTGTTATATATATAATATTTAGAACACAAACTTAAAGCTCCCGAAAACGCTCGGTAACTGAACACTAGTTCTACGCAGGGTTTGTTATTAAATATAAATCTGAAATTATTAAAAACGATACAGCTTTTGCTTAAAATTAGTACTATTAAAATTACATTTTCTTTATATTCATAAGATTTATTTTTTATTGGTGTAGTAAGAACATTTTCTTGATCACTTTTCAATATGGTTAACATTTGTTATTGGGGTGATTAATTCGATATCTGCTTTAACATAATTTTAAGGTTAGGATTTTTGTATTTCAAAATACCCCTTCTTATTAATTTAATTTTAAAGAAACTCTATTTTAAATATATTAATTAAAATATATTAATATATTATTTAAATATATAATTATTAAAGTTATATTCACAAATTCTGTGGAATTAATATGTATAGGGACTTATCGTGCCTCCTCTTGTATTGGGACCACATAAATCCACATGTAGTCTGGAGTATGTCATAGATGGGAATAATCCTATCTATTTTTTAATAAATTATTTAAAAAAAAAATAATCAATTAAATATTCTGCAAATTTGAAAGAAACATATTACTACGCTTGTTGAATACTTTTTTTTTAAATTAATGTTTTTTTTTTTTAATTTGTATATATATATATGTATATATATATATTATATGTGTTGATAATGTTATGTTAATTCCATTTGTAATGGTCTCTTAATATTACAAGGGTGAACCTCTTTTATTTAGCGTATCGATGGTTCATCGATATGGTTCATTCTTATGTCTGAGTCGTTTGTAATTTATCGGTCCTTCATTTCTCCATTCTTTGTAATTTTCCCCTTTCTTTATTTAGCTTGGTAATAATTTTCATTTTGTATGTGTCTATTGCTTCTTGTAGTTCCTTACCATTTTTCGTTCTTTGCTGTTATTGGGGAGAAAAGAATTGTGTGTGATATCTTTAATTATCCTACTGCAATCCGGATTTATGCTTCTATTGAAACATCTTTATCTATACTGTTTTTTACTTCGATTAAAACTGAATGTAGCCTTTTATTTCTGCATTCTTATTATGTAAATTCGGTTTCGCAAAGTGTAATTTTACACCTTCTTTATTTAAGAAACTTGCTATCTGTTTTGGTTATTTACAATATCTTTGATATTGTATGCTGTTACAAATTTTATAAGTTTATCTATAACTGTTACAAATGATCTATAGTTATTGTGATAAATATCTATATGGATTATTTGATATATTTCTAGCGGTATTTCCGTTATATTAAATTTTGGTTTTATTGGATGTCGGGTCAGGCAGCAGCAGCCACGCATAGATAATAGACTATCACTAAGATCACTAAAATATTAAACGTAAGTTTGTAATGTTTTCATTTATATTTTCGCTATTGTTGGTCTGCTTCGAGCTTTCGCTTTCGCCATATTCTATGGCGGGCTCACTCTGCCCCTTATCTCAATGCATAAGCATCATAAATTGGTCCCTGTCTCGCTCCGTTTCATATGCGCGCTTAATTGAAAAATAAACAATATTGTAACGTTGAAACGAAAATTTTTTTATTTGGATAAAGGTCATTGAAAAATCTCAATGACCAAACATTGGTGACCCCGACGTGATATAATTAATAAAATTAAAAATTTCACGAACATAAAATATAACTAGTGCGAACATATTTGATTCAGTTTTGCGCTTTGTCAAAACATATGCATGTAAATTTTGACCATAAACTATGCAATTTGGATCAGTGCATCGGTATCCGATAACAAGTATTTTGTATTTATAAATCTTTTAATAATATAAATAAATACACAGACATACAATACAATATATACAATCATCTGGTCCAGTCTAGAGTTATCCGATCCGCTAATCACAACTTGCAAGTGCATTCGCCACGCATAAGCATTCATATACAAGCTTTTATATACATTCCATAATCTGGTTGTGGAATAAAAGAAATTGTATACGCCGCGCACAAATATAATAAAAAAAATTATTAGAACTATAAAATTGGTATCAAAATTATTTCTGTATTTAGTGGCGATGAACTCCAGCGACGCCATCACAGGAGAACCCACTTCCGCTCGGAGTACCATTTTAAAAGGATCCAAGGAGCCCATCAGCCGGGGTCCAAGGTGGAATATGTCATGCTCCAAGTGCGTCATGGGCAGAACTGTGTTTTCACAGTCACTGTGTTTTGAAGGAGGACAGTTCAACAACAAAGCTCAGGGTTGTTTTTGATGGTTCGGCTGCCACCACCTCTGGGTATTCCTTGAATGACAATTTGATGTCTGGTTCAGTTATTCGACCAAAGCTGCTGCACATTCTTTTAAGGTTCCGTTACCATCAAAGGGCCATTACAGGTGATATTTGCAAAATGTAGCGATGCGTCAGAGTTTTCCCGAGGACAGCTATCTGCAGTGCACTCTTTGGCGGAATTCCACCCAGGATGACATGCAGGTTTTCAAACTAGATACTGTCACTGATACTTAGGGAAAAGTCGGCCTCATTTTTATCAGTTCGAGCAATTCATCAGTTGGCGGAAATTGAGAAGTCTGCGTTTCCAAAGGGTTCTGGAAAGGATTCCGAAATTCTGCGTCGCGATTTTTATGTTGATGATTTGATTTCAGGAGGCGGTTATATAGATGAGGCTATCAGCATAACGCAGGAAACAATTACGCATTCTCGCAAAGAGCCAATTTTGGTTGCCCACTTGGCTCATTATCCTTTCCTCAATCGCCCGGCTATATGATCCGATAGGACTTGTAGGACTTGTCATTACGAGGGCAAAGATCTTTCTTCAGAAGCTATGCTATGATGAAAGTCTGCAAAAAACTTTTCACTCCGATTGGGATATGATTTGTTGTAGTTTCAGCATGGCGCAGCATGCTGAATTCCCTCGATGGTCATTATCATCAGGTTCTTAGGGTTCATCAGAAGGGTATCGAAGGGTACAAGTTGAAAAAATCTGCTCAAAGTCCCGAGTCAATATTATTAATTTTATTATTAATAATTTTAAACAATTTTTAAATAATTCATCTGCTGCGTCAATTTTAATAATTTTTCTGTCATTATTATAAATAATAAGGGGTCTTGCTGAATAGGTTTCAATAATTTGTGTTAGGTATTTATTTACTATTCCTTCTCTTATGAAAATCTAAATTGGTTCGTTTTCGTCCGCTGAATGGATAATTTCTGATATCATTACAATTGATTCCTCATCATTATTATCATTTATTAGAGATCTCTAAAATTCTTTATCAGTTACGCTGTAATGTTTGTCATGTTTATTTAAAGTTCTTGGTACAAATGCTACTGGTTGACCCTGTTGTGATAAAACAGCGCGGATTGCAAAATCACTGGCATCTATTGTCACTTTAAATGCCTTATCGAATTCTGGAAATTTTAGTATTGGGTGTGAACTTATGAGTGCTTTTAAGTTTTCAAATAAATCAATATATTCTGGATCGTATTCATTGTTTTTATTTTTTTATAATTTTTTAGCAGTCTTTACAGAATTTCCAGTAGAATCCTATCATTCCTTAGAAGCCTTTAAGTTGTTTCTCTGTTTTCGAAATCGGTATAGCTAAAACATACGGCATTTTTAAGTCCAAATGGCATTCTCACAAAGCATTCTTCGTAAAGTCCCA
The DNA here is from genome assembly GCA_035045925.1 of Drosophila atripex. Lineage (NCBI taxonomy): Eukaryota > Metazoa > Arthropoda > Insecta > Diptera > Drosophilidae > Drosophila > Drosophila atripex. The sequence goes on from JAWNOP010000021.1 coordinate 134,736, forward strand.
TTGGTGTAACGATTGCTGTTTTTACCTTTGGCCCTTTGCTAGGTCTACTGGGCTGGAATATTGTGCCCCGCCAAGTTTGTCTAAAATTTAGTCCATTCCCTCGAATGGTCATTATCATCAGGTTATTAGGGTTTATCAGAAGGGTATCGAAGTGTACAAGTTGAAAAAATCTGCTCAAAGTCCCGAGTCAATATTATTAAATAATTTTTAAATAATTTAAAATAATTTTTAAATAATTTTAAACAATTTTTAAATAATTCATCTGCTGGGTCAATTTTTATAATTTTTCTGTCATTATTATAAATAATAAGGGGTCTTGCTGAATAGGTTGCAATAATTTGTGTTTGGTATTTATTTACGATTCCTTCTCTTATGAAAATCTAAATTGGTTCGTTTTCGTCCGCTGAATGGATAATTTCTGATATCATTAAAATTGATTCCTCATCATTATTATCATTTATTAGAGGTGCTGTTTCCTGTCTGTCTCTAAAATTCTTTATCAGTTACGCTGTAATGTTTGTCATGTTTATTTAAAGTTCTTGGTACAAATGCTACTGGTTGACCCTGTTGTGATAAAACAGCACGGATGCAAAATCACTGGCAACTATTGTCACTTTAAATACCTTATCGAATTCTGGAAATTTTAGTATTCGGTGTGAACTTATGACTGCTTTTAAGTTTTCAAATAAATCAATATATTCTGGATCGTATTCATTGTTTTTTTTTTTTAATAATTTTTTAGCAGTCTTTACAGAATTTCCAGTAGAATCCTATCATTCCTTAGAAGCCTTTAAGTTGTTTCTCTGTTTTCGAAATCGGTATAGCTAAAACATACGGCATTTTTAAGTCCAAATGGCATTCTCACAAAGCATTCTTCGTAAAGTCCCATTGGTGTAACGATTGCTGTTTTTACCTTTGGCCCTTTGCTAGGTCTACTGGGCTGGAATATTGTGCCCCGCCAAGTTTGTCTAAACTTTAGTCCATAAAATTTCTTAAATTGCGTATTTTTTTTTCACTATTTAACCCTGTTAAATTAAAGTTTTTGATTTCACTTACTTCAAATACACAAATCTCTTCAGGGAATTTGGAGAGGATTGGTGATGTATTCCCCTCGTTGATCCTTATCGTTGCATTGGGTAATTTTTAGTAATTTCATTTTTACAGTTTAGATTTTGTGTTCTGTCCTTTATTTGGTTGGAGCAGCAATGGTGCCGCTCCAACGATCGAAATGTCTCTGGTTTTTTACAATATTCTTTAAGTCTAAATAAGGCTAAGTCTCATAGCTGCGCTGCTCGCAGGCGGCGGCAGAGAGACGGCTATGTATCTATATACTAATGTATATTGCTATGCGCTCTCAAGTGGAGGCGCGAGGGGTATGCATATGCTGTCCGTTCGTTGCAGTTATGCCGACGCTAGCACTTTCCGTGTGTGGGCTAAGCCATACCGATCGGATCATATATCGGCCACTTAGGGTTTATGACCGGGACTTTGAAATATGTAAACACTGCAACAAAGTGTTACAGTGCGTACCCTTTAAGTATTTTGGGTGCAGTTGGTATTCAATATATGTGCATACTACATCTCCCTCCTTTTGAAAAATAACGTAATATAATGAAGTTATTTTTATAATAAAAATTTCTAATTAATACATTCTCTTTTTTTTTTTTTTTTTTGTTTTTGTATTATCTTATCGGAATTAAAGAAAATTAAATTATTAAATGAATATGTTTATTTATTTATTTATGTATGTGTGTCTTTGTATGGCCATACTAAGTGCAATTAATGAAATGATGATTTTTAATCTATCCTTATGAACTGTTTGTTTCCTATGTTTATTATTTGTTATTAAAATGTTATCTCTATCTCCTATTTCCGTTACTATATACGGACCTGTATGCTTAGGATCTAACTTATGACCTGTCTCGTTTTTTAATAAATCTTGGTCACCTACTGATATATCTATATCCCTTACTTTATGAACATATAGAATTTTATTTTTATTCTTATTTGCTTGCTAACATAACTCTAGCTCTTTTATAGGCTACTTCTAATCTATACTTACTCTCCTTCTATAGTCATCTATAATAAAATGTTTCGGTAAATTACTTGTTTTACCGAATACTAGCTCATATGGACAATAAGTATGTGCCATAGAGGGGGTCGTGTTGAAACAAAATATTGAAGCCATACGTCCCAATCAGTTTTATCAACCGATATGTAAGATCGTATGTACTCATTGAAAGTTCTATGACTTCTTTCTATTGTTCCAACTGTCTGGTGGTGGTGTGCTGTGGATGTAATGTTTTCAATCTATAAATATCTTGCACAAATCGTCTATAATTGAATTTTTATATTCTGTTCCCATGTCCGTAATGAACGTCTCTTCATTGGACCGTATTTCAGGATAAAAGATTCAAATATTGCTTTAGCGACAGTATTAGCATTTTTATTTGGAACAGGTATGGCAACTAAATACTTAGTTAAATCACATATTAAAGTAACTGCATACTCATTGCCATTTTCTGATTTTGGCAGTGGGCCAATGGTGTCCACTATCACTCTGTCGAAAGCATTTATTGGTGTGTCCGTAATTGTTAAAGGAGTCTTTGTGTGTTTACTTATTTTGGCTTTCTGGCATTTTTGACATTTTCTTACGTACTCAGTTATATCTTTAGACATGCCTTTCCAGTAATAGTGTCTTTTTATTTTGGCCAATGTTTTTAATATGCCAGTATGACCTCCTTGAATTGGATTATCATGAAATGTAGACAAAATTGCTTCTTTTTCTTTTAAATTTGTTATTTGGGTCACCGGGTTGAGTAGCGCTACTCTTAATGTTTTCAAGATTTTATTGCCCATTAATTTAAAATTATTTATTGAAGTATGTTCAAAGATATTTTCCCACGGTGCCACTTTGAGTTGGTTGATTTTATGTATACCGGCTTGCATTTCAAGTCTTTGGAAAAATTGATCTAAATCAATAACTCCATTAGTATATAATTCGCTAACATCATATCTTGCAGTAATTTTTCTACCATGTTTAAATAAACATAACATATTTTTTATCTGCAAGGTCACTACTTTACGTACTTCATCATTGTTTATGACGTCGTATACGTTGGGCTTAGAAGCTTTATTTAAAGATTGCCTTGGCAATTCTTGTTTTTGATTTTCCGCGCGGAATTTTTGTCTACTTTGATATCTAGTAGTGACTTTCAATACATTTCTAGTTATATTTTGTAGATCTTTGATGGTTATTCTTGATAACGCATCAGCTACATGATTATCTTTTCCCTTTAAATATTCGACTGTAAAGTCGTATTCTAATAGTTCGAGCCTCTGGGGTTGATCATTGAGAAAAGGTATATAAAAGGTCTATGGTCTGTTTTTATTGGAAATGTTTTCCATATAGGTATGGTCTGAAATGTTATATCGTCCAATGAATTGCAGCTAATTCCTGCTCAGTAGTACATTTGTTACTTTCACCTTTTGTAAATGCTCTTGATGCGTATGCAATGGGAAGTTGGAGACCATTATGGTTTTGAGTTAAAACCGCTCCACATGCTTGCTTCCTTGCATCTGTTATTATACAGAATTCTTTAGTGAAATCTGGATATTGTAGCAAGGTAGGTTCCATAAGTTTTGTTTTTAAGTATTGAAATGCATTTTCACACTCATCCAGTCCATTTAAAAGGAACATTCTTTTACATAATCTTGTTATGTGCCGTGAATAGTCGGCGAAATTTTTATAAAACGTCTATAATAGTTACAGAATGCTACGAAACGTCTTGCACTGTCCGCGTCGTGCGGAACTGGGTAGTTCATAATGACATCGTATTTCTTGTCATCTGGAAGTGTTCCTTTATCAGTGCATTTATGACCTAGAAAAGTCACTTCATGCATAAAAAATGAACATTTTTCTGGATGTAATTTTAGGTTGTATTTCGACATTTCTCAAAAACATCTGTTAAGTTCTTAAGCATATGTTTTTCGGAACAGCCAATTACTATTAAGTCATCCATATAAAGGAATGCTTGAGAAGGTTCTAGACCAGAGAACGCAATAGTCATCATTCTCTGAAATGAATTAGGGGCTATTTTTAATCCGAAGGGTAATCGCGTGAAACGATATGAGCCGTTGCTCGTTGAAAAATACGTTATATCTCGTGAACCTTTTTCTAGATCAATTTGATGGAATCCTGACATTAAGTCAAGACACGAAAAGTATTTTGCTCGACCTAGTTGATCTAAAATGTCATCAATTCTAGGTAATGGGAATTTATCAGATAGTAATTTTTTATTTATCTGGCGGTAGTCAATTACTAATCGCCATTTCTTTACATTTGACCCGGGGGATGAATTCTTAGGAACAAGTAACAATGGGCTATTGTATTCAGATACTGACGGTTCGACAATCCCGTCCGAGATTAATTTACCTACTTGCTTTTGTATTTCGTTCACCTGACTATGTGGGCTTCGATAGTTCTTTATATATACGGGTTCATCATCTTTTTAATCTCAGTTTCTGTTTATAAAAATTATTTGTGGTTATTTATTCGGTTTCCAATCCGAATATATCGCTATACTGGGTGCATAAGCTAGAAAGCTGTGACTTGAACTGTGGAGGGAAGTTTTTTGAAAGTTGTGATAGTACGGATTTTTTTCTATTGTCTGAATTTGTGTTGACTACATCGTAGTTCGAAAGTGATTCATATGTTAGGTGATCTGTACTGACTACTTGGTCGGTATTTGTTGTGTTTAGTAGTCTTATGAAGGCATTATTAGATTTTGCTATGGTATTTGCAATATAAATGCCATGCTGAATTTCCTGATTTGGAATAAATACACTGTCTTCTTTTGAGTTAAGCTCAATTTTACGAATAACTTGGGATCTTGCTGGCAGAAGTATTGAATTATTGCCAGAACTATGAGTTATTGGTACATTAATTGGAAATTTTAAATTATTGGGTCTAATTATAAGCCAATCTTCAGATGGCTTGAAATCTAATTGACAGTTTAATTTTTTTAATAAAGTCGATGCCTATTATTCCATCGCATGGAATTGGGAAATTGGGAATTAGGATATGAAAATCGTGTGGAATTATGTATTTAGTTGTCTGTATCTCCAACGAAACTAAACCATTGGATTTTGTTATTTCTTGACTTATGCCTTTTATGTCTATGATGTGATCATATTGGATGTTTTGGAAGTTATCCGAAGTTTCTTTTAAAATGGAAATGTCTGCACCTGTATCTTTTAAAAAGATAAGCTCTTTTCCAGTACCTACATTGAAAAATGAAACGAATATATTTTGGCTGAGATTAATGGTGTGAACTCTGACTTCTCTTATTGTTGAGTATTTAAAGGGCTTTGGGAGTTTCCCGAAGTGTTTTGGTTATTACTTTGCGTAATTCTGACATTGCTTTGATTATTGCCATTGGTGCCTCGGTTTCCACTGCCTCTATAGTTTCCTCTATGTTGGCCTCGTCCTCCCCTGTTATTTGGATAATTGTTATTGTTGTTATTTTGATAATTGCTGTTGTAGTTATTGTAATTACCACGAGAATTACCTCTATAATTCCCACGTCCGCGATTTGAGCCGCGCTGTGGATAATTCTTGAAATATAGGACCGTATTTGACTGTCCAGTTGCTTCAGTGCAACTATTGACAAATTTTGGAAACAGCATCGTTCATAGTACTAAAGGTGCCAGCTTGCATGATAAGTTTTACCTTATCGATTGTGCAATTTTTAGTCATTGCTTTGACTGCGTGCTGCGTGGAATATTTTCTGGCTAGCTCTAAAGGTAAACCATCCGTTATATATGCACCTTCTAAGGCTTTCGTCATCTGCTTAATTTCTTGTGTATATTGGTTAGCAGTTTTATTGCGCTGCTGTAAGTTCATCAGCTTCGCTGATAATACTTCAACAGTTTCGCCCTTGACGTTGCCTCTTAGTTTAGAAATCACTTCAGTAATTGTTGTATTATTACCGATTAGATTTCTGGCGACACCTTTTAGCTTTGTTTTTATTATGGAGACAGCTAATTCTTCGTGCTCGCCCTTTATTGATTCTATTATTTGTAAAGCATCGATGAAACTTGTTAAATTTCAGCCCTACCATCAAAGACTGGTATAAGCTTGGTTGCTGTATTAATAAAATCAATATTTGATTGTGCCATTGTGACAGAGTTAAATTTTTCGTTTTCTATTACACTGGAGGATCAGTGTATACCGCTGGAATAGTAAGATTATTCAAATCTTCATCTTCTATTTTGAGGTTTACTTTGGGAAGCTCTTCTGACTCTGATTCATTCACTTCTGTTGATTCTGGGTCAGGTGCAATATCAGCTGCTATTGGGGTGTTTAGAACGGTTGGTACCAATATTTCTAAACTGAACTTTTGTTTAACAAATATTAAATTAGATCGTAGTCGTATCAAATGTTTCGAAACCTGTGACCAATGATCTTGATTTAACCTTTCCCTGTGATTATGTATTAGTATTCGTGCTTCATTAAAGCACTCTACTAATATTTTAACATGCTTCCTAACCGTGTTCTTTGTGATAGGTCTATTCTGGGTTAGTGACTAATATGATCTGTCAAAATTAGTTTTAATGTTTGATAGTTCTGTGTACAATTTGTTCCATTCCATGCCTTTAGTTTGGCCATGCATGAGAGGAATATATTGAAATATTTTATATTTATTATTTTATTTATTTATTTATTTTTTTTATTTCATTTTCTTAGATTTTAGGTGTTAACATTTATGTGTAATCTGTTGTTTGTGCTATATAAATTTTTTTCTTATTTTTATTTATTTTGCTGTTTATATTTTATCCATGTGTCATTTTCCCGGCTCCATATACCTTTTTTTTCAGATAATTATTATGCAACTTGTAAAACAGTGGCGCACATGATAACGACTATGATTATTAAAAGTACATGTACCCAATATAGATCAACGTTGGTAGATTCTACCTTGTTGATGACATTGGCAGTGGAATCCACTGTTTTTATTATTGCTTCATTAAAATTATAAATGTCTTCTATTGACAATTTACTTATCGCATTACTGCGCATTTAGGATAACAAACTTCCTGCCTAGTTTTTTGCGTAGCTTTACAGGCTACACGTCTAATCGAGCAGAAAAGATTCCGCTCAATTTTACAAAATATTATCTTATAGATATAAAAAAAATATGCATCGCAGTGCATGGATAAAAAAAAATAATAGTGTTGTTATACGTTCTTTGTAGCGCTGTCGGATCACTGCTCCGGGTGTGACTTGGAACGGCAGACGGTGCCGGTGCTGGCTGCACAGGCTGCTGCTTCTAGTTGGGGCACCGGTGCTAGTTCTTGCACAAGTTATTTTATGCTGGTTATGCTGAGTACATTGGTCCAGGGCAATCCTTGGGACAGTTTCCTGGCTTCCTTGGCAAAGGCTTTGGGGATGTTGGGTTTTATGGTGAATTATTAATTATAGTTATAAATCATTTATATTTTTAATATTTGCTGAGCGAGTTACAGAGTTAGGCTTCTTAGATGGAGGCTTTCGTGCACCAAAAAAATAATGCTCTTCCATAAGCTTTTGTGCCGTTGCCCATGTGGGTGGAGTATTTTGAATGTATAATAGCCACTTAATGTGTGCTATTATTTTTTTTGTTATTTTATATATATATATATTTTTTTTTTTTTTCACCTCACTTGCCCATTACTCTGACTCTACTCACTCAGACTTTTCTCCACAGCTGCCTTTTGCTTGTATATTTTATCATCCTTTGCCATGATATATTTTCCTTTCAATCCTTTTGTATAAGCATTAGCCATGATGTATTTTTCCATCCTTTTAGCCAAATTTTCCTGAGTCCTCCAGGACTTATGTCACGGTCGCCATGATGTATTCCCTCGTTGATCTTTATCGTTGCATTGAGTAATTTTAAGTAATTTCATTTTAACAGTTTAGATTTTGTATTCTGTAATTTATTTGGTTGGAGCAGCAATGGTGCCGCTCCAACGATCGAAATGTCTCTGGTTTTTTACAATATTCTTTAAGTCTAAATAAGGCTAAGTCTCATAGCAGCGCTGCTCGCAGGTGGCGGCAGAGAGACGGCTATGTATCTATATACTTATGTATATTGCTATGCGCTCTCAAGTGGAGGCGCGAGGATTTTGCTGTTGGTTAAAGCTAAAATTTCTATTTTGGTTTTGATTAGTATAGTATTTTCTTGTGTTCTGGCTTCTATGAAAATTATCATTTTGTTTTTGATTACTTTGATTTATACTGTTATTTTGATAAAGGTTGCCAAAATTTAGGACCATGTATTTTATTTTGAAGTAGTGCACTTAATATGTTAACTAAGTTTCCATTGTTTTCCAATACTGCGAAATCTGTTATTGCCACCACAATGTACCTTACCTTTATATCTAAATCCCGAATACTTGTTACTCTTAAGTTGTTGGTCTTTCTGGTGAGTCCCTTTTGGACCCTGGGTCGATAGTTTTGTCTTAATTTTTCCTTGCATGGTTGTCATGATGTCGGCGTGTTAATGTTTCACTGGTCTGGCTTGGCTTGTATTTTAGTGTTGAAAATAACGCTTAATACCTGATTTGCCTCCTCATAATATTCCTGGATGATATAATCTACTGATGCAATGAATCCATGCAGAGTTTCCTCTTCTCGGGTAAAAGTGGGAAAATATCGATCCATGCAGAGTTTCCCTTCTCGGGTAAAAGTGGGAAAATATCGAATCTTTTCTCGATGTTTTTTCTCAATTTTATTTTAGAGATTTATGAGGTATGGCATCTGAACCTTAGCGTGCGGAACCTAGGTAACTTTAGTCAGTCTTTCTATAGGTATTTTCGCACTCAAATCTCCGGGATCTCTAATTACTCCCGAGAGTTCAAGTTCGACGTAAGTATCCACAAAACTTCTAAATTTGAAAAAAAAAAATTTAAGTGTAAATCATGTGAAATTTAAAATATTACGCACATAATATTATAAATTATTCATATTATATTATGAACACAACTCATTTTATATTTTACATGAATCAAATATCAACGAAGGCAATAGAAAATATACAGGAAAAACCAACATGTTCCTCAGCAATAACTAGCAGCTCGCTTTTAAACAATTTTTTAAGCGAAATCGAAGTTCATTCGGAAGAGAAGCCAAAGATGACGATATGAAAAAATGCGAATTTGAAATCGACAATTTCAGCTCAAAGCTGCTTGATGTAGATTCCGACTTAAAAGAATATTGGAAAAACCAGGAATTTCAATATCCTTGTTTATATAAAATAATAGGTGGTATACTCTGCTCCAGCTACCCAAGTGAGCGTCGAAAAGTCATTTTCGACATTAACATTGTTGCTGACTGGCCAAAACTGTAAGCAATCAAACGAGGCCATATCAAAGTAACTGTATATAATTATACTTAGTCTATGGAGATATGCAATCAAATATCTAAAATATTTATTGTATCTTAGATTGAGTGATATTATTGAGCGAAAAAAAAAAAAAATCACAATTAATGATTATTTTACTGTTTTTAATTTTTTGCTCAGAAAATAATGATTATTTATAATTCGTATTTTTTCGCTCAGAGAATGATGATTATTTATTGATTTATTTCTTTTTTGCTCAGAGAATAATGATTATTTTTGAGTTTTATTTTTTCGCGCAAAGAATTATGACTATCTTGTGATTTTTATTTTTTACGTTACCCAATATAATTATTTTGTTATTTATAAAATTATACTCATAATGATTACGTTCGTGGTCTTTGGAACCGTATCTACACGCCTGACATAAGTTTTTTGTCTTTAGAAAAAATTATTAAGTCGACGATCCCGCAGTCCTCTGGAATATGCTAGCTGCACTTCTCAGACCAACGAGGTGTCTCAGGAATTCCTGTTTTCCTCCAATGACTGATAAGGAAATCTTTTCGCGTTCATATTCCGCGAGAACTATTTGACATGAACTATTTGCTACCTGGACTTGAGCTTTATTGTTGTGAACAATTTTTTTTTTTTACAGCCTCAACAATGTCTTTTTGTCTACCATCCATATTGGGATGTTGTAGGGGGAAGCAGACTGCTAAATTCTTCAGTTTTTCAGCTGCTCTTAGATCTCGTTATTGGAGTAAACGGCATGGGGGCAGCCCCATTGGGAATGTCTAAAAGCTGGGGTAAATCCGCTCCTCGCTGGTTCTGCTAATTGCAGCTACCACCAATGTATGTACCAATGTAGGCCTTCGTTGATGCTTCACGTACCAAATACTTCCCTTACTAAGAATGATGCATCTGTTTAATCCACATTAGTGGCATTTTTTCACTAATACAACAAAACACTTGTGTTTGACTCGAATGTGTTTGTTTCGAATGGACTTGAAAAGGAGAGTCTACCGGAGTCATCGTGATGGTCTACCGAATTTTTTCACGCGGGTTTGTCAATGTCGAATTTTATCTATTTTCGCGAATGGCCTTATCATCAATCTTTGCCTCTAAATTGGAGCGCGTCATTTCAGATGCATGCTTTTCAGAATTTTGTGCCATATAGTTGACCCTCCTTCACAATTCGAACGTCGGCGAGTGCAGACGTTTTATTGTTTCTCTTGTGCTCCGGAAGACAATCGATATAAAATAAGAAAATAAACGGCGAAAAGACGCTTATTGCGACGAAAAGTCGTATGTTACTGTATTTTGTGTTTTTTTTTTTTTTTGATTAGTGCTTATTATACAAAAATTCAAGAAACAAACCAATAAGGCGATGAACCCAAACGAAATTAGGGCGCAGCGCCAGCGTCAACAAGACGAACGTCGGCTCTCGCTGCAAAAGAGCAATGCATACTTCTCTTTCGTATCGACTGATGTAGCCGAAGCAGCAACAACAAAAGCTTCTGCAGTAGCCAATTTACCGCGATCGCTAACCCCAACACCGTCCACCGTACTCAAGCCTATTCACGACGTAAGGGCGCGCTCTCTCTCCGTCTATGCCGGTGCAAAGCGGAGTAAGCGATAAATGCGATTCCCTCTCCCTTGCCTTGCCTCGCCCCAACTGCCCACATGTTTGGCCACGGTCACCAGCACAGTGACGTCATTAGCAACTGTAAATGCAATGACAACAACAACAACATCAGTTTCGTCTGTATGCCTGATACAGTCGATCGTTCTACCTGCTGTGCCAGCGGATTTACCTACTGCAGCGACAAACGCTCCAATTAAAAGCAAGGTTCGACCATACAGACTGGCATGGATCGCTACATAAACATTAAAAGAAAACTAAGTCCTCAAGACACGAAAATGGGTAACGTCGCAAAAATCAATCGGGGTCCCTCAAGCCAAGGTACTCTGCTAAACTCTAATACAGCAAATAGATTCGAAATTTTGGCTGACACGTCAGACGAAACTCCTGCTACAGACATAGACACGGACAAAAAGAAAGCGAAGCCGCCTCCGCTTTATATTCGAGAGAAAACCTCAAACAACCTCGTTAATATAATAATAGATCTGATTGGTAAAGACAGCTTCCATGTAATCCCCTTGACTAAAGGAGACATACATGAAACAAAGGTCCAAGTTAAAAGTGAAGAAAGCTATAGAGAATTGACGGAGCTCTTAGATTCTAAGAAAATGAACTACTACACCTACCAGCTAAAAAGTAGTAAAGGTCAACAAGCCGTCATAAAAGGAATCGAACCAGACGTAAGCACTGCAGAAGTCGAACAGGCACTAAAAGACAAAGGCTTTAATGTAAAAACCGTTTCAAATATACGTAACCGAAACAAACAACCGCAACCTCTCTTTAAAGTGGAACTTGTACCTGACTCTAAGGCCATCAAGAAAAACGAAGTCCATCCCATCTACAAACTCCAGTATCTATTGCATCGCAGAATCACGGTTGAAGAGCCGCACAAACGCAATGGCCCAGTCCAGTGTGCAAACTGCCAGGAATACGGACACACCAAATCTTACTGCACACTACGCTCTGTATGCGTCGCTTGCGGAGGGCTGCATACCTCTGCTGAGTGCGAACTCAAAAACGTGCCAAATAGCAAAAAGTGTAGTAACTGTGGAGGAGACTACACAGCAAACTACCGAGGCTGTCCAGTATACAAGGAGTTAAAAAGTCGGATCAACCAAAGAGTGTCATCAGCACGATCTCATCATACACCATTGATACCCTCCAAATCCACACCTGAAGTTTTCTTTTTCGTCAGCAGCCCGATCTTCACTCGGCAGTTCCACTATATCCAAAAACGTAAGCTTTGCAAGCGTTATAAAATCGGGACATGCGAGCCCTGCCTACAACGCCCAACCCCCACCTACAGTCTCTTACCAACCTGCAGAGCACACAGAAAATAAAATGGAAACAATGATACTCACATTGCAAAAAAGTATGGATGAATTCATTTCTTTTATGCGAACGACCATGCAAAGTATGTTGACAAATCAAAACATTTTGATTCAGTTGCTCCAAAACACCTTATCAAAATAATTAATGGCTCCCTTGCGCATTGTACTGTGGAATGCCAACGGCGTTTCACGTCACAAACTTGAGCTATCACAATTTATGAATGACAATGAAATCGACGTAATGTTACTTGCCGAAACCCACCTTACCAACAAATACAACTTCCAAATCCGAGGGTATACGTTTTACAATACTAATCATCCCGATGGAAAGGCCCATGGAGGCACCGGAATCCTGATTAAAAACCGCATCAAGCACCACTTCCACAACACGTTTGCTACTAGTTACCTGCAAGCCACATCTATCAACATACAGTTGGGCCTACAATCTAGCTCTAGCAGCGGTATACTGTCCTCCCCGATTCAAGATATCCGAAGCCCAATTTATCGACTACTTCAACTCGCTAGGGCAAATACTTTATAGCAGCAGGAGACTATAACGCCAAGCATACGCACTGGGGATCTCGCCTCGTGACGCCGAAAGGTAGGCAATTGTACTACGCAATCATAAAACCGAGCAATAAACTTGACTGCGTTTCCCCCGGGTTCACCTACACACTGGCCTAGTAACCCCAGAAAACTGCCCGACCTGATTGACTTCGCAATTACAAAAACATCCCTCGAAATCTGATCAGCGCCAGTTCTCTCTCGGATCTATCATCAGACCACTCGCCAGTACTCTTCAGTCTAAGCCAACAGCCAGTTAGTAATGTCAACCCCGTTATGTTGACCTCTAACAGCACAAACTGGCTCAAATTCAAAAATACGTAAGTTCGCAACATCGAACTTACACCACAGCTAACCGGCGAAGATGACATCAACAGAACAGTAAGCATGCTAGAGTCAGTCTTGGCTTCAGCGGCTCGTATCGCAACACCACGAAGGGAAAATAAAACAAATAACACCAAGCACACGAATGCAGAAATAGAGCAGCTAGTTCTGGCAAAGCGTCGTTCCCGGCGCGAATGGCAATTACTTCGATCGCCAGCTGCAAAGCAACAGTTAAAAGAAGCTTCACGTCGACTCACCAAGGCACTACGACAAGAAGAAGACAGATCCCAACAGCGCTATATAGAGCAACTATCACCATCCAGCTCAAAATTCCCACTATGGAAAGCACACTCAACACTGAGCCCTCCAACAATAACAGTTACGCCAATAAAGACACCCGCAGGTTGCTGGGCCCGAAGCGACAAAGACAGAGCCAACACATTCGCTGCCCACCTTGAAAACGTGTTCCAGCCTAATCCAGCAACAAACGAGTGTAATATAAGATCACCAACAGAGAACGACCTTCCTATTGTCGAACCAATCGTATTTCGACCATGCGAAGTCATAAAAATTATAAAAGAGCAGTTACAACCAAGAAAATCTCCAGGCTGCGATCTAATCACTCCAAAAATGCTTATTGAACTTCCATTATGCGCTGTTGGTACCATATGCCAGTTGTTCAACGCAATGACAAGACTGGGTTACTTCCCAAAGAGGTGGAAAAAGTCAATCATCATTATGATACCAAAACCTGGTAAAGACCACACGCTCACCTCTTCATACAGACCAATAAGTTTACTTTCGTGTCTATCAAAACTATTTGAAAAATGCCTTTTAACCCGTATCATACCACACTTTAGAAGACATAATAGTATCCCAGCACACCAATTCGGCTTTCGCGAAAAACATGGAACTATCGAGCAGGTGAACCGCATAACATCGGAAATTCGAAGTGCATTTGAAAATAGGGAATACTGCACTGCGGTATTCTTGGACGTCTCTCAAGCATTGACAGAGTATGGCTTGATGCATAAAATCAAAATAATGCTCCCTAACAACACGCATAAACTCTTAAAGTCTTATCTCTACAACAGGACATTTGTTGTGAGATGCAATACTTCCATGTCAGCTGAACATAACATCGAAGCTGGAGTTCCACAAGGCAGCGTTCTCGGGCCAACTTTATACCTACTCTACACTTCCGATATCCCTACGAGTAGGCAACTAACTATGTCTACGTTTGCTGACGACACCGCGATCCTCAGCCGATCTAAATGTCCACAACAAGCTTCAGCGCAACTTGCGACCCACCTAGATGCAGTAGATGGCTCTCAGACTGGCGTATAAAAGTAAATGAACAAAAATGTAAACATGTAACCTTTACCTTAAACAGACGTAATTGCCCAAACGTTACACTAAACAACACCGTGCTTCCTCAGTCAGATGAAGTAACATATCTTGGCGTACATCTCGATAGACGGCTTACCTGGCGCACGCACATTGAAGCCAAACGAACTCACCTAAAGCTGAAGGCAAACAGTCTGCATTGGCTTATAAACTTCCGCTCCCCCTCAGTCTGAGTATAAGGTTCTTCTCTATAACTCCGTTTTGAAACCAATCTGGACTTATGGCTCCCAGTTGTGGGGGAGCGCCAGCAACAGCAACGTAGAAATCGTGCAGAGAGCCCAATCAAAGATCTTGAGAACTATCACCGGGGCACGGTGGTACGTTCAGAGTGAAAACATTCATAGAGACTTGAATATTCTCCCCGTCCGATATGTAATAGCACAACACATGGAAAATTACTACACAAAGCTGTTAACCCATCCAAACCACCTCGCTAGAGCATTAACGTTGCTGTGTAGCCGTTCCCGCCTTCGTCGTAACGACCGTCCCATCCAGTGACAATTATTAGGACAGCCTAACACAAACACAGTTTAATAAACTGTTAGAATAATGTAGTACTTTAAGATTTTAACACATTTTGTTAGTCTCGTAAGAGAAGATTCAAAATAAACAACCAAAGTCTAAAAAAAAAAAAAAAAAAATAGTTGACCCTCCTAATGTTTATTGGAGCGCAAAAGCTTACCGAATCTCAGTGCCGAATGAGGAGACCACCACATTTGGTGGACCTTTTAATTGGCAGGAATATTTGCTGCCTGACTCAAAGGGCCGTATGATTCTTGTGCTATTTATAAACAACTTTAAGCAAAATTTTTCCAATTCAATTGATAAGCCTATTTTACGAGTCTCTTGAATCATTCCTTTAATTAATTTTTGGGATAAATCTCTTAAGCCGAGTTTTAATTATTGATCATTGAACTTGAGTCGGCAGTCATATTTGGAGATCGAGAACGAGCAGTCGAACCCAAAAAAAAAACAATAAATACCAGTGAATAGAATATAAGTTCGACCTATTGTAATAGTGAATGAATGAAAATAAAATAAACATAAGTTTTTCTTAAACTAATACATCTAATTTCATTAAGTGTATTTAATTTTGATTTCTTACAGAACGAATCAAAAACGACTCATAGTTTGAATATCATTGCTTGCTGGGATTGCTAGGGATTCGTATTCTTCTATAAATTCAACATACACTATTTTTAAGTTCGGATCTCGAGGTAATCTTCATTCTAGCAAGAGAAAGCGGCGTTTGGGTATCTCGAATGAGTTCCCCAAATGCTCGGATCCGACTTAAATGGAAGCTTGACTTCAAATGGACCTGAAGGCACTATTCTTGTAGTCTCCCGACTCGATGTTGCGGGTCGGGGGCTTAGTTATTTATTTTTAAACTAATTCACTACATTAAATTTAATATGGATATCTTACAGGAAACATAAAAAATGACTCGTAGTTTGAGGCCGTTAGACCTGATGTTCTTGCTACTCCACACTTATAACGTAGTGAGACACACTACTGGACCTAAGAACATCATTGCTTGCAGGGGTCATATAACCTAGGGATTCGTTTTCTTCCATAAATTCTAAATACATTTTTTAGGTTCGTATCTTTTTTTTAGAGAGAAGTACTGGGGAGGCTGCCAGTGGGCTGATGCCTGATGGAGGCCCTCAACGGCCTGGCTTAGAGATAATATATAGATTTGTAAAAAGATAACATATAGATAAGTTTAGCTCTTGTGTAAGCTCGCTCCGCTTTACCGCAATAGATAAGAACGTCTTAAGTATAAATAAAAAATATATCTAATTTTGATGTCAAAGCGATAGCACGCATTTTTGGTCGTCGTTTGATATTTTGAAAATAAATATACAGCCACACATAATTTCCAATTTTAGAGATAAAATAATAATTTATAATTTTGATATTTTCTCATGTTAATATGCCTAGGAAAAAGCGTACCTAACAAATATATTTCGGCTTTGGATTTCCATGATTGCTCTTACTATCTCTGGGTCCATTGTCATATACCCTCTTGTAAGATATATTTATAGCATTGCTTGGATAGCATAGTAGCTTTGGAATCTAATCTATGTTAACCATGTGGTTAACATGAGTTTTTTTTGTCTTTACTAAATATTATGAACTTGTCGATCTAAACGTTCCAAAACTTTCCAATCTGTCCCTGTCCCTGTTTCCCCTGTCCTCTGGAATATACTATCAATTGTCCCTTATCATGGTCAAAGCCATACCAACTTTTAACAAGCTGAGAAATAATTTAATTGTACAATTCGAACTAGCACAATCAGGTTTTAATTTACTTTAACAACTGGTGCGCCAACTTTTGGTGCTGTTCTTTCTCTGGATGGAAATTTATTTCAAAAACACTAAACAATAAGAAAAAACTATAAGCTATTGTGTGGGAATTTCAAAACCTTCGAAACTACTTATGTTGGGTACCAACCTCTTTTATCCTCCATATCTAAAAAAAATCCAAATATCGAAAGGAAAAGATGGTATTTTTCACTGAATGTTATTCACCCAAAATTATTTATAAGCCAGGAGCAACACATGTTGTGGATGCTTTATCGAGAATTTCAATTATAAACTTAACGGAAAGTATCGAAACGATCTCAGATCAAAATACTCGCTGTTTTTTTAATTAATTAATTAATTAGAGCATGTAGTCGCTTTGAAATGGCTTGGCGGGTGACTTCAAATGCTGAAGCAGGTCTTCTTGCGATTGACATGGGTCCTCGTGGGTCCTTCTCGATGTGCTTCAGCTGCCGATTTCTTTAGTAATCGAAACGATCTCAGATCAAAATACTCAGTAATAAGCAGAGAATTATTTTGAGAAATTAATACAAGAAACTCGTAAACCCTTAAACCAGTTTAAGCAACAATTGCGTATAATAGAGTATAAAAAACTCCAGAAAACTTAATAACTACTTAAAAGGAATATATTTCACCTAATATTAGGTGTGTAACTAAGTTCTCGCTGTTTTTTAAATTAATTAATTAATTAGAGCATGTAGTCGCTTTTAAATGGCTTGGCGGGTGACTTCCAATGCTGAAGCAGGTCTTCTTGCGATTGACATGGGTCTCTCTAGCTATGATGATCAAACGCTCTATGATGTTGCCCTTGATCTTTTACGCAACCATTTTAGTAATCAACGATTAATTTTCCAGGCACACATCGATGAGATCCGGGATCCGTTGCAACTCTTAGGGAGTTATCCGATCGTTTTAATGGTTATATGCGGGCCCTCATTAGTTCTGGATCACCTGCTAAGATCCAAGGGTGCCTGCTTATCCAGGTAATCGTCCAGAAGCTGGATCCTGCCGGAGATCGACTCGCTGTTTTGTTTGCCTAGAGGATGGCCATTTTGCTCGCGGATGTTCCTCTTCCAACGCTGCTGAACCTGCCATCACCGTCATCATTGCCTGTTGCACCCTCGCGACCAGGCTTCTAGTTCTACCAGTGCTCCGCCCGCACGAGTCTCACGTGCCATCAATTCCGTTTCTGTTGCGAACCCACCATCCCGCTTAATCAACACTGTTGTGACCCAGGATCGCAATGCTGAGATAGTGCTCCTGCCAACTGACCACTAGTCCGTGGTCAATCTGGAGCGTTCCTGCATTTCCGAGTGTTATTGGATTCCGGCTCACAAGTGCACCTTATCTCGTCGCGGGTTGCCGCTCTGAATGTTCTACAACGGTTGGTCTCGGCGTCGCTGTATGCTTGTTAATGTCTGATGTTACATTGAACCCATAATAAATATTGAAAGAATTAATCAAAGTTGATCAGTTCGCTACCAAAAAGCTGGTAGTGTTATAATAAAAATGACCAGTTCGTTATTAATTATAATATATCTTAATAAAATCTTTATCTGAAGAGTTTAAAAAATCCTTTAAAGATCAAATACATTTTTGCGTCCATTTTCGTTGCATGAAATGGGTAGGGTATGGTGTAATAATCTTACTTATGACCTTATGAATTTAATGGTCACAATTACACTAGCAAAAATGGATGTATTTAATACTTTAATTCTAAATAATGAAGATATTTAAGAAATGTATAAGCTTTTATTATAACAGAAAATTTATTATAACAGAACGTAATTATAACAGAACTATTTAATTTAAAATTGCTCTGCACGAAGATCTTATTATAATATACATAAAATATCCATCCAAAATGTTCCTTATAATGAGAATACCTTAGGAAAAATCCGATTGTCCAATTAAAAAATCATCTTCATTCAATATACCCATCAGTTCCAATGAATCGGGACTCGGGAATCCAATTAATTCAATTTAGAATGGCGGGGGTTATATGTCACATTATTTAAGATCTCTTACTTAATTTATAAACCACTTTGAGCCAAGATCAAATTTCTAAGTAACTATAATAGACCCTATATATAGCCGTGGTCAGCTATTTCAATCAAAATATTCCCACGAAGATTAGATTCACACAGTCCATATCAAACGCTTAACATAAACACAAGATCCCCCACGTGATTCCTAATGGCCGCTACGTAACCACAAAGATCCCCATATTCGACCAAATTCAGACTTCAAACTTAATTGACAAATAGCATCATCCTTCCATAATTTCCAAATACATTTCTGATGAAACCTCTTCTGACGACGAATATCATGGGAGATTTACCCTAAGATCGAATCCTTGCTATCCGCCCATTCTCTATATGTGGCGTTGACTTCTTTGGACCTATTGAGACGACATTGTAAATGCGTGGTAGGGTACCCTACAAGTCCTACATTAGCATTTTTGTTTGTTTTGCGTCCAAGGCAATTCATTTAGATCTGTAGATCTGTTTAGATTTCCGATCTGTCAACTGATACCTTTTTATTGGCATTTTAAACGTTCGTTGTGCGCCGAGGATGTCCGCAGGCCGTTCAACGATTTGTACCGATAGATATATAAATACATTAGATATATATAGTTAATTGAATTTAATTTGGAGTGTTGGGAAGTCTATTATAAATTAGCATAGGGCGGAGCGCAAGAAAAGCTCGAAAATCATATAAAAACCTCTTGACGAGGTAAAATAACGATGGCGTACCCGCACGAATACGCCCAAAATATCTTGACTCAATTGTCAATTGCTTTGTCACCGGTATATTGCATCGTCACAATGTTTTTTAATTGGTTTCAACACATTTTTGTATTTCTATAAAAAGTCGTCCATATATTATTGACCACTTACAAATCAAATCACAGCGTTTTTACTTCTTATCTTAGCTGGTACTGTATTGTCATTTCCACTCTGCACATCCTTGGGGTAGATTCAGGAATAGGATTATTGCCAACCAAAAATATAAATTTTTTCATATGGAAACATAATTATTTCGTTTTCAAAAAATCGTTTTCAAATAAAATCAACTCGATTTCCGAGTCTTACCGTTTGACTACGAAGAATAAAGTCGATTGCTAAATCATATCGATAATTATTAGTAAACAGCGGTAAATTGTATGCTGTATACAGCTGTATGCGGTCGCGGCCAGTGACCAGTTCTTAAGAAAGAACTTTTTATTTAAATTAAATATATTTAATGCATTATTTCTATTTATTGTTTGGTTTTTTATGTTGCAAACTAAAAATCTATCTGTACATTTAATATAATTGGAATTGTTAGAGCCAATTTAGAAAAAAAAAATTTTTACCGCTTTTTTTTTATTTTTTGTTTGAGGGTATTTATTTTTCCTTAAGAATTAGACGTTTGATCTTAAAGAAAGTGAAAAATATTTTTAAAACACCTTTCTAACCTTTCTTTCTAGTTTCATTCGTTTTAAAGTTATGTGTTTTTTAAAATTAAAAGTTGTTTTAATTTTTTAAAGTAACCTTAATGAATTTAAACAAGAAAGGAAAGCTAACTTCGCACGGAACCGAAGTTGATATACTCTTGCAGATGAGTGGCAGTCCGCTAGATGGCGACATGCATCTTATATTATTAGATATACATATATCGGATCATATATAATCGGGCGATCCTTATGAAATTTGGCAGATCAGATTAGTTTGCCCATAGTAGAATCCATAGAAAATCCCATTCTTCCCGTTCAATCAGTTATATGGGAGCTATAGGATATAGTCTGACGATCCCTATGAAATTTGGCTCGTCGAATTATTTTACTCAATCCATACAATCCATACAAAGTCCCATCCTTCTAACTTAAAAAGCAACGAAGTTATGCCATATCCGATCAATCAGTTATATGGCAGCTATAGGATATAGTCGACCGATCCCGGCCGTTCCGACTTATGTACTGCCTGCAAAGAAAATAAGGGTGTGTGGAAAGTTGGCTTTAAATCTGAGAGACTAGTTTGCGTAGAAACAGACAGACAGACGTACATGCTTATATCGACTCAGCAGGTCATCCTGATCAAGAATATATATATGTCGCAGATTAATTTAACCATTCAAATTATAACGATTATTTGTTGGTACACATTTGTTTTATTTCTTTGTGGTTCCCCTTTCTTTCGTGCGAGTCAGATACATAATTCTGTCAACGTAGTTTGGCCGTGGGCATGAGTGAGACAGATAGCGTTCGTCATAACTCACCATACTGTGCGAGTGTATTAGAGGGTGAGAAGGAATTGAAAAGGGATCGACATGAATTAAAGAGGCAGTCTAGTTGTGAAATTCGATCAACATGCCACGCGCCAAAAAACGTTTCGCCGAAAGTACGGTCAAAGACTCGGCTGATGAATCCTCGTCATCAGCAGTGGGATTACCTAGGCCTCCAGCCGATGCTGCAAATCTTTTGTCAATTTTGGAGAAGCAAAATCGTAATTTCGCTGAGCTAATAAAACAAGTGCAGTGCTCTCAAAATGAGCCAAAAGATGCCAAACACATTGTTCTGCCAAATTTCAGCCCTGATCGTGCAGGATCAGACGCTCTCTCCTGGTGTTCAACGGTCGACTACATCTTGTCTGAAAACCAGCTAGTGGGCAGCGTTCCTCAGCAAATCACTGGAAGGCACCGCATGTCACTGGCTCTCGCAGACATGTATTCCTTGCATTACATGGACGCAGTTTCGATAATTATTTGCGCAATATTTTTTCTGGAACGGAGACTTTGGCCGCAACCGTTAGTAATTTGCTAAATGCACGCCCCAAACGAAGGAGAGCGCTTGTCGCTGTATGGAAGCAGAATTATCACATCACTTATGGCCCGCTGGAAGACACTTAGCGTCGAGCAGATTGCAGTATCCGTTACGTTTGGGCATGCAGCTGGGATAAACAAACGATTGCGCCGATTGTTTTTTACGACAGATACCAAATCCAGAAATGAGCTGCATCAGGAACTTACAGCCTTTTCGTTCGACGCTAGACAGAACCAGCATTCGAGTGACAACTTATCAGCACCCCAAGGAAAAAGTGTCAGGACTATGTCTCACATCACATGTCATAATTGTGGCAAACCCGGACACAAGAAGGCGGAATGTCGCTTTAATAAAGAGGCAACTCAGCGTCTGCAGCCCCGTAATCAACAATCTGGAGCAAAAGATCTATCATCCGTGATCTGTTATAAATGTGGAAAAGCTGGACATGTATCTACTGTGTGCCCGGATCGTCAGGAGCGTCCGCCGATCAAGAGCAATACCATCAAAGATGTAAACATATGCACGGTACTTGAGCCTTTAGGAACGTTGCTGCATTTTGGTGAGTCGTTCCAATTTTACTTCGACTCCGGAGCCGAGTGTTCACTAATAAAAGGGACTGCATCACTGATATTGTCCGGTACTAGAATAATCAACGTAGGGACATTGAGGGGTATAGGTGGCAACTCTGTTTGCAGCACTTTACTGATATTGGCGAATGTTTTAATTTGTGAGCGTTCTTTCGAAATCTTATTTCACGTAGTTTTAGACAATCATAGACAATCATATCAAATGCGAGGTCCATGGACGATGTAATGATAGTTGCACGCACAAAGGAGGAAGCTTTCGACACGCTAAAAATATCTCTGGAAGTACTCGCCGAAGGATTTCTTTTAACATAAAAAAATGTTCCTTCATTAAATCTTGTGTAGAATATTTGGGCTTCGAAGTTAGAGCAGGTAAAATTTGACCGAATCCTAGAAAAATACAAGCTCTTACAGATTTACCGCCTCCGCAAGCTGTGACTCAACTGAGACAATTTATTGGACTGGTCTCGTATTTTCGTCAATTTGTACCCAAGTTTTCACAGTTACTGATACCACTCTATGCTCTAACTTCAAAAAACATGTCATTTTCATGGGAATTAGAGCTCGAGCAAATACGACAGAGGGTAATTTCTATCCTGGCTTGTGAACATGTTCTTACTATTTTCGATATATAATTTCCTATTGAGCTTCATACAGATGCGAGTGCCGATTCCTATGGCGCAATTTTGTTGCACAAAATTGAAAACAAGCCATGAGTTTTCGAATACTTTAGTAAACGAATTTCGTCAGCGGAATCGCGCTATCACTCGTATAAGTTGGAAACATATGCAGTTTTCAATTCTATTAAGCATTTTCGCCATTACTTGCATGGTCGACATTTTATCGTTTTTACCGATTGCAATTCGCTCAAGGCATCTCGCACAAAAGCGGAACTGACTCCAAGAGTCCATAGGAGTTTGACATTCAGTGTAGGCCAGGCGAACGAATGGCTCTGTCTCGAAATCCCATAGCAAAAGATCGCATCCAGTCAAAAGGTACTGTGGAAAACCATATAAATTTGACAGAGATTACTGACAATTGGTTATTAGATGAGCAGCAGCAAGACGAAGAAACGTCGTCTATTGTTTCTAAATGGCGTAACGATGATCTTTCTGAGGATTTGGCCAAAACGTTAAGGGCAGCAACGGTGTATAGAAAAATTCAAAGAAACGGAAAAACTCGTTGTCTCCCCATCATCCCAAAGCCATTTAGGTGGTCAGCCGTAAACAATGTGCACGAGTCAATTATGCACCTTGGTTGCGAAAAAACCTTTGAGAAAATGTACGAATACTATTGGTTTGACAATATGTCCAAATACGTTCGCAAATAGGTCGACAACTGTATTACATGCAGATTGTCAAAGCGGAATTGCATCCCATATCGAAGGTCAATATCCCGTGGCATATAGTCCACAACGACATCACAGGGAAGCTTAGTGGTAAAAATGAATTTAGTAGTAAATTTAGAGAAGGAATACATAATCGTGTCAATAGACGCCTTCACGAAGTTTGTCTGTTTGTCTCATACATCTAGGCTAGACACCGAGAGCTGTATTAAGGCATTAAGATCACAAATATCATTGTTCGGCGTACCGCAGATCAGGGACGTTGTTTTTCTAGCACAACATTCGGTAATTTCTGTTCTGTTCAAAAGATAGATTTGCATCTGATCGCCACGGGTGCTAGCCGGGCCAATGGCCAAGTAGAGCGAGTTATGAGTACTCTAAAGTCAATGCTAACAGCGGTTGAGACAGGTGTCATGGCAAGATGCTTTATGCGAAATTCAACTGGCTCTTTATTGTACGCCCAACAGAGTGACTAAGGTTCTAAACCCCTTAAGAACTACTCATTGGCGAAGAAGCAAGGCCGTTTGGTCTCGTACCTGTTGTTGAAAATACGAACGATGTTGATATTGATTAAGTTAGAGAAATGGCTAAGCGAAACATGGAAAGGAATGCCAATTATAAAGATAAAGATTAGGCTACATAATGGTGGTGATCACGTTTCGCCAGACAAAATTAGACACAATTAGACACTAATTGTCAGACAAAATTAGACACTAAGTTTAGAGGACCGTTTTTAGCAACCGAAATAAGGAGTAACCCAAGGAAGGAGAACGGTATAAACTTAAGGCACTAACTAAAAATAGAACATATAAATATTCTCACGAATTTTTGAGACGTATGCCTGAGAAGGGGATTACCACAGAGTTGGATGACGAGTGTGATGATGAAGAAATCATAGAACTGAATGATGAAGCCAGTGATGAAGATGCCACAGATCAAGGTGGGGAGGGCTGTGATCTTGAAATAGAATAAAGACATTGTAAACGCCCGTATCGGTTCCTTTAGAGGTGAGCGCCCGAATTATGTGGTCGTCATTTGCTGCAATAATATTGAAAATTTGGAATGATCGGACGTCAGTTATTTGGCCGGCTTATAAACTAAACCGCGAGCTATTTGTGATGAACGGTTTGTCTGGATATAAACTGTGGGCTGAATTAACTTGTTTGTTGACTGGCCAGTTTATTTTGTTAATGACTGTGTGCTAATTGTTGGCATGATTTTTATAAATGAAGTGAAGAATATGATCGCCTTATGAAGGAAAAGGCTTAATAATTTTATTTTTCAATTTTGATTTAAGAAGGAAAAAAATGTATTTGTGCGAAACCTGCATGAATTTGAATTTGTGCTAAAAGGAAAATAATAATAATAAGAGAATATTTTGTAAAACCTTTATATTGTAAACTCACGAGGACGTGAGATAGGTCAGGAAGGCCGTGTCGCAGATTAATTTAAACATTCAAATTATAACGATTTGTTGGTACACATTTGTTTTATTTCTTTGTGGTTCCCCTTTCGAGGCAGATACATAATTCTGTCAACGTAGTTTGGCCGTGGGCATGAGTGAGACAGATAGCGTTCGTCATATCTCACCACACTGCGCGTGTGTATTAGAGGGTGAGAAGGAATTGAAAAGGGATCGACATGAATTAATGAGGCAGTATAGTTGTGAAATTTGATCAACATGCCACGCGCCAAAAAACGTTTCTCCGAAAGTCCGGTCAAAGACTCGGCTGATGAATCCTCGTCATATACTTTATAGGGTCGGAGATGTCTCCTTCACTGCGTTGCACAATTTTGACCGAAATTGCAATACCCTCTGCAAGGGTATAAAAATTCATAGAACAAACGTTATTCGTTTTTTACTAAAGAACATACTCAAATTTTTTCATAATTTTGGAAGACAAAATAAGACAAGCAAAATTCGGAGCAAAATTTGGCAAACATATTCATATGAGAAATTCTTTAAAAATCGTTTTCCCGAATAAAATCATAAGTGTTTTACTTTTACGCAAATTTCTCTCAAGCCAAACTACTTTTGAAAACCTACTTATGAAACTACTTTTGGAAACAAGACATTTCATTTGGTATATCATTCATTCAGATGTTGGTATATCATGCACACAGAAAATTTTTATTCTTCGGCTATATTCGGCCACCTAGCGAACTGCTGTCAGAATCACCTCATGAGTCGATATAGGCATAATATTTTCATCTGTCCGTCAATATGATAACATCGGAAATACGATAACTTCGTTGTTTTTTAAGTTAGATAGATGGGAGTGGATGGATTTTACTATGGGAAAACTAATCCGATCAGCCAAAATTTATAAGGATCGGAATTCCATAAGGCTCTTAGATGTCGTTATTGGCGAAAACGTGGGGGCTGCCCCATTGGGTATAGGTGAAGGCTGGGGTAAATGCGCTCCTCGCTGGATGTGCTAATTGTGGCTACCACCGATGTGTAGCAAATACTTTCCTTACCGAGAATGATACATCTGTCTAATCCACATTAGTAACATTTTTTCGCTAATGCAACGAAACACTTGTGTTTGACTCGAATGTGTTTGTATCGAATGGACTTGGAATGCAGAGTCTATCGGAGTCTACTGGATGGTCTAACGGATTTTTTGACGCGCCTTTGTCAATGCCGAATTTTTATCTGTTTTCGCGCTATTCATCGTCTGATTAAGGGAAGCATGGATTTTCCCTTAAAAAAATTGAGAAGTTCTGGCTTATAGTCGCAAATAGCGCTATCATCAATCTTACTGCGTCAAGCACTACCAATGCGTTGTTGAAGTTCCTTAGTTGCATCAGATTTCAAAATGAAATGCTTTCCACTATGTTTTGGCAGAGATTTTGCTAACTTTGCCTTCGTGATTTGTTTTTTTTTTTTTTGTCATCTAATGAAACTGATTTTCTTGTTACTTTTAAATATTTTTTTATGGTGGATTAGTGAACAAAACTGGGATAACATTTCTGAATTGGATAAAGTGGCAGGCTTCCATGGGATAATAGATTCCTTTGAACAAAACTTTAAAACTTGGAATGATTATGTGATATAACTATATTACAAATAATTTTAATTAATATTATTATTTTAGCGTGGTATGCAACAACATTTCCTGAGCAAGAAGACCTAGTTGGTGAATAGAATGACAAGTTGACAGATTTTCAAAAGATATGCGTCGTTCATTGTGACCAGATCGAATTACTTTCTGCATGACACAATTTATTATTACCAAACTGGGGCCGCGATACGTTGATCCACCCATTCTTGATCTTAAGGCTACTTTTGAGGAATCAATTTCTCAAACTCCACTTATATTTGTACCAGCACAATCACTTATCACTTTATCTGAATCAGTTAAAATGGCACAGAAAATGTTCTACCTCAGCTTGGGGCAAGGACAGGCTCCTGTTGCTACTAAGCTCATTATAGATGGCATAACGAGAGATGGTAATTGGGTATTTCTTGCAAATTGCCATTTATCTTTAAGCTGGATGTCAACACTTGACAAGATGATATTAACGATGCAATCTATGAAACTACATTTCGACTCTGGCTAAGCTCTATCCCACACCCGGATTTTCCCATATCAATATTGCAAACAAGCATTAAGATGACTACTGAACCTCCGCGTGGAATTAATGCAAATGAAAGCGTCTTTACAAAATATATAAATAAACAAAATATGGATACACGTAATAATCCAAGCAAGTTCAAAAAGCTCCTCTTTACGTTATGCTCTTTCCATACCATATTACTTGAACGGAAAAAAATCTTACAGCTTGGATGGAATGTAATTTATAGTTTTAATGATACCGACTTCGAAGTTTCTGAGGCACTACTCCTTTTATATTTGAATGAGTAAGAAGAATCTCCTTGGGGTGCCCTCAAATATTCAATAGAGGGAGTTAATTACGGAGTACATATAACCGATGATTGGGACTACATATAATAATTGGGATTACCTATATTAATCAGTTTTACTGTGATCAAGCTTTACAGTCACGAAAATTTCGGAAAACAATATACAATACATATACATGAAACTCTGACAAACGTTGATTATTTTCTAACAGATTGTCATCCCTTCCTAATTATTTTATTCCCGATGATGGTGACGTACAGACTTATTTAGATCAAATACAAATGTTTCCAAATTTGATAAGCCTGAAGCTTTTGGTCAACATTCTAATGCCGATATTGCTTCACTTATAGGTGAGACTCGGATGCTTTTTGAGACCCTTTTATCTATGCAAGTACAAACAACAAGCTCAACAGGAAGTGAAAATATTGGTCAGAACGCCAGATGAAATTACATATTACTAATAATTAATTTTTTGTTTTTTAGCCTCTAATTCTTTAAAACCATTGGCCGCTTGGGTCCGAGGTTTGACACATAGAGTTGCACATTTTAATACTTGGGCAAAAATACTGCGCCCTCCGACTTTATTTTGGCTAGCCGCATATACTTTTCCAACAGGGTTTGTAACAGCTGTATTACAAACTTCAGCGCGAACTACTAAGACACATATTGATATATTATCTTGGGAGTTCTATGTATTCGTTGAAGAAGATTCAGCTGCAGCTCTTATAATAAGAGAAGGAGGCGGAGTCTATATATGAAGCTTATTTTTAGAATGCGGTGGATGGCTTCGTAAAAACCAATGCCTTCAAGATCCTCTTCCAATGGAGCTAATTTGCCCGCTACCTGTAGTTCACTTTAAGCCAGTTGAAAATCTTTAAAAAAAGTCTCGTGGAGTTTATCTGTGCCCAGCCTATTACTGTCCAATAAGGTCGGGCTCGTTCATAATCGCTGTGGATTTGAAATCAAGCGATAATTTTCCGCCACTGTGCTACTGTGCGCTAACATTCCGCTACTGTGTTATCCTCCAGATTCAGTATGGTGTGGTAGTGTGCGACTGGGAAGAGCAGGATCTACTTAGAAGTACACTTCACCTTATGATACTGTACTAAAACATGGATTGAAAACTTTGGGAACTGTTCGTCAAAGATAGCCTTTATGTCGTTATGTTTGAATATTGAAGGATTTATTATGTTATTTTTGGCGAGGGTAATAGTGAGCATTCAATTTTGGATTTCGGAGATTAGCATTTATTTTAAATATTCTGTGCATGTTCGATGTCAACTTCCAGAAGCTTCCTCATGTGGGATTGTGGGAACAGTTCGAGCATTCTGACCGTGGAGTCAATTATGGTAGAAAACTCTGATAGATTTGTCGAGTGCTTAACCACGGCAAGCTTAACGGTAAGCCTGTGGAGCTTATAGGAAATATGCAGTGTTTAGTATAAGGGCTAATGTGACAGGTGAGATGCCTATCTGATGTTGTCTTTATGGATCACCCTCCCCCTAATGAGAACAGATGTTTCCAGATCTGCTTCAACACGCTCTTCTAAAAAAAGCGGCGTCAATTCATTCCCTAATCTTTTGTTGTTACTTAGGTGTACTTTTTCACCATCTTTTGACCGACTCGGTTTTGACTCGAATAAGTAATCCTGTCCAGGTGAAACTGCTGTGCCTTGTCAATTTTGGCTTTCATTGCCAGCTTGATCTCTTCGCTGCTGGCGTGGATGATCTTCACTGGCCTGAACTCTGTCACCGAGTGTTGCGACCTATTGTATTCTATAGTAGACCGCAATATTAGTTCCACAGTATCTTCTATTTTTTTTGTATCAATTTGAGGCATCTGACGGTACTTGAGTACTTGGTCATTGGAGCTACTATAAAGCGGTGGGGCATTGAATGGCTCGAATGGCTTGAGGGGCTCGAACATTCCGTATTGCCCTATAAACTAAAGGGCAAATTTTGACAATTTGTTAATACAGGTAAGATTTAGTTGTGTGTTGAAAAAATGTCAATATGCAACATTTCTCCAACGTACGAACGGATAGGCGCATTTCCTTATTCCTGCTTCTTACGATGACGGTCATATTTGGTTTTATTGCACCCTTTGCAATTTGCGATCTCAGCAACTCCTTGATTTCTGTGTTTGTCTGTTGCCCCTATAGGATAGGGGTATAATTTGTTACCAAGTTACAAAGTTTGTCACTCTTAGTTCGAATAGTAGCGATGACCGATGTATTAAATGTTAGTGCCTCTTTAAAGGTCGAAAATACTTTAATTCTTTTTAGAGTATTTTTTTTTTATTTCGGCTTTCTCCGAACTTGGTTCCACTATGTCATCGATTTTTGTAAAATTGACGTTTTGACAGTCAAAAAATTTGAGCATGATCAAATTTATAAATAAATCCAATGCTACTCCTGCTTGTATTAGCGAATCGATACCTTTTATAGCATCCAACGTGCTTAGTGTGTCCAAGACAAAAAATAGGGCATCTAGCCCAAAAATGCGCATTAGGCAGGACAGCAAATTTTCTTTTTAATAATAACAATGGCCTCGTAGTGGGCTTCGCTGCTTTCGTATTTTTTGAATACTTCGTATCCATTTGATGCAGCCCCCTCCACGGACCGAATACTTCGTGGCTTCCATTAAATGATGATAGAGATTTTAACCATACACCAACCATAGACTACTCATTTCATACAACGGAAATGGACGCAAAAATTTCTTGCGACAGGCTCCAGAGAGAATTTTACTCTCGTTCTTACGCTCATAAACAATTTTTGATTCTTCAGTCGTTGAGAGGTCCTTCATCAAGATGGTTGCTTCGCGGTCAAATTCATCTTAATATATAAAATGTTATATATAAAAATATATGCTCACATTTTCAAATACACGGTTTTATGTATGTTCGTTTGGTTTTATTTTGAAGCCAGCTAAAAGTTTTGATTTTTGTAACTTTTCAGGCTTTCTACCCTAAGAAAATTGGGTTATGCATTATTGAGTTAATGATGATGAAAAAATATATATTTTATTTATTAATATTTCAGAGTATATTTGATGTTTGTTTGGGAGTACGATAAACTAATAGCAGTAAAATATTTATCATACATATATTACTACGAATTAATACAAATCTATATACTAAGTAAGTATATAACTACTATATACTGGATTTTGGCTCTGTGCGGAGTGTTTTTTTAGAAGTATTTAAAAAGTAAATTGAGCTTTAAACCTGAGAGACTACTTTGCGTAGAAACAGACAGACGGACAGAC
The DNA here is from genome assembly GCA_035045925.1 of Drosophila atripex. Lineage (NCBI taxonomy): Eukaryota > Metazoa > Arthropoda > Insecta > Diptera > Drosophilidae > Drosophila > Drosophila atripex. The sequence continues at coordinate 165,586 of JAWNOP010000021.1, forward strand.
GGGCAGACGGACAAGCGGACGGACGGACAGACGGACATGCTAATATCGACTCAGGAGGTGATCCTGATCAAGAAAATATATACTTTATGGGGTCGGAGATGTCTCCTTTACTGCGTTGCACAATTTTGACCAAAATTATTCAAAACCCTCGCAAGGGTTTAAAAATACCTAATAATTTAAGCTTTAAATAATATAATTAAAAATATGGTTTAAAAATTTTATAAATGAATCGCCAAAATCGGAAAAAAATGAAGGTGTATTATAGATCCATGCCAGGGGAGTTACAGGAATTCCGATTCTTTTCCTCTGGATGATAGGACTCTTAAAAATGGTTTGACTTATGCCAATTAGATGACACGTGTCATAGACGAACTGCGCGAATTTGTAACAGACATTTTGAAAGTAAATATATTGGGAAAAGTAGTTCCCCCTAAAAAATACAGAAAATGAGATGAGCTTTTATTTAGATGAAAAATGCGAGCAGACGCATGGGTAGAAATAGTAGAAAAAGCAAAAAATTTATTTAATATTATTCATAAATTTCCTCATGTTTCTGGCGAGGCCAAAACTTTATGCAAAATGCTCCTAAAAAGTTCTCCTCGAGTTCTTATAACAGCGAGGAAAAAGTGATAGCACAAAATATACATTTTTATTCATTGCGAACGTACGAGTATATGCGGGATGTTTTAAAGTTAAAACTTCCCGCCAAATGTACGATGTTGTTGTCCCAATGGGCAAGATTTCAATTTGATTTTCTAGAAAAATGTTGGTGAAATGAGCTAGAAATGTTAAGAAGCATTCATCCTATGTGATAAAATAAAATTAAAAAAGGGATTGCAATATAATACCCCACTCGACGAAATACAGGAATTGAAAACGATGGCGAAAAAAGAACTCGATTTTTGGGGCAGCAAGTATTGTACTTAGTAGTAAGTACATATTTAAAAATTGGAAGTACGTTATAAGTTTTACTGTTTCGGCTAATTAAACATGATGCCCTCATGAAAAAAGTTGAAGCTAACTTTGAAGATTCGCAAACTTTGGGGCTCAACAAACGAGCCATATAATGCAACCAAGGCTCAAATAATACAGCTGCATTTATGAAATGGGGAGTTAACATAAACAAGCCGAGTTTTAATGTTAACGATAAGAAAATATTTGCAATATTCGATGCCCCATATCTTATAAAATCATTGAGAAACCTTTAAATGAAAAATAATTCTCCTGATATCTTGGGATATCTATCAAGTATCTTGGGATATAATAAAGAAGTTATACCAAATTGAGTCTAGAAACTCAACGCGGCTTTTTTCCGAGAGTAATGTCGAATGGCTTAAAAACCGACCAAGAAGACAGTAAAGATTTCGATATTATCTATTGGCGGTCCGTTCCACGGGAGCAACAGTCGGGGGCGATTGACGTATTGAGGGTCCTACACACACTCGAAGGCGTTTATGCCTAAGTGCTATAGTTAACACTTAGTATCGAGACGATTGACTGTGTATTCGTAACTGTCTTAATTTTAGAATAAACGTTTTTTTATACGATGCTAAAGTATACCTATGGCTAAGGTCTAGTAGGTTAACGTTATCGACTTGCTTCCGAAACGGTTAAAAGGGTCACCAACTTTTCAGTCTGCTGACTCATATCGCTTGGTCATGGGTTTGCATTTCATGATTCCGCTGGTTCTCGTCATTCCCGCTGTTGATAATGCTGCTCGCTGGCTGGGTCAGTCGATCGGAACTAAATTATTGAAGTTGACGCTCTTCTCTAACTCAAATGCCTATTACTCGGTGTGAAGATCTAGCATATGTTATTATATAGGTGCCAACATTCTCTCCCCTTCTCCATTGAGGGACTCAATCAAATTCGACTGTGCGTTGTTGTGGGAACGTCTTAGTGAACCGTTGTGTAGCTTTACCCTAGAAAATATTGTGACTTTTACCTAATAACTACAATTTATGTTAATACAAAAAAATAAAAGAATCATGTGAGTGAGACATCCAATATTGGTACGATTCCCAAGATATTTATATTCTCCCCGTTGACTTCTTCGTCTTGTTGCGCGCCCTCGTAACCATACTCCTTGGGCATCCCATATAGTACCAGCCGTTTTTTTCTGGTCGGTCAATGCGCCTATAGGACTCTTGGTCTTTTCTTGGCATTGCTCCTTGTTCTTTTTTAGAGATGCCGGTGACCCATGTTTTAGAATTGGTGGAGACTTCTCCTTGTCAGTCATGAGTTAACAAACTTCGGGGAATTCTGTAATCTTCCAGATTTGACTATCTGCTTCTCGACTTTAATATCACTAGCCCTTCGCTCGGATGCGTCGGTTTCACCGATTTCCTGGCGTGGCTCGTCAGCTTCCGATGCCCAAGCGACGTGATCAAGGACGACTTGTTCTGATTTAGAATCATGAACTAATTTCGGTCGCGCTGGCCCCATCACAATCCATCCAATTTTCATCTTCTGAAGCAATAGCTGTTTATTTGTCGTGGCTCAAGCAATTGTGGGATGTATTCGGCTCTGAGCAGAAGATCAATGTCTTGTGGCTTCGTGAACGTGGGATCTGCCAAGCGATGAACTAATTTCGGTCGCACTGACCCCATCACAATCCATCCGAATGTAGTCTTCTGAAGCAATGGATGCCCCTGCCCTAGGATTATTAGTCGTGGCTTAAGCAGGTGTGGGACGTATTCGGCTCCGAGCAAAAGATCTATTGTGGCTCCGTGAAAATGGATCTGCCAAGCGAATTCCTGATGGAATGTTATGTGGGCGCTCAATTGGTTGCGATGGTTGATTTAGCAATAGCTCTGGTAGATATATGCAATTACTTGTGTTTTGAAATTTCCTATTTAACGACAATATGTTCAATACTCCTCGGGCTATCGCTCTCTGCATCCCTCCAATACCTCTGATGCTCATGTCGGCGGATGCCGATGTACTCCTAACTTGGATGACAATTCCTGAGACATTATGTTCACTTGCGATCCTGAATCTAGCACAACGCGACATTTGTGTCGTGATTCTCTAGTACCTTCCACTGGGGCAGTTGCGAGTAACACATAGGGGTTCGTAGGTTGGCTGATAGCGGTTATGGGCGTATAATGTCAGCGCGAAAGGATGGGCAGACGAGGCAATTCCTATTTTCACGCTAGTAGTATTCCCACGCAAGTCAAAGGTTCAGCGTGTTAACTTGCATTTGAGATAGCCTTTGAGGTGACACAAATTTTGATTTTTTACTGTATATCTAGAATAATATGTTGAGTTATATATGGAGTAGAGTTTTAGTTACTCGGAATAATGTTGCGACTAATGGTTTCAAGCTCGGGCTGTATAATGGCTTGCGGGCTATCCACTGCATTCGTACAGCCCACCTTCCATCCAACCGACCGCGGGACACTGCCGCTTAATAAACCAGACAAGAAGTGGTGAAGACCATTGTAGTTCGAACATAATACGCAGAACGGTCCGTGTTCGGCATATGTCAAACTACAATGGCTAAGGAGTAGAGGACGAAAGATTCTAGTCCTTTTACTAGGCAACTACTAGTCCTTCTAGCTCCTAAAATTTAAGCGTGTTAGTAAAGGCTGGGTGTCTTTATTACCATAAATAAGATTATATAGAAACATCACACCCAGCATCGTTATGCGGTTTGTTAATGATGGTAAGTTGATTAATAACAGTCTACTGCGATAAGACGGGAGGTGAAGATTTTCTTACCAATTTAGTCCCCTAAGGGCGTAAGTATGAAAGTTTTTTTGTACAGATTCTATGTGATCTCGGTGTACTCCATATGGGGACTCCGTTTATTTGCTAAACACCAATTTTGGTCTAGATTGGTGAATCTATACTGAAGACAAATGTAAAGGTTATCAGCGTACATAGGTATAAGTGAATAAGTTAAGGCAAGTGGCAAGTCGTTAATAAACAGTGTAAAAAGTAAGGGTCGAAGATGGCATCCTTGGGGCATCCCAGATGTGACGGTGTCTAAACGTGAGGTACATCTTTAAAGAAGACGTTGGGTTCTTTCAAATAAAGAGCTCAAAATCCAGATAAGTAGATCAGTTGGGCATCCCAAAAAACTGTAAGAAGCAACTAACTTTAAAGAAGCGCATGATTAACAGAGTCATATGCTTTACTGAAGTTTGTGTAAATGTCGACTGTCTGTAAGCTATTCCGGAAACAATCCGTGACCTAAGATTTTAGCTCCAATAAGTTGATAGTGGTCATGCTGGCATCGAGATATTATTGAACTACATATGTTAGGTTTGCAAATTGATACATTTTTCGAAAAGATTTGGAATTGCTGACAATTTAGAAATGCCTCTTTATTTGGCAGCGTCGGATTTTTTCCCTTTTTTATGTAGAGGAATAATGTAAGATTCCTTCCACATAAGGGGAAAGGGGAAATTGTCTCCAGCAATGGATTAAAGAGTTTAAAGTTTCCACAGATCCTCGGCGCAGTTCTTCAGAACACAGCCTGGTACTCCGTCGGGGACTTAACACGGGCTTGACCTTGAGAAGATCTAATAATCGTAATAATCGATTGATAACTGCTAGCGAGTTGAACTAGGAACTAATGGATCTACTTCCATCTACCGATCAAAAAGCAGGAACCAGCGCGAGCAACTTCTTAGCAGTTACACTACTATATGCTCGATACGCATACAGAGTAACATGTTACAATGGTTACATGCTAAAATGGCGCCCAACGTGGGGCCCACCGTCTCGGCGGCCCGACTAAAATTAAAGAAGAAGAAACCTATGCCCTTCCAGCTGACATAGACTCTCGTACGTACAATTAGTTACGGATGACACTTTCGATCCAAGATATTCTAATAGACTTCAAGACCAAGTGTACATGTCCGATATTTAGATACTAGGGTTAACTACAACTTCCTGGATGCGTTACATTTTTAATTGGATATAACTCCAAAGGCTACTCAGTTAACGTCTAATATCGTCCATATAAGTCAGGTGATGGAATTTAAAGCGTAATTTCTATCTACAGTCTATCCTCAAAAATGCTCTTTATCCAGTTTTGATTGGAGAAGAGTCTGACATGGAATATATCTTTGTCTGGTGCAGATTTGTTTCTACCAGGAGAGAGTACTCCATGACCACAACCACGTTTCTATAATCAAAACCTTTAAAAATTTTCTGGAAAAAGTCAAAAATTTCGGAAAAAGGACCACCGAAGATCTACAGGGTTTATGGTTATAAAATTAACAAACATCTTACAATAAGTTCGACTAGATAAGTAGTAAAAATCCTAGTGAAAATGAGTCAATATTACTGTAGTGACGGTATGGCCCCTTGGAAGAATGATCGGATGACGTCCATCAAAATCAACCGCAGAGTTCCCCAGGTGAAGACGCAGAAAGCTAGCGTAGATAGGAGCAAGAAAAGAGAAAGGAGCAAGCGAGGTAAGCGAGGTAAGCGGGCTGTGATGTCCCTGGGAGGAGCCGTAGCCAATAAGGTCCTGGCGCGAAGTTCTCCTGGGAGGAGCCGTAGCCAATAAGGTCCTGGCGCGAAATTCGATGGTTGCCCTTTCGGCCACAGTAGCGATGGGCCAATTATTTTTGGAGCCATGTAGAAATGGAGGTCCATGGGACCAGAGCTGGGAATTCCAGGGTGGGACCAGAGATAGAGTTATCTGGAGCAGAGTTGCTGGCTCGGCTTAAGTTGGAAGTGGCTCAGTTGAAGGTCTATGAAGGCAAGTATTTCTGCTGGTGTGATTCTGCTCTGGCGCTATCCTGTTTCGACAATCCAGAAGTTGACCAGAACGATGTAAATGAAGGAGTAAATTTTGTCTATTAAACTATAAATGTATGGTTTCTTTTCTATGGTATAGAGAAATTTGTATATGAAGTTGTTCTTCGTTTTCTATTTCTACAGCTCTTTTTGTGCATTTAAGAAATTTTAAATTTGGTGTGCCTTTAAAGATGTCTATAATGATGCATTGAACTTTATAATATGCTGTGTCTGGTACTTCAGGAAATATACCAATTTTACCATTTTAATATTATTAAATAATTTTTAAATAATTTAAAATAATTTTTTAATAATTTTAAACAATTGTTAAATAATTCATCTGCTGGGTCAATTTTTATAATTTTTCTGTCATTATTATAAATAATAAGGGGTCATGCTGAATAGGTTACAATTATTTGTGTTTTGTATTTATTTACTATTCCTTCTCTTATGAAAAACTAAATTGGTTCGTTTTCGTCCGCTGTATGGATAATTTCTGATATCATTAAAATTGATTCCTCATCATTATTATCATTTATTAGAGGTGCTGTTTCCTGTCAGTCTCTAAAATTCTTTATCAGTTATGCTGTAATGATTGTCATGTTTATTTAAAGTTCTTGGTACAAATGCTACTGGTTGTGACCTGGTACTGGTACTGGACCCTGTTGTGATAAAACAGCGCGGATTGCAAAATCACTGGCATCTATTGTCACTTTAAATGCCTTATCGAATTCTGGAAATTTTAGTATTGGGTGTGAACTTATGAGTGCTTTTAAGTTATCAAATAAATCAACATATTCTGGATCGTATTCATTGATTTTTTTTGATAATTTTTTAGTAGTCTTTACAGAATTTCCTGTAGAATCCTGTCATTCCTTAGAAGCCTTTAAGTTGTTTCTCTGTTTTCGGAATCGGTATAGCTAAAACATACAGCATTTTTAAGTCCAAATGGCATTCTCACATATTTGTAAAGTCCCATTGGTGTAACGATTGCTCTTTGTTCTATATATTCATTTCCCCCATCAAAATTTGGTGGTAGCCCTTTGCTAGGGTAGCCCTTTGCTACTGGGCTGAAATATTGTGCCCTGCCAAGTTTGTCTAAAATTTAGTCCATAAAATTTCTTAAAACGCTTATTTAGTCTATTAATTATTTATATAATTATATAATTATATATTATATATTATATATATAACAAGAAAGCTAACTTCGGGCGGAGCCGAAGTTGATATACCCATGCAGTTGAGTGGCAGTCTGCTAGTTGGCGACATGCATCTTATACTATTAGATGTACATATATCGGATGATATATAGTCGGCCGATTCCTTTGAAATTTGGCATGCCGAATTATTTTACCCAAATTGGAATCCATACAATGTCTCATTCTTACTTCAAAAACAACGAAGTTATGGCATTCCCGATCAATATGTTATATAGCAGCTATAGGATATAGTCGACCGATCCGACCGAAAGGAGGGTATGTGCCAAGTTTAAAGACGAGAGCTTTAAATTTGAGAGGCAAGTTTGCGTAGAAACAGAAAGACGGACAGACGGAGTACTTTGAACAAACGGACGGACAGATGATCAAACGGACATGCTTATATCGACTCAGGAGGTGATCCTGATCAAGAATATATATACTTTATAGGTCAGCACACTGCTGACAAAAATTATAATACCCTCTGCAAGGGTATAATTATAAAAGTTTTATTCACAAATTCTGTGGAATTAATATATATAGGGACTTATCGTGTCTCCTCTTGTATTGGGACCACATAAAACCACATGTAGTCTGGTGTATGTCATAGATGGGAAAAATCAAATCTATTTTTTAATAAATTATTTTATAAAAAATAATCAATTAAATATTCTGTAAATATGAAATAAACTTATTACTACGCTTGATAAATACTTTTTTTTTTTAAATTAATGTTTTTTTTTTTTAATTTGTATATATATATGTATATATATATATTATATGTGTTGATAATGTTATGTTAATTCCATTTGTAATGGTCTCTTAATATTACAAGGGTGGACCTCATTTAATTTAGCGTATCGAAAATATGGTTCATTCTTATGTCTGAGTCGTTTGTAATTTATCGGTCCTTCATTTCTCCATTCTTTGTAATTTTCCCATTCTTTGTTTAGCTTGGTAATAATTTTCATTTTGTATGTTTCTATTGCTTCTAGTAGTTCCTTACCATTTTTCGTTCTTTGCTGTTATTGGGGAGAGTGAATTGTGGTGTGATATCTTTAATTATCCTACTGCAATCTGGATTTATGCTTCTATTGAAACATCTTTATCTATACTGCTTTTTACTTCGATTAAAACTGAATGTAGCCTTTTATTTCAGCATTCTTATTATGTAAATTCGGTTTCGCAAAGTGTAATTTTACACCTTCTTTATTTAAGAAACTTGCTATCTGTTTTGGTTATTTACAATATCTTTGATATTGTATGCTGTTACAAATTTTATAAGTTTATCTATAACTGTTACAAATGATCTATAGTTAATATGATAAATATCTATATGGATTAGTTGATATATTTCTAGCGGTATTTCCGTTATATTAAATTTTGGTTTTATTGGATGTCGGGTCAGGCAGCAGCAGCCACGCATAGATAATAGACTATCACTAAGATCACTAAAATATTAAACGTATGTTTGTAATGTTTTCATTTATATTTTCGCTATTGTTGGTCTGCTTCGAGCTTTCGCTTTCGCCATATTTTATGGCGGGCTCACTCTGGCCCCTTATCTCAATGCATAAGCATCATAAATGGGTCCCTGTCTCGCTCCGTTTCATATGCGCGCTTAATTGAAAATAAACAATATTATAACGTTGAAACGAAATATTTTTTTTTTATTTGGATAAAGGTCATTGAAAAATCTCAATGACCAAACATTGGTGACCCCGACGTGATATAATTAATAAAATGAACAATTTCACGAACATAAAATATAACTAGTGCGAACATATTTGATTCAGTTTTGCGCTTTGTCAAAACATATGCATGTAAATTTTGACCATAAACTATGCAATTGGTATCAGTGCATCAGTATCCGATAACAAGTATTTTGTATTTATAAATCTTTTAATAATATAAATAAATACACAGACATACAATACAATACATACAATCATCTGGTCCAGTCTAGAGTTATCCGATCCGCTAATTACAACTCGCAAGTGCATTCGCCACGCATAAGCATTCATATACAAGCTTATATACATTCCATAATCTGGTTGTGGAATAAAAGAAATTGTATACGCCGCGCACAAATATAATTAAAAAAATTATTAGAACTATAAAATTGGTTTCAAAATTATTTCTGTATTTAGTGGCGATGAACTCCAGCGACGCCATCACAGGAGAACCCACTTCCGCTCGGAGTGCCATTTTAAAAGGATCCAAGGAGCCCATCAGCCGGGGTCCAAGGTGGAATATGTCATGATCCAAGTACGTCATGGGCGGAACTTTGAATTTGATGTCTGGTTCAGTTATTCGACCAAAGCTGCTGCACATTCTTTTTAGGTTCCGTTACCATCGAACGGCCATTACAGGTGATATTTTCAAAATGTAGCGATGCGTCAGAGTTTTCCCGAGGACAGCTATCTGCAGTGCACTCTTTGGCGGAATTCTACCCAGGATGACATGCAGGTTTTCAAACTAGATACTGTCACTGTCACTTAGGGAAAAATTGGCCTCATTTTTATCAGTTCGATCAATGCATCAGTTGGCGGAGATTGAGAAGTCTGTGTTTCCAAAGGGTTCTGAAAAGGATTCCGAAATTCTGCGTCGCGATTCTTATGTTGATGATTTGATTTCAGGAGGCGGTTCTATAGATAAGGCTATTAGCATATCGCAGGAAACATTACGGATCCTCGCCAAGAGCCAATTTCGGTTGCCCACTAGGCTCAATATCCTTTCCTCAAATGAGGAGACCACCACATTTGGTGGACCTTTTATTTGGCAGGAATATTAGCTGCCTGACTCAAAGGGACGTATGATTCTAGTGCTATTTATAAACAACTTTGAGCCAAGATTTCCAATTCAATTGATAAATTCTATTTTACGAGTCTCTTGAATCATTCCTTTTATAAATAAAAAAAATGAAATAAAAATTTCATAAAATAAAATAAATGAAAATAAATAAACAAAGGTTTTTCTAAAGTTTAATTTAACTAAGTGTATTTAATTTTGATTTCTTACAGGACGAATCAAAAACGACTCATAGTTTGAGGGCATAAGCCACACTACGTTATAAGTATGGAGTAGCAAGAACATCATTGCTTGCAGGGATTGCCAGGGATTCGTATTATTCTATAAATTCAAAATACACTTTTTATAAGTTCGGATCTGGAGGTAATCTTCATTCTAGCGACAGAAAGCGGCGTTTGGCTATCTCGAATGAGTTCCCCAAATGCTCGGATCCGACTTAAATAGGAGCTTGACTTCAAATGGACCTGAAGGCAGTATTCTAGTAGTCTTCCGACTCGATGTTGCGGGTCGGGGGAGTTAGTTTTTTTAAGCTAATTCACTACATTAAATTTAATATGGATATCTTACAGGAAACATCAAAAATGACTCGTAGTTTGAGGCCGTTAGCACACTACGTTATAAGTGTGGAGAAGAACATCATTGCTTGCAGGGGACATATAACCTAGGGATTCGTTTCTTCCATGAATTCTAAATACATTTTTATAGGTTCGTATCTTTTTTTAGAGAGAAGTCCACAATCTGAGGAGGCTGCCAGTGAGGCTCTCAACGGCCTGGTGTAGAGATATATAGATTTGTAAAAAGATAACATATAGATAAGTTTCGCTCTTGTGTAAGCTCGCCCATTACCGCAATGGATAAGAACGGCTTAAGTATAAATAAAAATATATCTAATTTTGATGTCAAAGCGAAAGCACGCATTTTTGGTCGTCGTTTGATATTTTGAAAATAAATATACAGCCACACATAATTTCCAATTTTAGAGATAAAATAATAATCTATAATTTTGATATTTTCTCATGTTAATATGCCTAGGATAAAGCGTACATAACAACTATTTTTCGGCTTTGGCAATCTTGAATTGAGTGATATTATCACAATTAATGATTATTTTGCTGTTTTAATTTTTTCGCTCAGAAAATAATGATTATATATAATTCTAATTTTTTTCGCTCAGAGAATGATGATTATTGATTGATTTTTTTCTTTTTCGCTCAGATAATAATGTGTTTTTTTGATTTTTATTTTTTCGCGCAAAGAATTATGACTATCTTGTGATTTTTATTTTTTCCCTCAACCAATTTTCTCATGTTAATATGCCTAGGATAAAGCGTACATAACAACTATTTTTCGGCTTTGGATTTCCATGATTGCTCTTACTTTCTCTGGGTCCATTGTCATATACCCTCTTGTAAGATACATTTATAGCATTGCTTGGATATCATAGTAGCTTTGGAATCCAATCTATGTTAACCATGTGGTTAACATGAGTTTTTTTTATCTTTACAAAATATTATGAACTTGTCGATCTATACGTACCAAAACTTTCCAATGTGTTCCCGCTGTCCTCTGGAATATACTATCAATTGTCCTTTATCATGGTCAAAGCCATACCAACTTTTAACAAGCTGAGAAATAATTTAATTGTACAATTCGAACTAGCACAATCAGATTTTAATTTACTTTAACAACTGGTGCGCCAACTTTTGGTGCTGTTCTTTCTCAGGATGGAAAACCACTTAAAATTATTTCAAAAACACTAATCAATAAGACTATAAAACTATAAGCTATTGTGTGGGAATTTTAAAACCTTCGAAACTACTTATGTTGGGTACTAACCTCCTTCATCCTCCATATCTAAAAAAAAAACACATATCGAAATGAAAAGATTGTATTTTTCATTGAATGTTATTCACCCAAAATTATTTATAAGCCAGGAGCACCACATGTTGTTGTGGATGCTTTATCGAGAATTTAAATAACCAACGGAAAATAATTAGCGGAAAGTATGGGTCCTCATCGAGTAACGTAACGAGTAATATTAGCGGTCGTTAATATCAAAATCGGCATCTTTGAAGCGACAAAACCAATCACGGCACGTTGTAAGTTGGAGTTCTCGATGTGCATCAGCTGCTGATTTCTTTGAAAGAAGAAAATCAGTGCTTCCCGCAAATGACGATTATTTGGCACAAAATCGGACATATTCGCACAATCAAAAGTACATGACACATAAAAAAAAGTCACTAATATGATAACGCAGTTTTTTTTTCAAATGTCTAGGTTAAGATTACCACGTCTTCGAAATATCAAAATTGATCACCATTAACTGCTGGAGCCATCTATCGACAAACAGCGGGAACTTAGCAACTCACCTTATATAACAAGAGGACATTATTCTACTCTAGAGACCTTTTATAGAATTCAAAAACCTCTTAGAGGTAATTTTATTAGCAAATTTGTAAACACAAGAACTTTTTTCCAGTATGTCGAAAACGCTGAAGACAGGTCGCTTATAATTACAGGAATCTTTTGAAAAGCTCATAGAGGGCTTGATGAGAATTATAAAAAAGTAATCAGACTATATTACTGGACAGAATAATTAAAAAGTTTTAAAAAAAGCCAGAGTTTATAAAAAATTGCACTATGAGCAATCAAAACAAATAGAATAGACACCCAGTATGAATGTATGTATTAAATTCCTATCGGTCAAGCACCGATTCTGGAATAAGAAGGGAAATGTTTGCATCTTGACATTTATTATTCCATAACTTTTTTTTTCATTTTCGGTATTGATTCGTATTCAAAATACTTGTTCATAAAGGAATATGTTATAAATAATAAATAAATTAATATAGAACAAAAAGTTTCAGAAATTTTACAACAGTTTCAATTTAAATCTTTTGCACAAATCCTCCTCATAGTATGCGCAACAGACAGATGAAAAGGGCACACTCAACCTTAACAAATATTACTCGCTGCGTTTAAGGCGAGCTCAATTTAATTGATTATTCACAAATTATCATTGGAGCAGCACAAACTTTTGCATTTTTACAATAAGGAGAGACAAAATAAGGATTATCATATAGGAGAACCAGTTAACGAAAATAAAGCTTATAAATAAACGGGCAATGAAATAAACTTATTACAAAAAGTTATTACAAATCTTCATAATTTCTTCATAATATTTAATAATTTACCTCCATAACAGTATAAAAAAACAATGATTTAATCTTTCTCTTTATCTTAAAGCGAACGTACTTTTTTGTGCGAACTGCGTTTTTTAACTTTGTTTATTGAGACTAAACAATCCGGTGTTTATTTTTATTTATTTATATTTTTAAAATTAAACTTTTCAATATTAATCATCCGTATCGCTTCGCGTGTGCAGTGGTATATTTGGAGGTAAAATAATAATTTTATTAATTTTCATCCAAACATAGCTCTGCTCTGCTCTTCTTCTTCTCTTACGGTGTTGCGTCTATTACTGCTCTGTAGATATTCTAATCTCTTTTCTTTGCTGTTCACTAACCCACACTAATCGCTCTCTTTGATCTCCCCTCTTTCGTTTCCCTGGTACAGTGGTTCAAGGTACTTCAATAATAAAAACAAAAATATTAATAAATAATTAATCATGGAATTTAAACCTGTCTGTGCTTTGAGGTCTTGTAATAAGACAATCTCCTCATCCCAGCCTACCATCCACTGCTGGCTCTGTGAAAACGTTTTGCACGCTAAGTGTGCCGGGTTCACGGCCTCAGTATCGGATGCCATTTCACGTAGGTCTGGCCTCCACTTCTGCTGTGATAGCTGTCGTGCTGTTCAGGACGAAATGAGATCGTTTATGAGACAGACTAAAAGTGGATTTAAAGAGTTGATTAGCGGTTTTCGTAAAATCAATGACCAACTCTGTGCGCTCGATACACAGTTTAGTAGTCTTCAACTACTAAATGAGTCTCCAAAGCGTAAGAAATCCGCTATTAGTGATGTGCTTGTGGCGAATAAACTTCAGCCTACTCAGCCGACAATTATTCAGCCGCTTTTATCTCTGGCCACCCCAAGGGCTGGAACTGGGAAAAATTCGGCTTCCGAATTTCTCAGTATTAATGAGCAATTGTCCGATTTGTCCTCTGTGGCATCACTCCAAGTTATACCACCAGACCCAATAACTCAAACCCCATTAAGAGTCACCGAACAGGGTATTCAACCGTCCGGACCCCCGGTATGAACTGATGCTGCAGTATTAGTTACTGCGGTACCAAAACCCTTGCAGGTGATCCCGCCATCGAAACACATATTTGTTTCTCGGATTGCCCCTGACACTTCTGAGTTAGATATCTCGGCTTATATCAAAGACAAAACAAAAGCCGATATTAAGGTGGCAGATATTAGAAAATTTCAAAATCGTCATCTTTCAAAATACGTGTGCCAGTGCAGATGTTCAAGGCGATCTGTTCCGCCAGCTTTTGGCCAGAGAACATTTTCGTCCAAGAACATCAGCCAAATACGGTGAAGAAAAAAATTACCAAGCTTGTGGGAGTGAAACTCCCACATGTTAGAGCCACTGACCAACCTTCCACCTCATCTTCCTTACCCTCAAAAAATTAATTTCTTCACTAACACTTTCTATCAGAATACTAGAGGCCTACGTAGTAAACTTCCCAAACTGTATTCTGATAGTTCTTCCTTTGCATTTCACTTTATAGTCTTTACAGAAACTTGGTTAAAGCCGGAGATTTTAAGCTCCGAAGTTTTTCCAAATAAGTACACCACTTTTAGACGTGATAGAACACTGCGAAGAGGAGGAAGAGTCCTAATTTTTGTAGACTCCAAATTTGCTTCTGAAGAGGTAAAATCACCAGATTTGAAGATTTTGATAGAATTTCTTCATTCTGTCCGGTCAATCTTTATACGTTAGCTGTTCTTACATACCACCTTCGTCGGAACCGCCCACATACTGGCAACATTTGTCCGCTATTCGTCTCGTTTCGGACCGTTTGTCTGACGGGGACCAGCTGGTAGCTTTGGGGGACTTCAATATACCAGATCTTATGTGGTCCAATATTAAGACTTCACCGTCCTTAATACTTAACTCGCACCACGACTTCCCTGCGGGTATGTTCGACATGTCACTCGGGCAAATTAACCACGTTAGAAATTCCTTAGGTCGGCTGCTAGACTTGTGTTTCGTTTTTGATCCTGATGGAATTGCTCTTTCTAGAGCTTTGCCCCTTTCTAACCCTGAGGTTCCGTATCATCCCACTCTTGAAGTTTTAATCGAAAACAATAGCTTAATTGACCTTAATTCTAAACTTAAATCTCAAAAAGTACTTTTCTTCCGTAAGGCTGACTTTACTAAACTTAACAAGTTAATTCTTGAATTTGATTGGTCCGATTTACTGGCATGTGAAGATATTAATATTGCCTTAAATAAATTTTATCACACTTTGTATTTATTTTTCGACGCTTGCGTGCCATGGAAATATCCGGCTGGTTTAATTAATTCACCTTGGTATACAAGGCATCTATTAAATTTAAAGAACGTTATGAATAGACTATTTAATAAACATATTTTATCTGGCTGTACAGTTAGTTATTCAAGATACTTAGTAGCTCGGTCTAATTTCACCGTGCATAACGCCGAATGTTATAGGAGCTATATTCGCCGCTGCCGGATTCAGTTTACTCAGAACCCGAAGCAGTTTTATAACTTTGTAAACACTAAGCGCAAATCTGTATCTTTTCCGCCTCTGCTTACGTTTGAGAACTCTTATGCGAACACTGATCTGGCAATGGCCGATCTCTTTCAAAGTTTTTTCAAACAACGTATTCACATAGCACCACTCCAGCTCAGCCTTACACTTATAATATCCAATCAGCCAACCTTATTTTTTGTCCATCTTTTGATCAAAGATGTGTGTTATCGGATCTTCTTAGGGTTAAGCCCGTGTTTTCGCCGGGCCCCGATGGAGTACCAGGCTGTGTGCTAAGGAACTGCGCCGTGGCCCTATGCAAACCGCTTCTTAAACTTTTAAATTTATCGCTGAAGACCTCGATTTTTCCCCTTATGTGGAAGGAATCTTACATTATCCCTCTGCATTAAAAAGGGAAAAAATCTGATGCTTCAAATTATAGAGGCATTTCTAAATTGTCAGCGATTCCAAAGCTTTTCGAAAAACTTATCATTCTACATTTGCAACACCTATGTAGTTCAATAATATCCCCGTGCCAACATGGCTTTATGAAGCGCCGCTCCACCACCACCAACTTATTGGAGCTAACATCTTTTGTCTCGGATGGGTTCCGGAATGGCTTACAAACAGACGTCATTTACACTGACTTCAGTAAAGCATTTGGTTCTGTTAACCATTCGCTTCTTATAAGTAAACTCAGTCTTTTGGGATTCCCAGCTGATCTCCTTATCTGGATTTCGAGCTACTTATCTGGAAGAACCCAACGTGTCTTCTTTAAAGATGTTACCTCGCGTACAGTCCGCGTCACATCTAGGGTGCCTCAAGGAAGCCATCTTGGACCCTTACTTTTTACTTTGTTTATTAATGACTTGCCCCTTGCCTTAACTGACTCACTAGTACTTATGTACGCTGACGATGTTAAGCTTTGTCTTCAATATAGATCTACTAGCGCCCAATCTAGACTTCAATCCGATTTGGATAAATTTCAAAATTGGTGCTTAGCAAATGACCTAAAGCTTAATGGATCGAAATGTAAACTCATGTCATTTTATCGATCTAGCCCTCACCAGGCTACGTACTTTCTCTATGGGATCGCCTTAGAACGTTTAACTCAGGTTAACGATCTGGGAGTCCTATTAGATTTAAATCTTAAATTTACCGACCATATATCCACCATGGTAAATAAAGCTATGGGTGTGCTTGGTTTTATTAAAAGTTGGTCAAAAGAATTCATCGACCCATACATTACAAAAACTTTATACACATCATTGGTCCGTACGATTCTTGAGTATGGATCGTGTGTCTGGAGTCCACAATACGGAGTGCATCAAGATCACATAGAATCCGTACAAAAAAACTTTCTTATTTTCGCACTTAGGGGACTAAATTGGGATGCAAGCCTTCATCTTCCCTCCTATCATAGTAGACTTTTATTAATCAACTTACCACCATTAACAAACCGTAGAACGATGCTGGGTGTCATGTTTCTATTTAATCTTATTAATGGTAATGTAGACAGCCAGCATTTATTAACACGCTTAAATTTCAACGTTCCTAGTAGAAGGACTAGAATCTTTCGTCCTCTACTCCTTAGCCATTGTAGCTCGACATATGCCCAACACGATCCGTTCAGGGTTTTATGTTCGGACTACAATGATCTCTACCACGTTATGTCCCTTTACTCTACTAACAATAATTTTTGGCTCAAGCAGGCACCATCAAAAACATTTGAAATAATTATAATACAATTTGTTGCAGCGGTTGTTATCAGAATTTATTCTTGCCTATATTTTTTCGCGCATATGCTTTTGGGAGCTTTGGTTGAGCTTCTCCTAAGCTCTTAGTTTATACTTGTACATTCGGCATTGATTAATGCGGCATATATAAGGGCTAAATTGAACCCATAATAAATATTGGAAGAATAAATCGAAGTTGTTTAATTCGGCAGCTACCAAAAACTGGTAGCGTAATATTTGGTGACCCCGACGTGATCGCATCCCGGTTTGGTATTGTGCCACGAAAATGCTGTTTATTTTGTTGTAATAAACTTAAATATTATTTACATAATTGAGTCTGGAACTGAAGCTACTGGAAATGGAGGTCCTGCATCAGAAGGTCAAGGCTGCGATGCGGGCCGAAGACTCTACCATTCTTACCATGTCATTGGAGAAGCGTCTGTGCGATAGTTTCACTACGCTGCAGGTGGAGTCGGAGAATCTATATTATAGCGAGATCGGAAGTGATTTATATTCGAAATTCTCTCACCCAGGATGAGGTTTCCAAGCGTTCTATGTGAGAGGCTCCGCACTCTACGCTTTTGGATGGTATCAGTGGTGCTGGTATTTCACCTACTCCATACAGGCCTGCGCCCTCATTGCCCCCGTTGGCGATGCCAACGTTTGGCGGCGGCTATGCCAAGTGGCCGGATTTCTGCGCCCTGTTTAAGAAGACAATTGACAGTCATCCGCACTTGACCAGGATGGAGAAGCTCATTTCATGTCTGCGGGAGATTGCCTTGGAGGCCTTAGAGGAAATCTCCCGCTAGATATGATGATCAAACTAGCTATGATGTTGCCCTTGATCTTTTACGCAACCGTTTTAGTAATCAACGATTAATTTTCCAGCAGACATCAACGAGATCCTGCAGCTCAGGATGGTTGAGCCGGGATCCATAGCAACTCTTAGGGAGTTATCCATCAATGCCGTTTCTGTTGCGAACCCACCATCCCGCCCAATCAAGACTGTTGTGACCCAGGAGCGCAATGCTAAGCTAGTGCTCCTGCCAACTGACAACTCGTCCGTGGTCAACCTGGAGCGTTCCTTCCTTTCCGTGCAAGTGCACTTCATCTCGTCGCGGGTGGCGAGTCAAATATAAATGACCTGTTCGTTATTAATTATAATATATCTTAATAAAATCTTTATCTGAAGAGTTTAAAAAATCCTTTAAAGATCAAATATCCATTTTCCTTGCATGAAATGGGTAGGTTATGGTGTATGGTTAATAATCATATTTACGACATTATATAATTAATGGACACAATTACACTTGCAAAAATGGATGTATTTAATACTTTAATTCTAAATAATGAAGATATTTAAGAAATTTATAAGCTTATATTATAACAGAAATTTATTATAACAGAACTTAATTATAACAGAACTATTTAATTTAAAATTGCTCTGCACGAAGATCTTATAATAATATACATAAAATATCCATCCAAAATGTTCCTTATGATGAGAATACCTTAGGAAAAATCCCATTGTCCAAGTAACAAATCAACTTCATTCAATATACCCATCGGTTCCAATGAATTCGGAGGTTATATGTCACATTAGCATTTATGTTTGTTTTGCGTCCAAGGCAATTCATTTAGAAGTAAATTCCGATCTGTCAACTGATACCTTTTTATTGGCAGTTCACGACCTCTGTATCGGATGCCATTTCACGTAGGTCTGGCCTCCACTTCTGCTGTGATAGCTGTCGTGCTGTTCAGGACGAAATGAGATCGTTTATGAGACAGACTAAAAGTGGATTTAAAGAGTTGATTAGCGGTTTTCGTAAAATCAATGACCAACTCTGTGCGCTCGATACACTGTTTAGTAGTCTTCAACTACTAAATGAGTCTCCAAAGCGTAAGAAATCCGCTATTAGTGATGTGCTTGTGGCGAATAAACTTCAGCCTACTCAGCCGACAATTATTCAGCCGCTTTTATCTCTGGCCACCCCAAGGGCTGGAACTGGGAAAAATTCGGCTTCCGAATTTCTCAGTATTAATGAGCAATTGTCCGATTTGTCCTCTGTGGCATCACTCCAAGTTATACCACCAGACCCAATAACTCAAACCCCCTTAAGAGTCACCAAACAGGGTATTCAACCGTCCGGACCCCCGGTACGAACTGATGCTGCAGTATTAGTTACTGCGGCACCAAAACCCTTGCAGGTGATCCCGCCATCGAAACACATATTTGTTTTTCGGCTTGCCCCTGACACTTCTGAGTTAGATATCTCGGCTTATATCAAAGACAAAACAAATGCCGATATTAAGGTGGCAGATATTAGAAAATTTCAAAATCGTCATCTTTCAAAATACGTATGCCAGTGCAGATGTTCAAGGCGATCTGTTCCGCCAGCTTTTGGCCAGAGAACATTTTCGTCCAAGAACATCAGCCAAGTACGGTGAAGAAAAAAATTACCAACCCTGTGGGAGTGACACTCCCACATGTTAGAGCCACTGACCAACCTTCCACCTCATCTTCCTCACCCTCAAAAAACTAATTTCTTCACTAACACTTACCTATCAGAATACTAGAGGCCTACGTAGTAAACTTCCCAAACTGTATTCTGATAGTTCTTCCTTTGCATCTCACATTATAGTCTTTACAGATACTTGGTTAAAGCCGGAGATTTTAAGCTCCGAAGTTTTTATAGAACACGTGATAGAACACTGCGAAGGGGAGGAAGAGTCCTAATTTTTGTAGACTCCAAATTTGCTTCTGAAGAGGTAAAATCACAAGATTTGAAGATTTTGATAGAATTTCTTCATTCTGTCCGGTCAATCTTTATACGTTAGCTGTTCTTACATACCACCTTCGTCGGAACCGCCCACATACTGGCAACATTTGTCCGCTATTCGTCTCGTTTCGGACCGTTTGTCTGACGGGGACCAGCTGGTAGCTTTGGGGGACTTCAATATACCAGATCTTATGTGGTCCAATGTTGAGAATTCACCGTCCTTAATACTTAACACGCACCACGACTTCCCTGCGGGTATGTTCGACATGTCACTCGGGCAAATTAACCACGTTAGAAATTCCTTAGGTCGGCTGCTAGACTTGTGTTTCGTTTTTGATCCTGATGGAATTGCTCTTTCTAGAGCTTTGCCCCTTTCTAACCCTGAGGTTCCGTATCATCCCACTCTTGAAGTTTTAATCGAAAACAATAGCTTAATTGACCTTAATTCTAAACTTAAATCTCAAAAAGTACTTTTCTTCCGTAAGGCTGACTTTACTAAACTTAACAAGTTAATTCTTGAATTTGATTGGTCCGATTTACTGGCATGGGAAGATATTAATATTGCCTTAAATAAATTTTATCACACTTTGTATTTATTTTTCGACGCTTGCGTGCCATGGAAATATCCGGCTGGTTTAATTAATTCACCTTGGTATACAAGGCAGATGCCTTAAATTAAATTATTAAATTTAAAGAACGTTATGAATAGACTTTTAAATAAACATATTTTATCTGGCTGTACAGTTAGTTATTCAAGATACTTAGTAGCTCGGTCTAATTTCACCGTGCATAACGCCGAATGTTATAGGAGCTATATTCGCCGCTGCCGGATTCAGTTTACTCAGAACCCGAAGCAGTTTTATAACTTTGTAAACATTAAGCGCAAATCTGTATCTTTTCCGCCTCTGCTTACGTTTGAGAACTCTTGCGAACTCTGATCTGGCAATGGCCGATCTCTTTCAAAGTTTTTTCAAACAACGTATTCACATAGCACCACTCCAGCTCAGCCTTACACTTATAATATCCAATCAGCCAACCTTATTTTTTGTCCATCTTTTGATCAAAGTGGTGTGTTATCGGATCTTCTTAGGGTTAAGCCCGTGTATTCGCCGGGCCCCGATGGAGTACCAGGCTGTGTGCTAAGGAACTGCGCCGTGGCCCTATGCAAGCCGCTTCTTAAACTTTTTAATTTATCGCTGAAGACCTCGATTTTTCCCCTTATGTGGAAGGAATCTTACATTATCCCTCTGCAAAAAAAAGGGAAAAAATCTGATGCTTCAAATTATAGAGGCATTTCTAAATTGTCAGCGATTCCAAAGCTTTTCGAAAAACTTATCACTCCACATTTGCAACACCTATGTAGTTCAATAATATCCCCGTGCCAACATGGCTTTATGAAGCGCCGCTCCACCACCACCAACTTATTGGAGCTAACATCTTTTGTCTCGGATGGGTTCCGGAATGGCTTACAAACAGACGTCATTTACACTGACTTCAGTAAAGCATTTGATTCTGTTAACCATTCGCTTCTTATAAGTAAACTGAGTCTTTTGGGATTCCCAACTGATCTCCTTATCTGGATTTCGAGCTACTTATCTGGAAGAACCCAACGTGTCTTCTTTAAAGATGTTACCTCGCGTACAGTCCGTGTCACATCTAGGGTGCCTCAAGGAAGCCATCTTGGACCCTTACTTTTTACTTTGTTAATTAATGACTTGCCCCTTGCCTTAACTGACTCACTAGTACTTATGTACGCTGACGATGTTAAGCTTTGTCTTCAATATAGATCTACTAGCGCCCAATCTAGACTTCAATCCGATTTGGATAAATTTCAAAATTGGTGCTTAGCAAATGACCTAAAGCTTAATGGATCGAAATGTAAACTCATGTCATTTTATCGATCTAGCCCTCACCGCAATCTAGCCTCAGGCAACGTACTTTCACTATGGGATCGCCTTAGAACGTTTAACTCAGGTTAACGATCTGGGAGTCCTATTAGATTTGAAACTTAAATTTACCGACCATATATCCACCATGGTTAATAAAGCTATGGGTGTGCTTGGTTTTATTAAAAGATGGTCAAAAGAATTCATCGACCCATACATTACAAAAACTTTATACACATCATTGGTCCGTCCGATTCTTGAGTATGGATCGTGTGTCTGGAGTCCACAATACGGAGTGCACCAAGATCACATAGAATCCGTACAAAAAAACTTTCTTATTTTCGCACTTAGGGGACTAAATTGGGATGCAAGCCTTCACCTTCCCTCCTATCATAGTAGACTTTTATTAATCAACTGTAAGGAGCCAAGTCCATTCGATAGGTGCAATAGGTTCTAGCATCCAAATGAATGCGCAAGTGTGGCATGTAATATGTTCTAAGTCTCTTTATTAGATTTTATTCATCTTCGGAGCAACTGTTGTTGCCGCTCCGAGCTCATAGGAGTTTCTCAATTACAAATTTACTTATGAGTTAAAGGAAGTCTAAGTCCCGTAGCTGCGCTGCCCAAAGCGGCAGCGGAGGGACGGTTATGTATTCTTAAATATTATTTATATTATTTATATGTATATTATTTATATTATTTATATGTATTCTTAAATAATATTCTTATTATTATTATATAATATTTATGTTATGTTCGCTTAGGCGGAGGTATGTGGACATGCATAAGGTCCACTCGTGTTACGTATATGCGGACATATGCACTTTTTCGGCGTACAGCCAAGGCACAGCGAGCGGTTCATATTTCGGTGCACTTAGGTTTATGACCGAGACCTTGGATAACATAAACACTGCGACAAAGTGTTACAGTGTGTACCCTTTAAGTACTCTTGGTACAGTGGGTGGTCGATATATATATATATGATATTAATAGTGCATATATGTGCATATTACATCTCCCTCCTATTGAAAAATAACGTAATATAATGAAGTTATTTTCTAACATAGATTGTACAAAATTTAATAAATGATGTTAACAATAAGTTTTTTTTTTTTTGTATTTTTATATTCGGTATGCTTATTTTTCTCTTTTTTTTTTTTTGTGTATGGCCATACGTGATATATTTATGAAATGTTGATTGATCATGAAATAAAAAGTTTTAATCTATCTTTATGTACTATTTGTTTTTTATTTTTATTGTCTGATATAGTTATATTATCCCTATCTCCTATTTGTTCTACCTTATAGGGGCCTAAATATTTAAAATATAGCTTATGTCCAGTTTCATTTTTTAATAAGACCTTATCTCCTATTTTCAACTCAAAATCTAAACTAGTTTTGTCGTAAATAATTTTTTGTTTTATTTTATGAGATTCTAGCATTAGTCTGGCTCTTTTAAATGCCTGTTCTAATCTGAATTTTGATTCCTTAGCATAGTCTTCTATATTATAAAGTGGTTTTATGTTTTCTATTCTATTAAAATGCTTTGGTAAATTTGAAGTTTTACCAAAACTTGCTCGTATGGACAATAGTCATGTGCCATTGAGGGGGTCGTATTAAAGCAATAGACGGATATTGTAGCCATACATCCCAATCCATTTTGTCAACTGAGATGTATGAACGAATGTACTCATTGAGTGTTCTGTGGCTTCGCTCCACGGTACCTACAGTTTGGTGATGATGTGCAGTAGAAGTTATGTTTTCAATATTTAAATTTTTACATAGACCTTCAATAATTGAATTTTTATATTCTGTTCCCATGTCCGTAATGAACGTCTTCATTGGACCGTACTTTAGAATAAAATCTTCAAATATAGCTTTTGCTACCGTATTTGCACTTTTATTTGGTATTGGTATCGCTACCAGGTATTTGGTTAAATCGCATATGAGTGTTACTGCATACTCGTTTCCATTGTTTGATTTTGGTAGTGGACCAACCGTATCCACAATTACTCTATCGAAAGCTCTTTGTGGAGTTTCAGTTATAGTTAATGGGGTACTTAGTGTGTTTAGTTGTTTTTGACTTTTGGCATTTAGGACATTTCTTTATGTACTCTTTTATGTATTTGGACATATTTTTCCAGTAATAGTGCCTCTGGACCTTGGCCAAGGTTTTTGTAATGCCTGTATGACCACCTTGTATTTGGTTAAATCGCATATGAGTGTTACTGCATACTCGTTTCCATTGTTTGATTTTGGTAGTGGACCAACCGTATCCACAATTACTCTATCGAAAGCTCTTTGTGGAGTTTCAGTTATAGTTAATGGGGTCTTAGTGTGTTTAGTTGTTTTTGACTTTTGGCATTTAGGACATTTCTTTATGTACTCTTTTATGTATTTGGACATATTTTTCCAGTAATAGTGCCTCTGGACCTTGGCCAAGGTTTTTGTAATGCCTGTATGACCACCTTGTATTGGATCATCGTTGAAATGTAGACAATATAGCTTCTTTTCTTTATTTTGTATTACGGTCACCGGGTTGAGTAGCGCTACTCTTAATGATTTCAATATATAATTGCCCATATTTTTAAAATTATCAATTGAAACATGTTCAAAGATATTTTCCCACGGTGCCACTTTAAGTTGGCTGATTTTGTGCATACCGGCTTGCTTTTTCAAGCCTTTGAAGAATTGACCTAAGTCAAGGGTTCCATTAGTATACAAATCGCTAACATTATATCTTGCTGTAATTTTCCTTCCGTGCTTAAATAAACACATATTGTTATTTACATGCAAGGTCACTACTT
Organism: Drosophila atripex; assembly: GCA_035045925.1. Taxonomy (NCBI): domain Eukaryota; kingdom Metazoa; phylum Arthropoda; class Insecta; order Diptera; family Drosophilidae; genus Drosophila; species Drosophila atripex. The sequence continues at coordinate 190,246 of JAWNOP010000021.1, forward strand.
TACGTACTTCATCATTATTAATGACTTCATATACGTTGGGCTTTGAAGCTTTTTTCTATGGATTGCTTATGCAATTCTATTTTTTCTTTTCCTGCGCAGGATTTTTGTCTACTTTGGTTTCTGATAGTGACTTTCAGAATTTTAATGTTTAAATGTATGTTTTTCAAGTCGGTGATTGTTATTCTAGACAGCGCATCGGCTACATAATTATCTTTACCCTTTAGATACTCTACTGTAAAATTATATTCCTCTAATTCAAGTCTCATTCTTGTTAGTTTGGAACTGGGATTTATCATTGAAAATAAATAGGTAAGTGCTCTGTGATCTGTTTTGACAGTGAAGTGTCTACCATAAATATATGGTCTGAAGTATGTTATTGCCCAATGAATAGCTGCTAATTCTTGCTCTATAGTGCTCTTGTTGCTTTCACCTTTCGTAAAGGATCTTGATGCATATGCAACTGGGAGCTGTAATCCATTTTTATTCTGAGTTAGTACTGCTCCACAAGCGTATTTGCTAGCATCTGTAATTATGCAAAATTCTTTGCTAAAATCTGGGTATTGCAACAGAGTTGGGGTTATTAATGCTGATTTTAGATGTTCGAAAGCGTTTTGACATTCTGTTGTCCATTCGAATTTTACATTTTTCCTACATAATCTTGTTATGTGACGGGAGTATTCTGCAAAATTCTTTATGAAACGTCTGTAATAATTGCAAAATGCAACGAATCTTCTAGCGCTGTCCACATCATGTGGGACTGGGTAATTTTGAATGACGTCGTATTTTTTGTCGTCGGGCAAGATTCCTTTATTTGTGCATTTATGTCGTAGGAAGGTGACTTCATGCATGAAAAATGAACATTTTTCGGGATGTAAATTTAGGTTGTGTTTCCTACATTTCTCGAAAACATCAGTTAGGTTCTTGAGCATGTGGTTTTCGGAGCAACCTATGACTATTAAGTCATCCATGTAAAGAAATGCTTGGGAAGGCTCCAATCCAGAGAAAGCTATAGTCATCATTCTTTGAAAGGAGTTTGGCGCTATTTTTAAACCGAATGGTAATCGCGTGAAACGATATGAACCATTGTTCGTTGAAAAGGATGTTATATCTCGTGAAGTTTTTTCGAGTTCAATTTGGTGAAAACCGGACATTAAGTCGAGACATGAGAAATACTTTGCCCTACCTAGTTGATCTAAAATGTCATCGATTCTAGGGAGTGGAAATTTATCAGATAAGAGTTTTTTATTAATTTGACGATAATCTATTACTAAACGCCATTTTTTATTTTCTGAATTTGGGAGTGACTTTTTTGGTACTAGCAAAAGTGGGCTATTATAAGGTGATACAGAGGGTTCTACTATTTTATCATTAATGAGTTTTTTGGACTTGTTTTTGAATTTCGTCTTGTTGACTATGAGGATTTCTGTAATTTTTTGTATATACGGGTTCATCATCACTTAATCTCAGTTTTTGTTTATAGAAATTATTTGTAGTGATCGCTTCGGTTTCTAGTCCGAATACATCACTATACTGGGTGCATAATTTTGTAAGTTGATCATTGAATTGAGGTGGGAAGTTTTTTGTAAGTTGGGATAATACAGTTTTTTTACGATTTTCGGGGTCTGTTTTTACTACATCGTAGCTTGAAAGTGGTTCATGATGAATATTTTTAAAATTAACTACCTGATCTATATTTGTGGTATTTAGTAGTCTTACATATGCATTCTGGACAGTTGCTATGGTATTTGCTATATAGATACCTTTATGAATCTCTTGATTCGGAATCAATACACTATTTTCTTCGGAATTTATCGTAACTTTTCGGATGACTTGGGATCTTGCTGGCAGAATTAGGGAGTTGTTGCCAGAACTGTATGTTATCGGAACATAAATTGGATATTTGAGATTATTTGGTCTAATTACAAGCCAGTCTTCAGAAGGCTTGAAGTCTAATTGACAATTGTACCTTTTGATAAAATCTATTCCCAGTATCCCATCACAAGGAATAGCGAATTGCACATTTACTATATGGAAATCATGTAGGATGATGTACTTAGAAGTCTGAATTTCAATAGAAGTTATGCCTTTTGATTTGGTAACCTCTTAAGGCTTATACCCTGTATGTTTATGATATGATTATCTTGAATGTTTTGAAAATTATCAGAATTTTCCTTTAATATGGAAATTTCTGCACCTGTATCTAGTAGAAAAACTAATTCTTTTCCTGTTGCTGCGTTTATGAAACTAACGAATGTACTTTGACTGAGATTTATAGTGTGAATCTTGTTGTTTTTTACTGACGTGTATCTAAAGGTTTTGGTAGTTTTCCGAATTCGTTTGGGCTATTCTTATATTGTTATTTTGATTATAATTATTATGGTTATTATTGTGGTTTCCCCCACGGCTATTTCCGCCGCGGTTGTTTCCACCACGGTTATTTCCGCCGCGGTTGTTGTTTGTGTAATAACTGTTATTCTGGTTACCGTTATTTCTGTAGTAACTATTGTTTTGATTATAACCGTTATTTTGGTAATATCGGGTATTATTATAATTACCTCGATTATTACCTCTACCGCGATAATTGTTTCTGAAATTATTACCATGATAATTATTTCCTCGTTGGGTGTATAATATTGAATTGGCATTACTTGTCATCTCAGTACTGCATTGTATGTACTTTGTGACGGCTTCATTCATAGTTATGAAAGTGCCTGCTTCCAATATTGTTTTGAGGCGGCCATGCTCACAGTTTTTAACCATTGTGTTTATGGCCTCCTTGGTACTGAATTTCAGCGTGTTCGGCCGATAGGCCTTCGTCAATGTACGAAGCTTCTAGGAATTTCCTTAAGTTGTCTATTTCCGTCGTGAATTTTTCCGCGGTTTTGCCTTTCTGGGGTGTTTTCGCCATTTTGGCTTTAATTATGTCAGAGGTTTCTCCGACTATAGTGTCTTGTAGTTTTTTGATTATTGCTTCTATAGTTCCTTCATTTTGGACTCTGTATAAAGTTGATCCAATTATTTTGGATTTAATTACTTCTACAGCCAAATTCTCGAATGTGCCTTTCGTTAGGTTAACTAACCTCAAAGCTGTTATAAATCTTTGAAGGTGTAACCTTTGCCCGTTAAATTCCGGGATGGCATTCGATATTTCTCTAATGTATGCCCTTTGGGCAATGCTCTCGTCAGCCATTGCGGTTGGTTTTAATTCTACAATGCTGTCGTTAAATTCAGAGTCGGACAAGTCCTGGTCTGATAATTCAGATTGAATAAGGACTGCCGGAACTGTAAGGTTGTTAATATCGCTTTCTTCTATTTCTTGTTGGTCAATTACTTCTTTTGATTCTGGTTCGTCACCAGCTTCAATTGTTATTGAAGTATTGAGAATAGTAGGTATTGAAATATCTAGCTTGAACCTTTCTTTAACAGATGTTAGATTAAATCTTAGTCTGATCAAAAACTTTGATACTCGAGACCAGTGATCCGGATTTAACTTTTCTCTGTGTTCATATATTAATATTCGAGCTTCATTAAAGCAATTAACTAATATTTCTACGTGTTTATTGACCGTTGTTTTTTGTATCGGTCTATTCTGTGTGAGTGACTTATAAGATTTGTCGAATTCTGCTTTAATGCTTGATAGTTCTTTCGATAATTCATTCCATTCCATTATATTAAAGGTATGGATTATCTTTTAGAAACCATCATAACAATCGTTCTACCTAAAAGTAGATGCTCGTCTATTCTTGATTTTACTAGCACACCCCGGAATTGTTGTTATATACTATTCCTTTTTGGGTTGCGGTACACCGGAACAATGGTGAAAACGTGGCAGTTAAAAGTTTCTATATAAAAGCATTTCTAGCTCATACACACTAACTGGGGTTTTTGATACTAACTGCTTGATCCTTTCTTGGAAATAGGGGTCCTTTTCATATGTTGTCTTTGTTTGTGGTGTGGTTTTTTTTTTTCCGTTGATTTTTTTTTTTTTTTTTTTTTTAGTTGTTGATTCTCATGACGCCTGCGTTGGGGATCCTCCGATGTCCTTTTGTCCAGGATCCTTCTTATGCGGATCCTTCGATGTCCTTTTGTCCAGGATGTCCTGTCACGGTCGCCATGTAAGGAGCCAAGTCCATTCGATAGGTGCAATAGGTTCTAGCATCCAAATGAATGCGCAAGTGTGGCATGTAATATGTTCTAAGTCTCTTTATTAGATTTTATTCATCTTCGGAGCAACTGTTGTTGCCGCTCCGAGCTCATAGGAGTTTCTCAATTACAAATTTACTTATGAGTTAAAGGAAGTCTAAGTCCCGTGGCTGCGCTGCCCAAAGCGGCAGCGGAGGGACGGTTATGTATTCTTAAATATTTATATTTGAATATATATTTATGTTATGTTCGCTTAGGCGGAGGTATGTGGACATGCATAAGGTCCACTCGTGTTACGTATATGCGGACATATGCACTTTTTCGGCGTACAGCCAAGGCACAGCGAGCGGTTCATATTTCGGTGCACTTAGGTTTATGACCGAGACCTTGGATAACATAAACACTGCGACAAAGTGTTACAGTGTGTACCCTTTAAGTACTCTTGGTACAGTGGGTGGTCGATATATATATATATGATATTAATAGTGCATATATGTGCATATTACACAACTTACCACCATTAACAAACCGTAGAACGATGCTGGGTGTCATGTTTCTATTTAATCTTATTAATGGTAATGTAGACAGCCAGCATTTATTAACACGCTTAAATTTCAACGTTCCTAGTAGAAGGACTAGAATCTTTCGTCCTCTACTCCGTTCAGGGTTTTATGTTCGGACTACAATTGTCTCTACCACGTTTTGTCCCTTTGCTCTACTAGCAATCTTAAATCCATTATACTAAACACCTTATCTTTGCAACACTTTTCCTCGTGATTTCATACTCCTATTCCTCTCTTTTACTCTCTCGGATCTATCCCCGCGGATCTATCCGTATAGATACGTTATGCGGCAGCGCCCCTCGGTCGGTTGGACGGGAGGTGGGCTGTACGTATGCAGTGGGAACCGCGCAAAAAAATGCAAAATAATTTTTGGCTTAAGCAGGCACCATAAAAAACATTTGAAATAATTATAATACAATTTGTTGCAGCGGTTGTTATCAGAATTTATTCTTGCCTATATTTTTTCGCGCATATGCTTTTGGGAGCTTTGGTTGAGCTTCTGCGCCTAAGCTCTTAGTTTATACTTGTACATTCGGCATTGATTAATGCGGCATATATAAGGGCTAAATTGAACCCATAATAAATATTGGAAGAATAAATCGAAGTTGTTTAATTCGGCAGCTACCAAAAACTGGTAGCGTAATATTTGGTGACCCCGACGTGATCGCATCTCGGGTTGGTATTGTGCCACGAAAATGCTGTTTATTTTGTTGTGATAAACATGAATATTATTTACATAATTGAGTCTGGAACTGAAGCTACTGGAAATGGAGGTCCTGCATCAGAAGGTCAAGGCTGCGATGCGGGCCGAAGACTCTACCATTCTTACCATGTCATTGCAGGTGGAGTCGGAGAATCTATATTATAGCGAGATCGGAAGTGATTTATATTCGAAATTCTCTCACCCAGGATGAGGTTTCCAAGCGTTCTATGTGAGAGGCTCCGCACTCTACGCTTTTGGATGGTATCAGTGGTGCTGGTATTTCACCTACTCCATACAGGCCTGCGCCCTCATTGCCCCCGTTGGCGATGCCAACGTTTGGCGGCGGCTATGCCAAGTGGCCGGATTTCTGCGCCCTGTTAAAGAAGACAATTGACAGTCATCCGCACTTGACCAGGATGGAGAAGCTCAGGTGGCTTTTTTCATGTCTGCGGAGATTGCCTTGGAGGCCTCGAGGCAATCTCCCGCTAGATATGATGATCAAACTAGCTATGAATGTTGCCCTTGATCTTTTTACGCAACCGTTTTCAGTAATCAACGATTAATTTTCCAAGGCACACATCAACGAGATCCTACAGCTCAGGATGGTTGAGCCGGGATCCGTAGCAATTCTTGGGAGTTATCCATCAATGCCGTTTCTGTTGCGAACCCACCATCCCGCTCAAACAAGACTGTTGTGACCCAGGATCGCAACTGCTAAGCTAGTGCTCCTGCCAACTGCCAACCAACTGACCATTCGTCCGTCGTCAATCTGGAGCGTTCCTGCCTTTCCGAGTGTTATTGGATTCCGGCTCACAAGTACACCTCATCTCGTCGCGGGTGGCGAGTCAACTCCAGCTTTGCCGCTCTGTATGTTGGTATGTTGGTCTACAACGGTTAGTCTCGGCGGCGCTGTATGCTTGTTAATGTCTGAAGTTAAATGGAACCCCTAATAAATATTGGAAGATTTAATCAAAGTTGATCAATTCGCTACCAAAAGCTGGTAGCGTAATAATAAAAATGACCAGTTCGTTATTAATTATAATATATCTTAATAAAATCTTTATCTGAAGAGATTAAAAAATCCTTTAAAGATCAAATACATTTTGGCGTCCATTATCGTTGCATGAAATGGTAGGGTATGGTGTATGGTTAATAATCATACTTACGACATTATGAATTTAATGGACGCAATTACACTTGCAAAAATGGATGTATTTAATACTTTAATTCTAAATAATGAAGATATTTAAGAAATTTATAAGCTTATATTATAACAGAAATTTATTATAACAGAACTTAATTATAACAGAACTATTTAATTTAAAATTGCTCTGCACGAAGATCTTATAATAATATACATAAAATATCCAACCAAAATGTTCCTTATAATGAGAATACCCTAGGAAAAATCCCATTGTCTAATTAACAAATAAACTTCATTCAATATACCCATCAGTTCCAATGAATCGGGACTCGGCAATCCAATGAATTCAATTTATAATGGCGGAGGTTATATGTCACATTATTCAAGATCTCTTAATTAATTTATAAACCACTTTGAGCCAAGATCAAATTTCTAAGTAACTATAAAAGACCCTATATATAGCCGTGATCAGCTATTTCAATCAAAATATTCCCACGAAGATTAGTTTCACACAGTCCGTATCAAACGCTTAACATAAACACAAGATCCCTAAGTGATTCCTAATGGCCGCTTCGAAACCACAAAGATCATGTCGGGTCAAGCAGCGGCCGGAAATAAGTTTGGCCGGCAATAATTTATTGAATTTGTGACGTCATTTTCCTTTACATATCTATTCGCGTCTTTCGGTCTCGTGCATTCGATCGGCCACCTTTATTTGCCGTCATACGCTAGCGCTTGCCTTGCTCTCTCGCGGGATCTCTCCGTCGCTCCGCTGCAGCAGGCGTCGAGCCGCGCTCCGCATCATTCTCTATTCGGTCGTCAACCAGAACCATTAAATAAATTGTATCAATATTTATAAATCGAAATGTGCTTGTTTTATATTGGTATATATATAATATTCAGAACACAAACTTAAAGCTCCCGAAATCGCTCGGTAACTGAACATTGGTGAACCCCGACGTGATTAAAATTTGAAATAAAATATATCAACATAAACAAATAAACAAATTAAAAAGCATTATTCAGTTTGCGGATCGTTGCGGATTTCAAGAGCACACACAAGGAGCTGTCCGAGATGGATGTTGCTGAACTCAGGAGCGATCTGCGCGTCAACTTCAACGATGCTGCGAGGGACGGACGATTCATCCTGGATCAGGAGATTATGCGGCGCTCCAGTTTATTGCCGGCAAGTTCGACGCTGGTCAACGCATCGTCTGCCAATTTCGATGCGTCGTTTGGCAGAACCTTTCAGGCGTTGCCGCCACTGCCACTTCCCATTTTTAGTGGAGTAACGTGACATTTTAGTAACATTTTAGAGTAACATTTTAGTAACGTGTCTATTAGTGGAGGTTATGCGGAGTGGCTTGAATTTCGGTCCCTGTTCTCGACCATGGTGGACACAAACCCATTTATCAGTAGGGTCGAGAAACTTCAACGGATGCGGTCCTGCCTTCGTGAATCTGCCTTGGAGACTGTTCGATCGTTGGAGCTAACGGACAAAAATTATGACGTCGTATTGGAGCTGCTAAACAAAAGGTTTAGTAATCGCAGGCTCATTTTTCAAGCTCATGTTAATGAGATAATGAATCTGAGGGCCGTAGAATCCGCATCGGCGACGAGGCTTCGCGAGCTTTCAGACAAATTCAATTCGCATATGCGAGCCCTGGCAAGCATGGGCACAACGAAGCAGATTGCTAGCTATATATGCCTAAAAATTAATTTTTATTATTATTATTATTATTATTTTTTTTTTATATATAAGTAGTGTATCCACAGATATACTTAATGTATCTGCAAATACCCTAGATAACGAATCCTCCATAAAACCAGTATACCCTGCCATACCTATCAAATCATATATAAACAACATTCCAGAGCCTACTGTGGGAATAATTCAAATAGGCTAGACACAAACCCTTTCCCATAGCATTATCATTGGCATCCAGACATAAACCATTCACACGCCTTTATCGACGACAGTAGACGTAAACATCAAACCCCTTTTGCTCCAAATTCATAAACAAGTGCCCATCCTGGGAACCTACATGTCAGCATAAAACTCTGACCAATCAAAACTATTCAACCAAAGTCCATCTATGCTGCCAGCGTCGCTGTCACCGATAAAAGCTATAGTTATAAGAAAATTGAATTTGTAAAATCAGTATATAATCAACGATCAATCCAATAGGATATCTTTATAACTCATTCTTGAATTTAATAATAAAACTTATAAAATAAAAATCCTAATTTTTATTTTTTATTTTAAATCGGGAATTAAAACATATAATTGGCGAGTCGGTAGGATACAATTATCCTCGCGTGTTTAAGTATCGAACTAAATACATCGCGAATTTATTGTATCCGCAAAACGAATCTATAAACATTTCTAAACATTAGTGAAATCACGAATGAGGATTTCTAGTGTGAAGTGCAACAAACATTACATAAAAAAACATATATATACCAAATTAAATAAATAAACTTTAAAATGCAATCTGAACAAGCATCTACATCAGCTGCAGCAAGGCACATCCTGTCTGACAGCAATATGAATCATTTCTTCATGCAACTAAAACAAATTGACAAATTTGATGGTGATACAATGTATTTAGCACTATTTATAAAAAGTGTTGATAACTTGATTACCCAATACAAAACAACATCGTCTACTCAGAATGAAATCATTCAAGGAGCTATCCTAAACCTCATCGTTGGACCTGCACGTACAATTCTTCTTAGGAATTCAACCCAAGACTGGAATGAATTAAGAACCTTACTCATCAGTGAATTCAACTCATCAAAACCCCCACATCTCATGATCATGGATTTACATAAAATTAAATATCAAAATAGTTTACGTAAGTTTATTGATGATTTAGACAAACAGACAAGTAAAATTTGTAATCAAGTTAAGTCTGGATAATAATGCAGCAAACACTGTTATATTTTTCAAGAATATTAGGTGATCATATAGCAGAAGTAATTCGTAGAAAAATTACCATTACGAGTGTACATATCTATATGCAAATACGATATATCAACTCCAACTAAATTAAAACAAGCTGCTCAAGCTGTAGGTCTTTATGATGATGATGATATATATAATTTTTTCCCGAAGTGTTGAAAATCGATATAATATACCAATGGTCTCCACATCTAATACTTCTAATACTAATAATTCTAATAATAATCAAAGGGACAGAAACCAAAATTTCAATCAGAATGTAGGAAACAATAGGAGTCAAAATTATAATAATCGTGGGACATATAATTATCAACAAAGACAAAATACTTTTGATTCAAATAGAAATTTTAATCCAAACTATAATAATAATTATAGATACTCTCAAAATCCTTCAGGTCAAAACTCTCTAAATTATAATCGGTCTGTTAATGTTCCTCAAAAACAATTAGACCAACAGAATAGACCAGAACCAATGGAAATAGTTGAAAATTTTCAGACACAAGCCTCGGAAGAAACACAACAGCAATAAAAAATAAAAATTGATAATAGACCATGCATTTGCCTTATTGACACAGGTTCCAGTATAAGTTTAATAAATGAAAATTTTTTAAAATATCCAATTAAAAGAGAATAATATAAAAGTTCAAACAGTAGGAAATTCAGTCACTTTGAATAAATCTATTGAATTTATAATTCCAAAATTATTTAAATCAAAACAAAAATTTTTTGTCAAAGAATTTTCCAATCATTACGATTTTCTTTTAGGACGTAATATTTTAAACCTTACATCAGCCCAAATAGATTTTGGAAAGAATACTGTTAAACTAAATAATTACGAATTTCCAATGATCAATATAATAAAGGAACATAACAAAAATTATACAAACATGTTAGAGGATGAAGAACACATTTACGCATTGGAAACAGAACTAAAAACTAGTTATATTCGAGATGATCATCTCAACAGTGAGGAAAAATCGGTACTACATTCTCTAATGTCCAAATTCTTTATGATATTCAGTATCATGAGGGTGACAATTTGACCTTCACAAATGAAATCAAACATAAAATAAAAACTAAACATGAAGATCCCATTTATAGAAGACCATATACTTATCCCTATATTTATGACAATGAAGTAGAAAATCAAATAGCAGATATGATTAAACAAGGTATTGTCCGCAAATCTAAATCTCCTTATTGTAGTCCTATAGTAATAGTACCCAAGAAAATGGATGCATCGGGCATTCCAAAATTTCGTATGGCTATTGATTACAGAGGACTTAACGAGATAACTATTGACGATAAATTCCCCATTCCCAATATGGATGAAATACTAGATAAGTTAGGAAAATGTCAATATTTTACAACGTTAGATCTGGCAAAGGGATTCTATCAAATTGAAATGGACCCAAGATCAATTCAAAAAACAGCCTTTTCCACCAAGAAAGGACACTATGAATATACTAGAATGCCTTTCGGTCTAAAAAATGCTCCTGCTACATTCCAGCGATGTATGAATAATATTCTTCACGATATAATAGGAACTCATTGCCTAGTATATTTAGATGATATTATTATATTTTCGACCTCCTTACAAGAACATATTCAGTCCCTTCAAAAAGTCTTCGTCCGATTAAGAAAATCCAATCTTAAACTTCAATTAGATAAATGCGAATTCATGAAAAGAGAAACAGAATTTTTAGGCCATATAATTACTACTGAAGGAATTAAAACAAACCCAAATAAAATTCAAGCTATTCACGATTTTAAAATTCCAAGTACTCCTAAACAAATTAAATCATTTATTGGTCTTTGTGGATTCTACCGAAAGTTTGTTAGAGAATTTGCAAAAATTGCTAAACCAATGACCCAGTGCCTTAAGAAGGGTTCAAAAAATAAATGTCAACGATAATAATTACGTTGAAGCATTTGAAAAATTAAAAACACTAATAACAAATGATCCAATCCTTAGATATCCAGATTTTGAAAAAACATTTGAATTAACTGCTGATGCTAGTAATTATGCTTTAGGAGCTGTCCTAGCTCAAGAAGGTAGACCAGTCTGCTATGCAAGTAGAACATTAAATGATCATGAAATAAATTATTCAACTATCGAAAAAGAGTTATTAGCCGTAGTCTGGGCAACTAAGTACTTCCGACCCTATCTATTTGGAAGAAAATTTAAAAATTACATCCGATCATAAACCACTAGTTTGGTTACACAATATTAAAGAACCTAATATGAAATTGCAAAAATGGAAAATATATCTTAGTCAATATGATTGTGGTATGAATTACATTAAAGGAAAGGAAAATTATGTAGCAGACGCCTTATCTAGGCTACCTAAAAAAGAATCAAATAATGAACATCTAGAAGAAACATTTCAAAACGAAGATGATTTACAAAGCACAGGAGCTACTATACATAGCGCCCAGGAAGACAATGGCAATTGTATTCAGATTACAGAGCGTCCCATTAATGTTTTCAGTCATCAATTAATATTTGAAAAGGAAATGAAGATAGTAATGAATTAGTCCGGTATTTTAATAAAACAATTAATACAATAAAAATATAGTAACATGACGGAACGTATAGCAAAAAGACATTATTCTTAAATTTATATGTGGACACAATTTTGTAATGTACATAAATAATGACGAAGATTTCGCAATATTTCAAAGGGCTTTCATGGAATTAATTAAACCAAATTTGGGAACAAAATTAATGAAAACATCAGTAATACTTCCTAATATATCTACCTACAGCAGAGTTTCACGAAAAGATAATTAATATTCATGAGAAAACTATTCATCAAGGTATTAAAAAAACATATGACGATTTTAAAGCTAAATACTATTTTCCAGATGCACAAAAATTAATCCAAAATATAATTAATAAATGCGATATTTGTAATTTATGCAAGGCAGAACATAGAAAAGTAGCATTAACATTTGAAAAAACACCTGAAAGTAAAAATATACGTGAAAAATATGTAATTGACTATTATTTTATTGATCAAAGAAAATTTTTAACTTGTATTGATATCTATTCAAAATTTGTTTCAATTATAGAAACTCATACCACAGATTGGATCGAAAGTAAAAAAGCATTACTTAAAATATTTAATATGTTAGGTAAACCAAAAATAATAAAAATGGATCAAGATCCCGGATTAGTATGCAAATCATTACAAAATTGGTTAGAAAAAGAAAATATTGAGATCGAAATTACTAGTAGCAAGAATGGTATAGCTGATATAGAAAGAGTTCACAAAACAATTAATGAAAAATTACGAATCATAAATACACTTAATGATGCTGAAGACAAGCTCATGAATATCGAAAAAGCTACATATGTTTATAATCATGAAATAACACATGACACTACAGGTAGAACACCTGCTGAAATATTTATTTTCGGTATGAAACCTAATAAAAATGTCCAAAAAATAAAAGAATCAAAAATTGATAAAATTAATGAAAAACGGGAAGAGTATGAGGTAGATTTAAATTATGCAAAAGTTGAAAAAGATATGAAACGTAAGCCGAAACTTGTTAATCCATTTAAGAAAACAGGAAAAATTATACAAGAAGATGAAAAACACTGGCAGGAAATAAATAGGGGTCACAAAGTAATAAAACACAAAAGTAAATTTAAAAAACTTAAAAAACGCAATTTTTCTCGTTATTCCAGAAATGTTGAAAATTCTGACTCTGATATTGAAAGCGATAATAATAGTACCATGGACAACGTTACCATTAATAACGGCTCAACAAATTAGTATTGTCCCAATTACTTCAAAAAATGGCTATTTACTATTGAATACAGGAACTATAAAAATACCTCTTAATTACGAACACCACATGATAGAAATAAATCAAACAAAAATATTAAATACATACCAAGAATTTATAAAATATGAAAATTTATATAAAACAATTCCAGATATAGCTTTAGCACTTAAACAATTAAAACATGAAATAAAAGGGATTATCCCATCAAATAGACAAAAACGGGGACTAGTAAATATTGTAGGATCAGCTCACAAATATTTATTTGGTACACTAACAGAAGAAGATAAAAAAGAGTTAGAAATAAAATTAAATAATATAAAAGAAAATATGATAGAAAATTCAGAATTTAATGAAATCATTGGTATAATAAATAAACATACAGAAGACATAAATAAATTAATACGGGAAGAAGAGGAAAATGAGGCCTTGCACCTTTTTAGATATTCTTTACACATTTTTCTAGAATACATTGAAGATTTACAAATGGGGATTCAGTTAACAAGAATTGGAATATTTAATCCTAAAATATTAAAACATGAAGAGTTAGATGACATTAATGAAGAAAAATTATTATCAATAAAGACTTCAGCTTGGATATGCAGTCAAACCAAAAATACTTTTATTTTAGCCCATATACCAACATCTTTTAATGAAACTCAAAAATACAGAATAATTAAATATCCAGATAATTTAGGCCGCCAAATTGACATAAATGATAAATTTGAATATTTTATGAATAATAATAAAGTGTTTATTATTTGGAAAATTCTGCAAATCCTTTAGCGGATGTAATGGATCAAAAATATTTAGTAACTGACCAATGTATTTCAAAGATCCTTACAAATCAATTAGCAATTTGTCAACACACTTTTATTTCAGAAAAAGAATTTATAAAATACATTGAACCAAATATTATAATAACATATAAACGCAAATTAACCAAAATTGTGAATTATTTAATAAAACAATTGAAGGAAATAATATTATACAATTAAGCCAATGTACACTTGAAATAAGAAATATCAAATTCACTACTTCAAAGAATATAAATGAATATAAAATAATATTGTCAAGTACCAATGTAACTCTACATGAACCAACACCAATTTTAAAACTTAAAGAATCATTAATCAAACAACAAAAACAAGATATTGTCTACAAATGGATTGTATTTATAAGCCTAATACTTATAGTTATAAGCATAACAATTTATATAATATTCACTTATAAGCGTTTAGCCAACCACAAAGAAATTGTTGTCGAATTCAACAAGGATGTTGAAATTTCTAAAGGAGGGGCGAGTAGTGTATCCACAGATATACTTAATGTATCTGCAAATACCCTAGATAACGAATCCTCCATAAAACCAGTATACCCTGCCATACCTATCAAATCATATATAAACAACATTCCAGAGCCTACTGTGGGAATAATTCAAATAGGCTAGACACAAACCCTTTCCCATAGCATTATCATTGGCATCCAGACATAAACCATTCACACGCCTTTATCGACGACAGTAGACGTAAACATCAAACCCCTTTTGCTCCAAATTCATAAACAAGTGCCCATCCTGGGAACCTACATGTCAGCATAAAACTCTGACCAATCAAAACTATTCAACCAAAGTCCATCTATGCTGCCAGCGTCGCTGTCACCGATAAAAGCTATAGTTATAAGAAAATTGAATTTGTAAAATCAGTATATAATCAACGATCAATCCAATAGGATATCTTTATAACTCATTCTTGAATTTAATAATAAAACTTATAAAATAAAAATCCTAATTTTTATTTTTTTATTTTAAATCGGGAATTAAAACATATAATTTATATATTTTTTTATATTTTGTCCAGATTGATAGCCTGGCTTTTATTAATAGCTCTTTTTGATACATACATCAAAATTTCATACCTTTTTGATACGCGATCAAAATGAATACAATAATTGATAATAGGATATTTGTTAATTCTGGGTTCATAGTGCTGGACTCAATTTTATTTATTACATTTGCTGTGGAGTCCACTTGTTTTACATCTACTAAACCCATTTTGGGTATTTTCTCTAGAATTGGTATATAATTTTTTGTGTAAACTGTATGATTTAATTTATTATTTATTTGCCATTTAGTTTGGCTCATTTAAAAACTTGCCTTATTTGGCTATGTGTATATTGCGTTTTGTGTAAATTGTATTTTTTTTTCATAAAACCTGCCTATTTTTTTGTATGGTTTTCAGGCCACACGCTAATCGGGCAACTTTAGTGTCGCTCAATTTTATAAAGAATTTTTTTTTATACTAAAAAAAAAAAAATATGCATCGCAGTGCAATACAAAAAAAATATGCAACGCAGTGCACGGGGAAAAAAAAATTTTTGCGCTCTTGGTAGCGCTGTCGGTTCACTGTTCCGTGCTTAGCTTGGAGCGCTAAACGGGGCTGGTGCTGGCTGGACAGGCGTTTCTTCTTTCTTTGGTTGTTGGGGCACCGGTGCTGGCACAGGTTTGTTCGCAGAAGGGTGATTCCAGGGGTCCTCTGCAGTCATTGGGGCATTTTTTTTTTAGTCTCGGTAACTCCTGTTTTGGTGGTGGATTAAATTTTATCTTGTCTTTGGATATGTTGGGTATTGCAGTGTAGGTGGATGTGTGTGTGACTGTGGTTTTGTTTTTTCTTTTCGTTAGAAGGTTTTTAATGTGTTCAACTTCGGCGTGTATTTTCACCGAGTTGTTCCATTCTAATTTACTTCCGCTATTTAGTAGCTTCAGTAATTCAGCCTTTCTGGCTTTTAAACGTTGAACCACGCCACTACGTTTTGCACACATCACACTCTACTTACTGCGATATTTTGTTTTATTTTTTTTTTTCATTTAGATCAGTGGCTGCTGCTGTGGGTGTGGTTTTTTTTTCCGTTGATTTTTTTTTTTTTTTTTTTAGTTGTTGATTCTCATGACGCCTGCGTTGGGGATCCTCCGATGTCCTTTTGTCCAGGATCCTTCTTATGCGGATTCTTCGATGTCCTTTTGTCCAGGATGTCCTGTCACGGTCGCCATGTAAGGAGCCAAGTCCATTCGATAGGTGCAATAGGTTCTAGCATCCAAATGAATGCGCAAGTGTGGCATGTAATATGTTCTAAGTCTCTTTATTAGATTTTATTCATCTTCGGAGCAACTGTTGTTGCCGCTCCGAGCTCATAGGAGTTTCTCAATTACAAATTTACTTATGAGTTAAAGGAAGTCTAAGTCCCGTAGCTGCGCTGCCCAAAGCGGCAGCGGAGGGACGGTTATGTATTCTTAAATATTTATATTTGAATATATATTTATGTTATGTTCGCTTAGGCGGAGGTATGTGGACATGCATAAGGTCCACTCGTGTTACGTATATGCGGACATATGCACTTTTTCGGCGTACAGCCAAGGCACAGCGAGCGGTTCATATTTCGGTGCACTTAGGTTTATGACCGAGACCTTGGATAACATAAACACTGCGACAAAGTGTTACAGTGTGTACCCTTTAAGTACTCTTGGTACAGTGGGTGGTCGATATATATATATATGATATTAATAGTGCATATATGTGCATATTACACAACTTACCACCATTAACAAACCGTAGAACGATGCTGGGTGTCATGTTTCTATTTAATCTTATTAATGGTAATGTAGACAGCCAGCATTTATTAACACGCTTAAATTTCAACGTTCCTAGTAGAAGGACTAGAATCTTTCGTCCTCTACTCCTTAGCCATTGTAGCTCGACATAGGCCCAACACGATCCGTTCAGGGTTTTATGTTCGGACTACAATGGTCTCTACCACGTTTTGTCCCTTTGCTCTACTAGCAATCTTAAATCCATTATACTAAACACCTTATCTTTGCAACACTTTTCCTCGTGATTTCATACTCCTATTCCTCTCTTTTACTCTCTCGGATCTATCCCCGCGGATCTATCCGTATAGATCCGCCGTACGTTATGCGGCAGCGCCCCTCGGTCGGTTGGACGGGAGGTGGGCTGTACGTATGCAGTGGGAACCGCGCAAAAAAATGCAAAATAATTTTTGGCTTAAGCAAGCACCATAAAAAACATTTGAAATAATTATAATACAATTTGTTGCAGCGGTTGTTATCAGAATTTATTCTTGCCTATATTTTTTCGCGCATATGCTTTTGGGAGCTTTGGTTGAGCTTCTGCGCCTAAGCTCTTAGTTTATACTTGTACATTCGGCATTGATTAATGCGGCATATATAAGGGCTAAATTGAACCCATAATAAATATTGGAAGAATAAATCGAAGTTGTTTAATTCGGCAGCTACCAAAAACTGGTAGCGTAATATTTGGTGACCCCGACGTGATCGCATCCCGGGTTGGTATTGTGCCACGAAAATGCTGTTTATTTTGTTGTGATAAACATGAATATTATTTACATAATTGAGTCTGGAACTGAAGCTACTGGAAATGGAGGTCCTGCATCAGAAGGTCAAGGCTGCGATGCGGGCCGAAGACTCTACCATTCTTACCATGTCATTGGAGAAGCGTCTGTGCGATAGTTTCACTACGCTGCAGGTGGAGTCGGAGAATCTATATTATAGCGAGATCGGAAGTGATTTTTATTCGAAATTCTCTCACCCAGGATAAGGTTTCCAAGCTTTCTATGTGAGAGGCTCCGCACTCTACGCTTTTGGATGGTATCAGTGGTGCTGGTATTTCACCTACTCCATACAGGCCTGCGCCCTCATTGCCCCCGTTGGCGATGCCAACGTTTGGCGGCGGCTATGCCAAGTGGCCGGATTTCTGCGCCCTGTTAAAGAAGACAATTGACAGTCATCCGCACTTGACCAGGATGGAGAAGCTCAGGTGGCTTTTTTCATGTCTGCGGGAGATTGCCTTGGAGGCCTTAGAGGCAATCTCCCGCTAGATATGATGATCAAACTAGCTATGATGTTGCCCTTGATCTTTTACGCAACCGTTTTAGTAATCAACGATTAATTTTCCAGGCACACATCAACGAGATCCTACAGCTCAGGATGGTTGAGCCGGGATCCGTAGCAATCCTTAGGGAGTTATCCATCAATGCCGTTTCTGTTGCGAACCCACCATCCCGCTCAAACAAGACTGTTGTGACCCAGGATCGCAATGCTAAGCTAGTGCTCCTGCCAACTGCCAACCAACTGACCATTCGTCCGTCGTCAATCTGGAGCGTTCCTGCCTTTCCGAGTGTTATTGGATTCCGGCTCACAAGTACACCTCATCTCGTCGCGGGTGGCGAGTCAACTCCAGCTTTGCCGCTCTGTATGTTGGTATGTTGGTCTACAACGGTTAGTCTCGGCGGCGCTGTATGCTTGTTAATGTCTGAAGTTAAATGGAACCCATAATAAATATTGGAAGATTTAATCAAAGTTGATCAATTCGCTACCAAAAAGCTGGTAGCGTAATAATAAAAATGACCAGTTCGTTATTAATTATAATATATCTTAATAAAATCTTTATCTGAAGAGATTAAAAAATCCTTTAAAGATCAAATACATTTTGGCGTCCATTATCGTTGCATGAAATGGTAGGGTATGGTGTATGGTTAATAATCATACTTACGACATTATGAATTTAATGGACGCAATTACACTTGCAAAAATGGATGTATTTAATACTTTAATTCTAAATAATGAAGATATTTAAGAAATTTATAAGCTTATATTATAACAGAAATTTATTATAACAGAACTATTTAATTTAAAATTGCTCTGCACGAAGATCTTATAATAATATACATAAAATATCCAACCAAAATGTTCCTTATAATGAGAATACCCTAGGAAAAATCCCATTGTCTAATTAACAAATAAACTTCATTCAATATACCCATCAGTTCCAATGAATCGGGACTCGGCAATCCAATGAATTCAATTTATAATGGCGAAGGTTATATGTCACATTATTCAAGATCTCTTACTTAATTTATAAACCACTTTGAGCCAAGATCAAATTTCTAAGTAACTATAAAAGACCCTATATATAGCCGTGATCAGCTATTTCAATCAAAATATTCCCACGAAGATTAGTTTCACACAGTCCGTATCAAACGCTAAACATAAACACAAGATCCCTAAGTGATTCCTAATGGCCGCTTCGAAACCACAAAGATCATGTCGGGTCAAGCAGCTGCCGGAAATAAGTTTGGCCGGCAATAATTTATTGAATTTGTGACGTCATTTTCCTTTACATATCTATTCGCGTCTTTCGGTCTCGTGCATTCGATCGGCCACCTTTATTTGCCGTCATACGCTAGCGCTTGCCTTGCTCTCTCGCGGGATCTCTCCGTCGCTCCGCTGCAGCAGGCGTCGAGCCGCGCTCCCGCATCATTCTCTATTCGGTCGTCAACCAGAACCATTAAATAAATTGTATCAATATTTATAAATCGAAATGTGCTTGTTTTATATTGGTATATATATAATATTCAGAACACAAACTTAAAGCTCCCGAAATCGCTCGGTAACTGAACATTGGTGAACCCCGACGTGATTGAAATTTGAAATAAAATATATCAACATAAACAAATAAACAAATTAAAAAGCATTATTCAGTTTGCGGATCGTTGCGGATTTCAAGAGCACACACAAGGAGCTGTCCGAGATGGATGTTGCTGAACTCAGGAGCGATCTGCGCGTCAACTTCAACGATGCTGCGAGGGACGGACGATTCATCCTGGATCAGGAGGTCAACGCATCGTCTGCCAATTTCGATGCGTCGTTTGGCAGAACCTTTCAGGCGTTGCCGCCACTGCCACTTCCCATTTTTAGTGGAGTAACGTGACATTTTAGTAACATTTTAGAGTAACATTTTAGTAACGTGACTATTAGTGGAGGTTATGCGGAGTGGCTTGAATTTCGGTCCCTGTTCTCGACCATGGTGGACACAAACCCATTTATCAGTAGGGTCGAGAAACTTCAACGGATGCGGTCCTGCCTTCGTGAATCTGCCTTGGAGACTGTTCGATCGTTGGAGCTAACGGACAAAAATTATGACGTCGTATTGGAGCTGCTAAACAAAAGGTTTAGTAATCGCAGGCTCATTTTTCAAGCTCATGTTAATGAGATAATGAATCTGAGGGCCGTAGAATCCGCATCGGCGACGAGGCTTCGCGAGCTTTCGGACAAATTCAATTCGCATATGCGAGCCCTGGCAAGCATGGGCACAACGAAGCAGATTGCTAGCTACATCATAATCCAAGTGCTGTTGCAGAAGGTTGATGATGCCACGCAGTCTAAGTGGAAGGTAATGCAAGCTGACTCGGATTCCTTGGATTCCATTCCATCGTGGGAGTCCATCACCATTTTTCTTGAGCAGAGATGCCGTACTTTGGAGAGCCTGGATTTGCCGACGACATCATATGCACCAAACCTTGCGGTAGGACGGCGTGGACCTTTTCATACAGGTAACTCTGCATTTGTGATTACCAACTCTTCCACATGCATGATTTGTGATGGCCATTCTCACATAATAAACTCCTGCCCAAGGTTTTTAAGGTTGTCGCCTGAGGATCGTTTAGGCGAAGTTAGGCGATTGGATTTATGCCGTAAGTTCCTTGGATCTGGGCACCTATCTCGGCATTGCAATTCGTCAAGCTGCCGTCCTGTGAACGCAGGCATCATAGCTTGCTTCATTTTGGTGGCAATTCGACAGCTCAAGGCCAACACCCCTCTCCCGAGGTTTCCGCAGCTAGCAACGCTGGTTCTCGGTCAGCGTCCGCTACCGTCAATTCTTTTGTCGCCAAGGATCGTTTTGGTGATGTGGTGCTGCTAGCCACTGCCAATATTTTGGTCAGGAACCACTCCGGAGTTCTACTGCAGTGCCGAGCGCTGCTCGATTCTGGTTCGCAGGTGCATCTAGTCAAAAAACTCGGCTCGGTTGGGTTGTTTGTGGAGGCGGAGGTCCTGACAATGGCAAGGTTCTCATGGCTGGTGAGCAGTCGGGACTAATCTGCCCAAAGGAGCCTCCAAAGGAATGGCTGGGCCGGTCATCCAACCTAAGCTTTTTCACATCCTGCTAAGGTTTCGTTCGCATCCGGTAGCGCAGACTGGCGACATTTGTAAGATGTACCGTTGTGTGAGGATGGCGCCGTCTGACAGCTTCTTGCAGTGCATTCTGTGGCGAGATTCCCCTCTTGAGGAGCTACAAACATATAAATTGGACACTGTTACATATGGAACAAGCCTGCGTCCTATCTATCTGTGCGAGCGATGAACCAATTGGCTAAGGACGAGGTGGACGACTTTCCAGTGGGATCCGAAATCTTACTTCGAGATTTTTACGTCGATGATCTTATTTCTGGTGGCAGCTCCAAGGAGGAGATTATTGATTTCAGCGCTTTTGTCCAAGGGCGAATTTCAGCTGCGGAAGTGGTGCTCCAATATCCCTGGCGTGTTGGACGTCGTGCCTAAGGAGGATCGGGAGTCTTATCTAACTTTTGATGACGGTAGCAACTTTACGAAATCGTTAGGATTGGCTTGGGATCCTTCCACTGATCAGCTGCTGATTTCATTTTCAGCTCTTCAGTCCACTTCGAAGCCGTCTCGACGTTCTGTCCTATCATCAATAGCGCGGTTATACGATCCGCAGGGCCTTGTTGGTCCAGTTGTTACTAAAGCAAAAATATTCTTGCAGAAGCTGTGCCGAGAGCCTCTTTCTTGGGATGAAAACTTACCCGTTGTTCTCATCAATAAATGTTTTCCATCGCTTATTCTTAGCGTTGTTATTTTTGTTGGATACCGCATATGTGAGAGGCTGGTGGTCTTTAAAACTTCGTACCTCCTTGGTCCCGTATAGGGAAAATTGGAGTTTGCCTATTGCCCAGACTATCGCCAACAATTCTCTTTCGTTGGTGGCGCAGTTTAGTTCGCAGTCTTCTAGAGTGCGTGAAATCATGGAAATTGGTCCATTATTTTGGAATAATACGGTTAAGTCAAACGGTAATTTAAAATCGGGATATGCCAGTATGACATCTTCTGATGTCAAGATGTTGAAAATTCTACGCTCTCTTTAAAAAACATGGTGTTTTCCCGTGCCACCCTCATGTTAGCATCGAGTTGGCGCTTAAGCACTTTGTCAATGTGCTTAATATGTTCCATTTCGTTTTCGGAAAAAATGACAACGTTGTCAACCTAGTTGTCAACATTTTCCGATTTTTTCCCACAGCACCGTCGTGGCTCTTTGGTCGGCAAAATTCCCACCGTTAACTGAGAACGAGGTCAAGGATGGGAATCTGGACGGCCTAATTATACCATTTCTCAGCAACTCCTTGATTTCTGTGTTTACGAAGTCTGTTACCATAATTTGTTACCAAGTTCGTCACTCATAGTTCGAATAGTAGCGATGACCGATGTATTAAATGTTAGTGCCTCTTTAGAGGTCGAAAATACTTTAATTCTTTTTAGAGTATTTTTTTTTAATACGGCTTTCTCCGAACTTGGTTCCAATATGTCATCGATTTTTCAAAAATCTGTCAAAAAATTTGAGCTTGACGTTTGCTTATTTTATTACGCTATTGTCTAAATCCAATGCTACTCCTGCTTGCATTAGCGAATCGATGCCTTTAATAGCATCCAACGTGCTCAGTGTGTCCAAGACGAAAAATAGGGCATCTAGCCCAAAAATGCGCATTAGGCGGGACAGCAAATTTTCTTTTTAATAATAACAATGGCCTCGTAGTGGACTTCGCTGCTTTCGTATTTTTTGAATACTTCGTATCCATTTGATGCAGCCCCCTCCACGGACCGAATACTTCGTGGCTTCCATTAAATGATGATAGAGATTTTAACCATACACCAACCATAGACTACTCATTTCATACAACGGAAATGGACGCAAAAATTTCTTGCGACAGGCTCCAGAGAGAATTGTACTCTCGTTCTTACGATCTTTCTTACGCTCATAAACAATTTTTGATTCTTCAGTCGTTGAGACAAGATGGTTGCTTCGCGGTCAAATTCATCTCAATATATAAAATGTTATATATAAAAATATATGCTCACATTTTCAAATACACGGTTTTATGTATGTGCGTTTGGTTTTGTTTTGAAGCCAGCTAAAAGTTTTGATTTTTGTAACTTTTCAGGCTTTCTACCCTAAGAAAATTGGGTTATGCATTATTGAGTTAATGATGATGAAAAAATATATATTTTATTTATTATTATTTCAGAATATATTTGATGTTTGTTTGGGAGTACGATAAACTAATAGCAGTAAAATATTTTTCATACATATATTACTACGAATTAATACAAATCTATATACTAAGGTCTATATACTATATATATACCCAGTTTCTAGGTATATTTCAGTCGGTATCACCAAAAACCCCGATTGCTTTTAAGTACTTCTGCAAGCGGATGGTGCTTGCAAACCCTACTGAAAGAACATTTTGGGGAAAGTTATCATAAACAGAAACAGCTGATTTTTTGTTTACCTTTTTATACCCTTGGAGAGGTATTAAAAGTGTGCAACGCAGTGAAGAAGACATCTCCGACCCTATAAAGTATATATATTCTTGACCAAGTATATATATTCTTGACCTCCTGAGTCCATATAAGCATGTCCCTATATCCGTCTGTCCGTTTGTCCGTCTGTCTGTTTCTACGCAAACTAGTCTCTCAGTTTTAAAGCTATCGTCTTCAAACAAGAGGCAGTATATAAGTCGGGACGGCCGGGATCGGTCGACTATATCCAATAGCTCATATAACTGATTGATCGGAAATGCCATAACTTTGTTGTTTTTTAAGTTAGAAGGATGGGATTTTCTATGGATTCTACTTTGGGCAAACTTATCCGATCTGCCAAATTTAATAAGGATCGGCCGGCTATATATGGTCCGGCTGTATATGATATATATCTAATAATATAAGATGCAAGTCGCCACCTAGCGGACTGCCACTCAACTGCAACGGTATATCAACTTAGGCTCCGCCCGAAGTTAGCTTTCCTTTCTTGTTTTTACATGTTTTCAAAAAAACTTGTTATTTATTTTTTTCCTGTAAAATCTAAGCATTTAAATTTATTTATTTCTTTAGATAAAAAAGATAAAAATTGTCGTTGCCATTTTGATTCTTCAGTCGTTGAGACAAGATGGTTGCTTCGCGGTCAAATTCATCTCAATATATAAAATGTTATATATAAAAATATATGCTCACATTTTCAAATACACGGTTTTATGTATGTGCGTTTGGTTTTGTTTTGAAGCCAGCTAAAAGTTTTGATTTTTGTAACTTTTCAGGCTTTCTACCCTAAGAAAATTGGGTTATGCATTATTGAGTTAATGATGATGAAAAAATATATATTTTATTTATTATTATTTCAGAATATATTTGATGTTTGTTTGGGAGTACGATAGTTCTTTGAGATGCAATGAAAATGCGTGTTAGGCCGACAGTTAACTTGCGCGCCAAATCTATTTTCTTCTATGCTTTGTTTTGGTTCTTGTGATTTTTGGGTTTTACTTACTTTATATATTGGTGCATAGTCAAAAGCTGAATTTACGATTGTATTTGTAAAATTAACAGCGTAAAAGGAATACCTTTCAATTGACATTTGATTTTGGCTCTGTGCGGAGTGTTTTTTTTAGAAGTATTTAAAACGTACTATATTTAAAAGAGACTATTTTGCGTAGAAACAGACAGACGGACAGACGTCCGTTAAAAAATTTGGTTTAAATATATTAAAATTAATCGCCAAAATTGGAAAAATAAAAGAAGGTGTATTATAGATTCATGCCATTCATGGGGAGTTACAGGGATTCTTCAGACTCTATTCCAATTAGGTTGTTTTCTTTTCCTCTGGATGATAGGACTCTTAAGAAATGGGTTGACTTATGCCAATTGGATGACACGTTTCATAGACGAACTGCGGCAATTTGTAACAGACATTTTGAAAGTAAATATATTGAAAACGATTGAAAACGATGGCGAAAAAAGAACTCGATTTTTGGGGCAACAAGTATTGTACTTATGCCCAAATGTATGATGCCCAAATGAAAAAAGTTGAAGCATACATTGAAGTTTCGCAAACTTTAGGACTTAATGAACGAGCCATAAAATGCGACCAAGGCTTAAATAATAGAGCTGAATTTATAAAATGGGGAGTTACAATAAACAAGCCGAGTTTTAATGTTAACGATAAGAAAATATTTGCAATATTCGATGCCCCACATCTTATAAAGTCATTGAGAAACCATTTAATGAAAAATAATTCTCCTGATATCTTGGGATATCTATCAAGTATCTTGGGATATAATAAAGAAGTTATTCTAAATTGCGTCTCGAAACTCAACGCGGGTTTGTACGAAAGTAATGGCGAAGCCTATTAATCCAAACATATTTGAAAAAAATAAAAGTTATATATGCAACACAAATATTTTGCCACACTGTTGCGGCCGCAATCCGAACTGTGGTTGAATCTGGTGAATTTGCCGAAATAGCGCAGAAGCTACGGCAAATTTTATAGAAAAGATTAATAAGCTTTTTGATTGTAATAGCCATGTTTAGCGCAGAAGCTACGGCAAATTTTATAGAAAAGATTAATAAGCTTTTTGATTGTAATAGCCATGTTTTATACGAAAAAAATCCGTACAGCTGTGCATTGCAACGAAATAATAACGTGCACAATTACCTTAAAGAAATAAGGGATTATTTTTCAGAATTTAAATATCTACAAGTAGTACATTGCATTGATGGCATGATGTTAACAATTTCATCAGTTATTGCACTATCTGAAAGTGTGTGGAGCTCCAAAATCTTTTATATATTAACCGCGACATTAAATTTAATAAGGGCTCGCGGAGCAACAAATAATAATCCATCGATGCCTGAATTTAACCTCCTCATATATAAACTGCTATCCATGAAAATATTAGCATCTAAATCAGTATCAGTATATAGATATACTAAATAAGTATATACTAAATCAGTAAAAAGGTAATTGCGGCCTAGATAATGATACAATGTTAATAACCTATCTCCTGGCCCTGTCATAAATATGCCACCTGAGTGTAATTGATAAAAAAGGACCGCAACAGGTTAGCAATTGTTCAGAGATTTTTTTATCTTTTCGGTTGACCCTTCAGGTTTAAAAGCAATTTCACTTTCTTATAACCATTGTTTCTTTATATACTTGTTGTCAACCCTTGTAAAATTTTATATTTTAAATTAAATTTCTACGTATACGTTAAATACGTTACGTTAACGTAGACGTTAAGTTTAAAATATTTTTTAATTTATTACAATAGACTTGGAGTGAAAAATCATTTTAAATGATATGCAATAACATATTCTTTATTTTTCATTATTATTTTTTTCAAACATTTTCATTTTTTTTTCACAAACATAAACGATACATAGTTTGCGCAAATGATCGTTAGATGGGTATAATTTTTCTTAAACAATTTCATTTATTTTTTCCTGAACCTATTTTTTTTTCATATTTGACACAAGTGATCAGTTGAATTGGTAAGGAATTAGGCAAGCGGCATATAAGGGAGGAAAAACTTAGAAAATAGGTATGCTCTTGAACTTTGTACATTGTTAGAATTCGAGAAATCGAATTCCAGTGCCTGTGATGGTACTTGTACTCCATTAACTAATATATTAAACCGTTGAATTTTAAAGTTTTCAAAATTAAAAGGATCTAATCCTCGATTTCCTGAATATGCTCGATTTTTTACCATGCAGAAAACCAAATAATTTGGAATCTGTCCAATTACAGCATTATCGATTGATAATTTATTATTTCCTGGGTATATTGTAAATGATTTTACTTTAACTTTGTTGTATGGGTATATTGCATTTTTTGTTTGTAAAACGTGGTGATGCGCTAATAAAATACTTGGGTTAACCACTACATGTTTCTTGAAAAGCTGGGCTTCCAATATCTTAAGATTCGATTCAGTACCGTCTTCCAATACATAAAATGCTTTTTTTTTCAATATTAAAAGTAATGCGCAAATCAACATTATTTACAAGAGCTTTGGCTGATTGAAAATATCACCATGAACTTTTCCGAATAATTCCACCGTGTTACTATTTTGGAAGATATTTTTAAGAATAAGGCAACCATCACTTTTAAATGGCGTTTGAGTTCCATAATTTGGGAAATATCCTTGTGTTGCTAAATGACTTTCACTTGCATCACATCCATAGTTTTAAATGGTTTGTAAATATGATCTATAATGATAATTGTTGTCGCTTTGTGAAACCAGAGTATTATTTAAATATACCGATGAGCTTCTAAATATTGAGAGCAAAATATTGTTAGCAACACCAACAGCATTTCCTTCAATATCACTTTTGTCAATTTTTTTAAGTTGCAGAATGAGTTTTAGGTAAACACTTGAAAGGTCTCTGTATGTTTCACCATTGCCTAAACAAACGAATTCAATTGATAAGGCACTATCCAATGATGCAATAGGATTGTATGATACTTCTTCGGTTTTCAAAATACATCTTTGAGTTCGGTGCGGTTCAAAAGATTCTTAATTTTTTTGAATGTGTATCTTTACGAGGATGTTTAGATGTTACTAATCACTAATTTTAATTTTTTTTTGTAGATTTTTTCCTTATTTTTTTTGAATGTGTATGTTTACGAGGTTGTTTAGATGTTAAATGACGGCGTTTTTTCCTTGGCTTCCTCTTTTTATGTCTTTTTCCTTTGCCATTTTGTAATTTAGTAATTTAGTAAAAGCGATATTACTTTGTTCTTGAATTATATTACGTAATGGTTTCCGACCCAAATCATTTATAACGGCCTTTCCGGTTTCGGTAGCTTGATTATTCAATGCATTAATCTCCGAAAGAAAAAGGGGTTTAATGTAATTAAAAAGTCCACTAAAGAAATTTCCAATTCCTCGTCCTTGCTGAATAACTCTAGGTGAAATATATAGACTTACAATGTGACTTAAGCTCCCACCACACTGATTTAAATAGTATTGGTGATAACATTTCGCTATGATTGATGATTTTAAGAATAAGGCATAAAAGAATAAGTTAGTTCTAATTCCTAGTTCCCAAGAATGATTATATTTATAGAATTTTTCGTCTTTTTCTAAAATGCTGATGGGTATAGATGATGTTTCAAAGGGTATTTTATATCCACTTGAATCTGTTATTAATATCGAAATTTCATTTGGTGAATAATTTTCAATAGGATAATATTAAACATTTCTGAATTGCATATATTTTTCTCTTCCATTTGTAAGCAAAACTCTTAGACATCGAGGTCTTTTGCTTCCTACACATCGAGGTTTAATAATGTCCGTGTAAATAAGATTGGACCGAATCTCATCCGTTTTCCCTGGATCCGTTTTGTATCGGAATGTTTCAGAAATTACTTAGCTTATAAATTCTGTTGAATTAGAGATCGATCCTTCAATTATTTAAATATATATCAGTTATACCAACTTCCCATTCCTCAGATATTATTTCTGGAATGTTTATAATATTGGTAAAAGCTCACTTCACATTATCAGGAAATACATTTAGAGAGTCATAGCTGAGCACTGTAACAAAAAACTCGTTTTGAAAAAACATTTTATAATCTTGGGCTAAGAATATGAAATCCAATTTAATTGATTTTTGCCAATTTGATTATTTTTTTCTTTACGGTTTGCTCTGTGCAATTTTACTAAATCATTTATATACTTTAGATTTCGAAGCGGATAGGGTGTATCTCTGTTCTTTTTAACCCTATTTCTCAGTTTCAGCTTCTTTTCAGTATCAGGTCCTTTTATTATTTTTTTATCCTCCACTAATGATTTTTTTAATACCTTATCATCTATAAATGAAGTATCATTATATTGTGAAGTATCATTGTGATTTAATGAATCCTTTAATGAAGACTTTGGTACCGATTGATGTTAAAAGTTCGCTATCACTATTACAAATAATTTCTTTTCGAAGTTTATTATTTGCTTTTTTGAGCACATACAATAAATGTATGTTCGCTTTCAATCTCCCTATGCTCCTTTTTCAAACCATTTTCATCTGAATAACAAATTGAATATAATGGTTTGAAAATATTAGTTCGAAATCTTAAAAGATCATTTATTCCTTGGGTAAGATCAATAAGTAAATAACCATGAGGCTCATTCGTCACTTTCTTATATATTCTAAAAAGTTCTTGAGGGTTTTCAGGATATATCTGACTAGCCAAACATTGAAATTGTAATTTATCCCTAGGATTTTTAAAAGCTTGTATGTACTTGTATGTACGTATGTGATATATCTCTTGTATGGGAAGATTTATGAAATATATTTTGAGTTACAACTATTACAGATAAATTTCGATGATGGGATCCTGTCGTAAAAAGTTCACATACATTTTTATTGAATGCACCCATCATCAAGTCATCTAATACCAAAAGAATTTGTTCAATATTTTCATATTCAATAGATTCAGGAACTCCATGGAAATATTCCATGTTGCTAAAATTCGGTTTAGCATGTTCTTCCCCATAACACCATATTATTCTATCTATGTTATATATATACTGTTTATATATATATATATATGTATATGTATTAACTGAAATCGGAATAAATATACCCAACGCATTATAACAGGATAATTTCAGTTTAGAATTTTAGTTTGTTAATATCAGTCAATTTCAATGGACACGCTGCATGCTAAAAGAGGTAATGCCACAAGAAAAAAGCAAGATCTGAAGTTATATTTGGTTTTGAATATTTCGTGGTTCAAAATGTGGATTTTCAACATCAAGAAAATTTACTCCAATGATCTGGATGCAGCAACACAAAAACAAATATATTGGTATTTATAGAGAAGAATGGATGCACTTGCTCACATACAAGGAATTTATACAGCTAAAACTTGATCAGTACGATTTTCTTATGTCTGATACAATATTGGATCATCCCACTTTATCTTCTATTAAATGTAATTTTAGATTTAGAAAGTCGGATAAGCAGTATGTTCTGGTGCTAAATCAATTCTGTAATAAAATTGAGATTGATAGTGAGTCGTAGCGTTCATTAATACGACTAGCAATATTTTTTACCACATTTTTATGCTGGAATACTGTAATAAAACAACAAATATCCTATATTGAATAATCTTTATTTTTACACAATTGAGGGTAGAGGTAATGCCATAGCCATTATAATTTTTAAGCTATTATAATTTTGATGAAAGAGTGCAACGCAGTGAAGGAACTTGCTTCTTTCCTTTATAAGTCGTAACGTCTGGGATCGGCTACACCCGAAGTTATCTTTCCTTTCTTGTTATAAGTATATAACGAATCGTTTATAATTTGTCGATCCTTATAAGAATTTTACTATCAATGTCTCCTTTACTGCGTTGGACACTTTTGACCACAATTGTAATACTCTCTGCAAGGGTATAAAAATACGAGGGAGTTGTAGCACATGAAAAATTTCATTTGCTCTGGTGTCATCTTGCTCCCAAATTTTTACTTTTGCTACGGCTACGGGGAGCACAGTATTACATTTTTGTCTATTGCTATTGCTATAGTTTTTTCTCCGAGAAAACTCGGAGCAGAGCAGAGTACATAATTTTTCATCAATCTGCTACAACTCTTCTCCGACTGTTTAAAAAGTGAGAGCAATAGCAGTAGAAAAATGAGTTACTACGGGAGAAGTATAGTTTTTCAAACCCTGACATAAACCATGTAGAAAAAATTTCTCACGTCGAAGATTTGCTTAAAAAGGGTTTCATGATACTTGGCAAATGGATTTGGTTGAAATGATTCCATATTCCAATCAAAATGGTGGATATAAATATTTATTAACCGCAATTGATACATTTTCTAAATATGCTTTTGGTAAGCCGGTGATATCTAAAACGGCAATGGATGATGTAAAAGTTATGAAATCTATATTGAAAGATTTTAAATATATACCAAAAAATATACAATCCGATCAAGGGAAATAATTTTTTAATCAGCTCTTCAAAGATATGAAGAAATATAGTATATATCATTATCACACATTTACACACCTTAAAGGATCTATTTGTGAACGATTCAACAGAACTTTATAAAATAAGATGTGGATCATTATCCATTTACCATTTAGCCTTAATGGAAATGGATTACCCATATACCCATTTACCCATTACCAATACACTTGATGAAGACTATAACAATTCTTATCACAGGACCATTAAAATGAGACCAGCTGATGTTTGCAAACAGAATGAGGAGTTTATTTTAAAAACATGTTATAACATTGTTAAGGTATTTTCAAGCAAATACAAAGGTGTATTTCTTAAGGGATATGAACCTAACTGGACAACAGAAATCTTTAAAATTTCTAAAATTAAGGCTACTTTTCCAGATACTTACGAGCTCATTGACTATAAAGGTGAACCCATAAAAGGAACATTTTATGAGGCTGAAATACAAAAAGTCAAAGACAAAAATGCTTTCCTAGTAAAAAAGATTATAAATCTGGACCTGGTTTTTGTAAAATGGTTAGGATTTGAAAAATCACATAAATCATGGTTAAATAAAACAGATTTATTAAAGTGAACATATACAAAATATATTTTATTTATTATAATTTTTTAATATTTTTTTAATATTTACAATATGTTTTTTATTATTTACATGTTACATCTTGAAACTTAATCAATTGAATTTAATATTTCTCTTAATAAATAATGTCCATATGCTTAAGTATTAATATTATCAATTAACACATATCTCTGATCATCCTTATAATAAAGGCTTATTTTATTAATTACTTCAGTATACAGTTGGAGGCCTCTACTCTTATACACATTTGTTCTCCGTAATATGTTTTTTTATGTCTAATACAATCAATATAATCTAAGTGACAAAGTTTATTTATTACGGAATACTTAACCCCCTTAACTTTTTTTATTTTTATATCTTCATTGCTAGTCTCTACTAAAAGTGAATATGCCTTAGCTTTCAAACCTGCGAAAGAGGTCATAATTTTTCCAGCATTTTCATCTTTAAATAAACCCAACTCTTTATTATTTGCTTGCATTATATTAAAGGGAAACTATAAAAGAATCGGCATCCATATATATTATTTTTGGTGAGGGACATTTTACCAATAGAAAGTTCTTATAATAATCGTACATTAACCATTTAGATAATTCCAGAACAGTGAAGCCGATATATATTGGTTTATCGTAAAAAATAGAAGTCTTTGTTGATTCAATAGCGGCTAAATTATCTCCAAATATTTCTAAACTGTGGAAATTATGCATTGCGACTCGCTGCCTAAATCCTGGAGAGTTTTTTCTAGACTCATAATGTATATCCCGACGCTTTTCAACATTTTCCATCGTTTTGCCATATACAGCGTTGTTCATTAACTTATACAAATTTTGTTCGAAAGATTTTTTTGGCTAATTTTCGATGCCTAGTATTTAACTCTATATACGGTTTTAACCAGAATGATTGACTAAAAGAAAGAATTCGATGTACATTCTTTAAAATCAAACCATGTGGCAAGCATAATTGCAACTGTTTTAAATGTATTATGTAATAGTCCTTAGCATTTAAATCAGCGATTAATTTCGGAATATTTCCTCCTGGGGGTATATTATTTTCAAGCAAATGGCAAACTATTATGTTAGTCATGAATATCACCAGGATATTCAAAATCTACTTCTAGAATATATCCAATGTCCCCTGAAGAATCAGTATTTCTTACGTCAAACAAATTAATTTCATTTTCATTGAAAAATTTGAAGTAGCAAAAGGTAGTTTTTGGCTCATAGCCCAACCATATTAATTATTTGCATCAATATATGATAAATAATTTTTTGGTTTTGTTTATTCATAATTGTTCATGTTTTTATTATTTGCATTAGCAATTCTTTGAGTACACTGAGTTAAAGCTCCGCGTATCCCTCTTTGTAAAAAGTTATACATATTACGATCGCTTATTAATTCTATGTATAGTTCTATATATAGTTTCATGTAGTCTCTTAGAGATCTACAATCAAAAGAAGCCCAAATTTCTTTGGCAAAATTGTAGTCTCTTACACTACACTCTTCATCCAATATTTCTTCATCCAATATTCAATATTTTAAAATCTTTGTCTGACATATTTGAGGCTAATTTTTCTAGGTTAGGATTCAGAAACCTATTAGAATCTATATATTTAATTGAATAATTTGCGACCCCTTTTCCAAAGGCTTTAGTTCACCACCTAACTCATTTATAAATAATATCATTCATATCAATAACACATATCATATCAATACCTAGACAAATTATGAAAATCTACAGGAAAATAGGAACTACCCAACTTAAAACTTTCTTTACAGTTCTTATGAATAGGTCCTTGGTATTTACCAGTAAATTGGTTGAAGTACTGAACACGATCATCCACCTCGATGTGTTCTTCGCAAGCATAACAGTTTCCTTGTTCCTGATAATCTTCATCAGCAACATCAAATTCGTAGATTGGCTTCTTGGGATCCTTCCAATATTTTTTGTAGAGTGTCATTGTCTTATCTCTTAATGATTTTACAAACATCTTCATGCAGTCATTTGCTGTAATTTATAAATAAGAAATTAATATGATTAAATATTTAAGGTTACAATTTTATATTTGAATTTACTTACCTTGATAAGTCCACAATTTGTTTAGCTCAGGGTTGTACTTATGAACAACATAAAAAGATACTGCGCATGCTGTATGTTTTTGTACTGTCACTGTGTATGATGCCTCTGGATTATTTGAGCCCGTTTGATAGTTTTCTAAAACGGCCTCAATATCTGCATAAATCACCACCGGAGGGGATAAGTTTTTAGCGAAATTTTTAAAATTGGATGTTGAGTTTGGCTCTCGATATATTGATGCAACTTGCCCACACTCGTTTATATTGTGGGTCTAATTTGTTGAGCAATAAAATTGTAGACAATTTCTGCAAAAATATCTCGCTGAATTTGACGAATTAATTTGTGATTTGCATAATGTTTTTATGCTTGTTATGTAAGCATAATGCATGCACTCCTCTTTTGGGTTCTTTATCCCCAATATATCAATATGATTTGTTTTGACCTCTTTGGTTCGTATTGTTGGTCCAACGATTCTGCCATTTAAAGTTTCGTAAATATTTATACTGTATCCAGCATTGTTTTTATCAAAGAGCTGTATACCCTTCTTAGTTATTGGAAATTCTATTCCTGAAAAGTTTAAGCACTCTTGCTCGTGCGTTATAAAGGGTTGACTAGTATCAAAAACCCTATAAACGGCGATCTTACAAGTTTTTCTCGAGCTGCTTATTTTTTCATTGGGTTCTTTATCCCCAATATATCAATATGATTTGTTTTGACCTCTTTGGTTCTTATTGTTGGTCCAACGATTCTGACATTCAAAATTTCGTAAATATTTATACTGTATCCAGCATTATTTTTTTCAAAGAGCTGTATACCCTTCTTAGTTATTGGAAATTCTATTCCTGAAAAGTTTAAGCACTCTTGCTCGTGCGTTATAAAGGGTTGACTAGTATCAAAACCCTATAAACGGCGATCTTACAAGTTTTTCTCGAGCTGCTTTTTTTTTGAGCTGAGGTATCAAAGTTTTGTTGAATATGGCTCATATAAGATATGTGCGCTAAAACCACCACTTAAAACAGTTAACATAATTATTTTTAACGTTTATGAGAGCATTTCTTTTTATAATATTATGAGGTGCTACAACATACCCCGATCCAGGAAGGTGTTGTAGTTAAACAATTTGAATTTCATTATATTCAAATTGTTTTATTGACCAGCCTGAATCCTTTTCCCGGAATTCATCGGCACTTGCAATTAGCAAATCATTGCAATTATTTATAATTTGCTCAATAACTTCATACTCATTTTCATAAATTGAGCAATAGGGAGAATCAAAATATTTGATTACCTCCAAAAATATATCTGCATCATCGGTTGGTTTTACATACCTACCGTGAACAGATACCATTACTTTCAGAGATCTGTGTTCGCTTATCCCATGTTTAATAATATTTAAAAGATTTTTTTTACATTTATTGAAAAAATTCTTATATCGCTCTCACCATCTACTTTAAACTTTTCTACATCAAAAGAATTATTTTCAATTATCGGAGAAATGTTTTTATTTCTCCATACAAGTTTTTACCGCTGCTCTATGGTTAGCAGATGTTAAATGTTCGATTTCATTATTGCAAGTATAATTTTCCTTGCACACCATACATATTCTCAAAGCGTTTGCATTATCTGAATTAGCAATTCTAGCTCATTTTGATGTTGTCGGTTGTTCTCCCATATCATTTACTTCAGCGTCATAATTCATAGCATCATGTTGTTTTCCAGCCTTTCGTTTTAAATGCTGGTTTGATTTAACGTTTTCTCGTCGTGAAATTGTTTATGAAAAATATACCCATCTAAATCAGTACGATCATTTGCGCAACCTATGTATCATTTAGGTTTGTGATAAAAAAAAAATTAATTAAAATGTTAGAAAAAAATAATCATGAAGAATGAAGAATATGTTATTGCATATCATCTTAAATGATTTTTCACTCTAAGTCTATTGTAATAAATTAAAAAATATTTTTGACTTATACGTAGAAATTTAATTTAAAATATAAAATATTACAAGGGTTGAAAACAAGTATAGAAAGAAACAATGGTCAAATGAAAGTGAAATTGCTTTTAAACCTGAAGAGTCAACCGAAAAGATAAAAAAATCTCTGAACAATTGCTAACCTGTTGCGGTCCTTTTTATCAATTACACTCAGGTGGCATATTTATGAAAGGGTCAGGAGATAGGACAGGCGATGTCTGCTGGCATGGGAATGTATATTTGGTTGTGTATTTGTATAGGATCCCACGCACATACACATGAATGCAAGAAATTAGACGATTGCCTATTTACTCCCTACTAACGAATTTGATAGCAATGCCTTGCGATATTTTACAGGCTATATAATGCTCAAATTTTTACAAAAAAAAAGATTGCGGAGTGTGTGCTGATCTATTGAAGAAAAATGTAGAAGCACAATCCTGTACGGATAATTTTATACTTAATAAAAATTATGACTGCGCAGATAAAAGTTTAAAAATTAAAGCTTCTTCTGATTACTATTTTTCTTTGATTGAATTACATTATAATGATATCAAAAACAAAGAAATAATTAAATTTAAATACTTTGGATCTTCTAAGAAAAATATAAAAAACGAGTTGTTTGAAAACATGTAAACTAAAAAGGTAAATAAAAAAAAAAAAAAAAAAAAAATAGCTGTTTCTATTTATGCTTACCTTCCTAAACATCATCTTACTGAAGGGTATGCAAGCACCGTCCGCTTGCTGAACAACAACAAATTAAAAGCAAGCGAGGTTTTAGGTGATAGCGGCTGAAATATACCCTGTTTCTACCTTAGTATATAGATATGTATTAATTCGTAGTAACTTAATCGTACCCCCAACTAAAATCAAATTTTTTCTGAAATATTAATAAATAAAATATATGTATTTTCTTTCATCATCATTATCTCATCATTATCTCACTATTGCATACTCCATTTTTCTAAAAATACCAAACCTGAAAAGTTACAAAAATCTAAAATTTAAGCCTGCTTTAAAACGAAACCAAACGCAAACAAATTAAACCGTATATGTGAATATGTGAGCACGCATACATATAAAGATAAATTTGACGCATTCTAACGAATAGCTCTGAGGCGAAGGGGCTTGTGAAACTCTCTTTTTGAGTGGCAGAGCGGTTCTGACCGCATTTGCGACCATCGCTTGGATCAATTCCGCGTTTATCTCTGGTTGATCTATGTTCCTTACTTCTGGGGAGAATCCTATTTCTTTTCTGTCGTCGCTAACAACTACTCCCAACTCATTGGCAGCTAAAGGGAGCTGGATAAGTTAACGTCAGATATTTTGGGCAAACGCAAAGTATGGAGCGATTGGGAAACCAGAAAAATTGTTTTTATGGCTTCACTCTCTTGGAATATGAACACACAGGCACCGTGGCTAACGCCACAAAAATTAGACAAAAAAATTATTGAAAAAACAATGGATTAATTTGTCCCAAAAACAACTCAAAGTACATAACGATAAGGGGGCGAGGCAACCGGTATTGGTCAGTTCGAATGGGTATATCAATAACATAGATACACTGGATTAATTTGGTAAAAAATTCAATATAAGCACAGACACAGTCGATCAAATTGTAAAAAAGAGACAGGAAAAGGTGGCAGGCAACCTTTGCATTTTTTAATTGCTATGGCCCCAGTGTGCGTTATTTGAGTTATTTGAATTTTTTATTTTTTTATTATGTCATGCTCTTGGAAAAATGGAAATCGAAATCCAATGGGGTTTCTACCGACGATCCGTTCACGGGAGCAACATTCGGAGGCTGACGTATCGATGGTCCTGCTGGCGGTCCGATCCACGGGAGCAACACTCAGCGGCGATTGACGTATTGAAGGTCCTACACACACTCGAAGGCGTTTATGCCTAAGTGCTATAGTTAACACTAAGTATCGAGTCGATTGACTGTGTATTCGTAACTGTCTTAATTTTAGAATAACCGCTCTTTTATACGATGCTAAAGTGTACCTATGTCTAAGGTTCAGTAGGTTAACGTTATCGACTTGCTTCCGCAACGGTTAAAAGGGCACCTACTTCTAAGTCTGCTGACCTATATCGCTTGGTCATAGGTTTTGCATTTCATGATTCCGCTGGATCTCGTCATTCCCGCTGTTGATAATGCTGCTCGCTGGCTGGGTCAGTCGATCAGAATCAAATTATTGAAGTCGACGCTCTTCTCTAACTCAAATGCCTATTACTCGGTGTGAAGATCTAGCATATGTTATTATATAGGTGCCAACATTCTCTCCCCCTCTCCATTAAGGGACTCAATCCAATTCGACTGTGCGTTGTTGTGGGAACGTCTTAGTGAACCGTTGTGTAGCTTTACCCTAGAAAATATTGTGACTCTTACCTAATAACTACATTTTATGTTAATATAAAAAAATAAAGGAATCATGTGAGTGAGACATCCAATATTGGTACGATTCCCAAGATATTTCTATTCTCCCCGTTGATTCCTTCGTCTTGTTGCGCGCTCTCGTAACCATACTCCTTGGGCATCCCATATAGTACCAGCCGTTTTTTTCTGGTCGGTCAATGCGCCTATAGGACTCTCGGTCTTTTCTTGGCATTGCTCCTTGGTCTTTTTTAGAGATGCCGGTGACCCATGTTTTAGAATTGGTGGAGACTTCTGCTTGTCAGTCATGATTTAACAAACTTCGGGGAATTCTGTAATCTTCCAGATTTGACTATCTGCTTCTCGACTTTAATATCACTAGACCTTCGCTCCTTTCACCGATTTCCTGGCGTGGCTCGTCAGCTTCCGATGCCCAAGCGGCGTGATCAAGGACGACATGTTCTGATTTAGAATCATGAACTAATTTCGGTCGCGCTGGCCCCATCACAATCCATCCAATATTCATCTTCTGAAGCAATAGCTGCCCCTGCCCTAGGTTTATTTGTCGTGGCTCAAGCAATTGTGGGATGTATTCGGCTCCGAGCAGAAGATCAATGTCTTGTGGCTTCGTGAACGTGGGATCTGCCAAGCGATGAACTAATTTCGGTCGCACTGACCCCATCACAATCCATCCGAATGTAGTCTTCTGAAGCAATGGATGCCCCTGCCCTAGGATTATTAGTCGTGGCTTAAGCAGGTGTGGGACGTATTCGGCTCCGAGCAAAAGATCTATTGTGGCTCCGTGAAAATGGGTCTGCCAAGCAAATTCCTGATGGAATGTTTTGTGGGCGCTCAATTGGTTGCGATGGTTGATTTGGCAATAGCTCTGGTAGATATATGCAATTACTTGTGTTTTGAAATTTCATATTGATCGACAATATGTTCAATACTCCTCGGGCTATCGCTCTCTGCATCCCTCCAATACCTCTGATGCTCATGTCGGCGGATGCCGATGTACTCCTAACTTGGATGACAATTCCTGAGACATTATGTTTACTTGCGATCCTGAATCTAGCACTACGCGACATTTGTGTCGTGATTTTGTAGTACCTTCCACTGGGGCAGTTGCGAGTAACACATAGGGGTTCGTAGGTTGGCTGACAGCGGTTATCCGTGTGGGCGTATAATGTCAGCGCGAAAGAATGGGCAGACGAGGCAATTCCAATTTTCACGCTAGTAGTATTCCCACGCAAGTCAAAGGTTCAGCGTGTTAACTTGCATTTGAGATAGCCTTTGAGGTGACACAAATTTTGATTTTTTACTGTATATCTAGAATAATATGTTGAGTTATATATGGAGTAAAGATTTAGTTACTCGGAATAATGTTGCGACTAATGGTTTCAAGCTCGTGCTGTATAATGGTTTGCGGGGTTTCCACTGCATTCGTACAGCCCACCTTCCATCCAACCGACCGCGGGACACTGCCGCTTAATAAACAAGACAAGAAGTGGTGAAGACCATTGTAGTTCGAACATAATACGCAGAACGGTCCGTGTTCGGCATATGTCAAACTACAATGGCTAAGGAGTAGAGGACGAAAGATTCTAGTCCTTTTACTAGGCAACTACTAGTCCTTCTAGCTCCTAAAATTTAAGCGTGTTAGTAAAGGCTGGGTGTCTTTATTACCATAAATAAGATTATATAGAAACATCACACCCAGCATCGTTATGCGGTTTGTTAATGATGGTAAGTTGATTAATAACAGTCTACTGCGATAAGACGGTAGGTGAAGACTTTTTTACCAATTTAGTCCCCTAAGGGCGTAAGTATGAAAGTTTTTTTGTACAGATTCTATGTGATCTCGGTGTACTCCATATGGGGACTCCGTTTATTTGCTAAACACCAATTTTGGTCTAGATTGGTGAATCTATACTGAAGACAAATGTAAAGGTTATCAGCGTACTAAGGTATAAGTGAATAAGTTAAAGCAAGTGGCAAGTCGTTAATAAACAGTGTAAAAGTAAGGGTCGAAGATGGCATCCTTGGGGCATCCCAGATGTGACGGTGTCTAAACGTGAGGTACATCTTTAAAGAAGACGTTGGGTTCTTTTAAATAAAGAGCTCAAAATCCAGATAAGTAGATCAGTTGGGCATCCCAAAAAACTGTAAGAAGCAACTTACTTTAAAGAAGCGCATGATTAACAGAGTCAAATGCTTTACTGAAGTTTGTGTAAATGTCGACTGTCTGTAAGCTATTCCGGAAACAATCCGTGACCTAAGATTTTAGCTCCAATAAGTTGATAGTGGTCATGCTGGCATCGAGATATTATTGAACTACATATGTTAGCTTTGCAAATTGATACATTTTTCGAAAAGCTTTGGAATTGCTGACAATTTAGAAATGCGTCTTTATTTGGCAGCGTCGGATTTTTTCGGAAGGGGGTCGGAAGGGGAAATTGTCTCCAGCAATGGATTAAAGAGTTTAAAGTTTCCACAGATCCTCGGCGCAGTTCTTCAGAACACAGCCTGGTACTCCGTCGGGGACTTAACACGGGCTTGACCTTGAGAAGATCTAATAATCGTAATAATCGATTGATAACTGCTAGCGAGTTGAACTAGGAACTAATGGATCTACTTCCATCTACCGATCAAAAAGCAGGAACCAGCGCGAGCAACTTCTTAGCAGTTACACTACTATATGCTCGATACGCATACAGAGTAACATGTTACAATGGTTACATGCTAAAATGGCGCCCAACGTGGGGCCCACCGTCTCGGCGGCCCGACTAAAATTAAAGAAGAAGAAACCTATGCCCTTCCAGCTGACATAGACTCTCGTACGTACAATTAGTTACGGATGACACTTTCGATCCAAGATATTCTAATAGACTTCAAGACCAAGTGTACATGTCCGATATTTAGATACTAGGGTTAACTACAGCTTCCTGGATGCGTTACATTTTTAATTGGATATAACTCCAAAGGCTACTCAGTTAACGTCTAGTATCGTCCATATAAGTCAG
The DNA here is from genome assembly GCA_035045925.1 of Drosophila atripex. Classification (NCBI taxonomy): domain Eukaryota; kingdom Metazoa; phylum Arthropoda; class Insecta; order Diptera; family Drosophilidae; genus Drosophila; species Drosophila atripex. The sequence goes on from JAWNOP010000021.1 coordinate 231,548, forward strand.
GTGATGTAATTTAAAGCGTAATTTCTATCTACAGTCATACCTCAAAAATACCAGCCTGTGCACTTTATCCAGTTTTGATTGGAGAAGAGTCTGACATGGAATATATCTTTGTCTGGTGCAGATTTCTTTAATCAAACGTTTCTATAAAAAGAAACTGGAAAAAGTCAAAAAATTTCGGAAAATGGTTATAAAATTAACAAACATCTTACAATAAATTCGACTAGATAAGTAGTAAAATTCCTAGTGATAATGAGTCAATATTACTGTAGTGACGGTATGACCCCTTGGAAGAATGATCGGATGACTTCCATCAAAATCAAGCGCAGAGTTCCCCAGGTGAAGACGCAGAAAGCTAGCGTAGATAGGAGCAAGAAAAGAGAAAGGAGCAAGCGAGGTAAGCGAGGTAAGCTGGCTGTGATGTCCCTGGGAGGGCCGTAGCCAATAAGGTCCTGGCGCGAAGTTCTCCTGTTAGGAGCCATAGCCAAAGGGTCCTGGCGCGAAGTTCGATGGTTCCCCTTTCGGCCACAGTAGCGATGGGCCAATTATTTTTGGAGCCATGTAGAAATGAGCAAGCGAGGTAAGCGGGCTGTGATGTCCCTGGGAGGAGCCGTAGTTTTGGTTTTATTGGATGTCGGGTCAGGGAGCAGCAGCCACGACGCATAGATAATAGACTATCACTAAGATCACTAAAATATTAAACGTAAGTTTGTAATGTTTTCATTTATATTTTCGCTATTGTTGGTCTGCTTCGAGCTTTCGCTTTCGCCATGTTCTATGGCGGGTTCACTCTGGCCCCTTATCTCAATGCATAAGCATCATAAATTGGCCCCTGTCTCGCTCCGTTTCATATGCGCGCTTAATTGAAAATAAACAATATTATAACGTTGAAACGAAATATTTTTTTTTTTTTTTATTAGGATAAAGGTCATTGAAAAATCTCAATGACCAAACATTGGTGACCCCGACGTGATATAATTAATAAAATTAACAATTTCACGAACATAAAATATAACTAGTGCGAACATATTTGATTCAGTTTTGCGCTTTGTCAAAACATATGCATGTAAATTTTGACCATAAACTTTGCAATTGGTATCAGTGCATCAGTATCCGATAACAAGTATTTTGTATTTATAAATCTTTTAATAATATAAATAAATACACAGACATACAATACAATACATACAATCATCTGGTCCAGTCTAGAGTTATCCGATCCGCTAATTACAACTCGCAAGTGTATTCGCCACGCATAAGCATTCATATACAAGCTTATATACATTCCATAATCTGGTTGTGGAATAAAAGAAATTGTATACGCCGCGCACAAATAGGTGGAATATGTCATGCTCCAAGTGCGTCATGGGCGGAACTGTGTTTTCACAGTCACTGTGTTTTGAAGGAGGACAGTTCAACAACAAAGCTCAGAGATGTTTTTGATGGTTCGGCTGCCACCACCTCTGGGTATTCCTTGAATGACAATTTAATGTCTGGTTTAGTTATTCGAACAAAGCTGCTGCACATTCTTTTATGCGTTACATTTTTAATTGGATATAACTCCAAAGGCTACTCAGTTAACGTCTAGTATCGTCCATATAAGTCAGGTGATGTAATTTAAAGCGTAATTTCTATCTACAGTCATACCTCAAAAATACCAGCCTGTGCACTTTATCCAATTTTGATTGGAGAAGAGTCTGACATGGAATATATCTTTGTCTGGTGCAGATTTCTTTAATCAAACGTTTCTATAAAAAGAAACTGGAAAAAGTCAAAAATTTCGGAAAATGGTTATAAAATTAACAAACATCTTACAATAAATTCGACTAGATAAGTAGTAAAATTTCTAGTGATAATGAGTCAATATTACTGTAGTGACGGTATGACCCCTTGGAAGAATGATCGGATGACTTCCATCAAAATCAAGCGCAGAGTTCCCCAGGTGAAGACGCAGAAAGCTAGCGTAGATAGGAGCAAGAAAAGAGAAAGGAGCAAGCGAGGTAAGCGAGGTAAGCTGGCTGTGATGTCCCTGGGAGGGCCGTAGCCAATAAGGTCCTGGCGCGAAGTTCTCCTGTTAGGAGCCATAGCCAAAAGGGTCCTGGCGCGAAGTTCGATGGTTCCCCTTTCGGCCACAGTAGCGATGGGCCAATTATTTTTGGAGCCATGTAGAAATGAGCAAGCGAGGTAAGCGGGCTGTGATGTCCCTGGGAGGAGCCGTAGTTTTGGTTTTATTGGATGTCGGGTCAGGGAGCAGCAGCCACGACGCATAGATAATAGACTATCACTAAGATCACTAAAATATTAAACGTAAGTTTGTAATGTTTTCATTTATATTTTCGCTATTGTTGGTCTGCTTCGAGCTTTCGCTTTCGCCATGTTCTATGGCGGGTTCACTCTGGCCCCTTATCTCAATGCATAAGCATCATAAATTGGCCCCTGTCTCGCTCCGTTTCATATGCGCGCTTAATTGAAAATAAACAATATTATAACGTTGAAACGAAATATTTTTTTTTTTTTGGATAAAGGTCATTGAAAAATCTCAATGACCAAACATTGAGTGACCCCGACGTGATATAATTAATAAAATTAACAATTTCACGAACATAAAATATAACTAGTGCGAACATATTTGATTCAGTTTTGCGCTTTGTCAAAACATATGCATGTAAATTTTGACCATAAACTTTGCAATTGGTATCAGTGCATCAGTATCCGATAACAAGTATTTTGTATTTATAAATCTTTTAATAATATAAATAAATACACAGACATACAATACAATACATACAATCATCTGGTCCAGTCTAGAGTTATCCGATCCGCTAATTACAACTCGCAAGTGTATTCGCCACGCATAAGCATTCATATACAAGCTTATATACATTCCATAATCTGGTTGTGGAATAAAAGAAATTGTATACGCCGCGCACAAATAGGTGGAATATGTCATGCTCCAAGTGCGTCATGGGCGGAACTGTGTTTTCACAGTCACTGTGTTTTGAAGGAGGACAGTTCAACAACAAAGCTCAGAGATGTTTTTGATGGTTCGGCTGCCACCACCTCTGGGTATTCCTTGAATGACAATTTAATGTCTGGTTTAGTTATTCGAACAAAGCTGCTGCACATTCTTTTAAGGTTCCGTTACCATCGAATGGCCATTAAAGGTGATATTTACAAAATGTAGCGATGCGCCAGAGTTTTCCCGAGGACAGCTATCTGCAGTGCACTCTTTGGCGGAATTCCACCCAGTATGACATGCAGATTTTCAAACTAGATACTGTCACTGTCAGTTAGGGAAAAGTCGGCCTCATTTTTATCAGTTCGAGCAATGCATCAGTTGGCGGAGATTGAGAAGTCTGTGTTTCCAAAGGGTTCTGGAAAGGATTCCGAAATTCTGCGTCGCGATTCTTATGTTGATGATTTGATTTCAGGAGGCGGTTCTATAGATAAGGCTATCAGCATATCGCAGGAAACATTACGGATCCTCGCCAAGTGCCAATTTCGGTTGCCCACTTGGCTCATTATCCTTTCCTCAATCGCCCGGCTATATGATCCGATTGGACTTGTAGGACCTGTCATTACGAAGGCAAAGATCTTTCTTCAGCAGCTATGCCATGAGAAGTTTTGGGATGAAAGTCTGCAAAAAACTCTTCACTCCGATTGGGATATGATTTGTTGTAGTTTTAGCATGGCGCAGCATGCTGAATTCCCTCGATTGGTCATTATCATCAGGTTCTTAGGGTTCATCAGAAGGGTATCGAAGGGTACAAGTTGAAAAAATCTGCTCAAAGTCCCGAGTCAATATTATAAAATAATTTTTAAATAATTTAAAATAATTTTTAAAAAGTTTTTAAAAAATTTTTAAATAATTCATCTGCTGGGTCAATTATTATAATTTTTCTGTCATTATTATAAATAATAAGGGGTCTTGCTGAATAGGTTGCAATAATTTGTGTTTGGTATTTATTTACTATTCCTTCTCTTATGAAAATCTAAATTGGTTCGTTTTCGTCCGCTGAATGGATAATTTCTGATATCATTAAAATTGATTCCTCATCATTATTATCATTTATTAGAGGTGCTGTTTCCTGTCTGTCTCTAAAATTCTTTATCAGTTACGCTGTAATGTTTGTCATGTTTATTTAAAGTTCTTGGTACAAATATTACTGGTTGACCCTGTTGTGATAAAACAGCGCTGATTGCAAAATCACTGGCATCTATTGTCACTTTAAATGCCTTATCGAATTCTGGAAATTTTAGTATTGGGTGTGAACTTATGAGTGCTTTTAAGTTTTCAAATAAATCAATATATTCTGGATCGTATTCATTGTTTTTTTTTTTTGATAATTTTTTAGCAGTCTTTACAGAATTTCCTGTAGAATCCTATCATTCCTTAGAAGCCTTTAAGTTGTTTCTCTGTTTTCGAAATCGGTATAGCTAAAACATACGGCATTTTTAAATCCAAATGGCATTCTCACAAAGCATTCTTTGTAAAGTCCCATTGGTGTAAAGATTGCTGTTTTTACTATATATTCTTCCCCCATCAAAATTTGGTGGTAGCCCTTTGCTAGGTCTTTTTTTGTTTTTGATTACTTTGATTTATACTGTTATTTTGATAAAGGTTGCCAAAATTTAGGACCATGTTTTTTATTTTGAAGTAGTGCACTTAATATGTTAACTAAGTTTCCATTGTTTTCAAATACTGCGAAATCTGATATTTCCATCACAATGTACCTTACCTTTATATCTAAATCCCGAATACTTGTGACTCTTAAGTTGTTGGTCTTTCTGGTGAGACCCTTTTGGTCCCTGGGTCGATAGTTATGTCTTAATTTTTCCTTGCATTGTTTCCATGATTTCGGGGTGTTAATGTTTCACTCGTCTGGCTTGGCTTGTATTTTGGTATTGAAAATAACGCTGAATACCTGATTTGGCTCCTCTCAATATTCCTGGATGATCTAATCTACTGATGCAATGAATCCATGCAGAGTTTCCTCTTCTCGAGTAAAAGTGGGAAAATATCGAATCTTTTCTCGATGTTTTTTCTTAATTTTATTTTAGAGATTTATGAGGTATGGCATCTTAACCTTAGCCTGCGAAACCTAGGTAACTTTAGTCAGTCTTTCTATAGGTATATTCGCACTCAAATCTCCGGGATCTCTAATTACTCCCGAGAGTTCAAGTTCGACGTAACTATCCACAAATCTTCTAAATTTGAAAAAAAAAAATTTAAGTGTAAATCATGTGAAATTTAAAATATTACGCACATAATATTATAAATTATTCATATTATATTATGAACACAACTCATTTTATATTTTACATGAATCAAATATCAACGAAGGCAATAGAAAATATACAGGAAAAACCAACATGTTCCTCAGCAACAACTAGCATCACGCTTTTAAACAATTTTTTAAACGAAATCGATGATCATTCGGAAGAGAAGCCATAGATGACGATATGAAAAAATGCGTATTTGAAATCGACAATTTCAGCCCAAAACTGCTTGATGTAGATTCCGACTTAAAAGAATATTGGAAAACCCAGGAATTTCAATATCCTTGTTTATATAAAATAATAGGTGGTACACTCTGCTCCAGCTACCCAAGTGAGCGTCGAAAAGTCATTTTCGCCATTAACATTGTTGCTGACTGGCCAAAACTGTAAGCAATCAAGCGAGGCCATATCAAAGTAACTTTATATATGTATACTTAGTCTATGGAGATATGCAATCAAATGCTTTTATTTTTTCCCTTAACCAATATAATTATGTTGTTATTTTCAAAATTATACTCATAATGATTACGTTCGTGGTCTTTGGAACCGTATCTACACGCCTGACATAAGTTTTTTGTCTTTAGAAAAAATTATAAAGTCGTCGATCCCGCAGTCCTCTGGAATATGCCAGCTGCTCTTCTCAGACCAACGAGGTGTCTCAGGAATTCCTGTTTTCCTCCAATGACTGAGAAGGAAATCTTTTCGGGATCATATTCCGCGAGAACTATTTGATGCTACCTGGACTTGAGCTTTAGTGTTGTGAACAATTTTTATTTTTTTACAGCCTCAACAATGTCTTTTTGTCTACCATCCATTTTGGGATGTTGTAGGGTGAAGCAGACTGCTAAATTCTTCAGTTTTTCAGCTGCTCTTAGATCTCGTTATTAGAGTTAACGGCATGGGGCAGCCCCATTGGGAATGTCTAAAAGCTGGGGTAAATCCGCTCCTCGCTGGTTCTGCCAATTGCAGCTACCACCAATGTATGTACCAATGTAGGCCTTCGTTGATGCTTCACGTACCAAATACTTCCCTTACTAAGAATGATGCATCTGTTTAATCCACATTAGTGGCATTTTTTCACTAATACAACAAAACACTTGTGTTTGACTCGAATGTGTTTGTTTCGAATGGACTTGGAAAGGAGAGTCTACCGGAGTCATCGTGATAGTCTACCGAATTTTTTCACGCGGGTTTGTCAATGTCGAATTTTATCTATTTTCGCGAATGGCCTTATCATCAATCTTTGCCTCTAAATTGGAGCGCGTCATTTCAGATGCATGCTTTTCAGAATTTTGTGCCATATAGTTGACCTTCCTAATGTTTATTGGAGCGCATAAGTTTACCGAATCTCAGTGCCGAATGAGGAGACCAACCCATTTGGTGGACCTTTTATTTGGCAGGAATATTTGCTGTCTGACTCAAAGGGACGTATGATTCTTGTGCTATTTATAAACAACTTTGAGCCAAATTTTTTCAATTCAATTGATAATCCTATTTTACGAGTCTCTTGAATCATTCCTTTAATTAATTTTTGGGATAAATCTCTTAAGCCGAGTTTTAATTATTGATCATTGAACTTGAGTCGGCAGTCATATTTGGAGATCGAGATCGAACAGTCGAACCCAAAAAAAAAAAAACAATAAATACCAGTGAATAGAATATAAGTTCGACCTATTGTAATAGTGAATGAATGAAAATAAAATAAACATAAGTTTTTCTTAAACTAATACACTTAATTTAATGAAGTGTATTTAATTTTGATTTCTTACAGGACGAATCAAAAACGACTCATAGTTTGAACATAATTGCTTGCTGGGATTGCTAGGGATTCGTATTCTTCTATAAATTCAACATACACTATTCTTAAGTTCGGATCTCGAGGTAATCTTCATTCTAGCGAAAGAAAGCGGCGTTTGGCTATCTCGAATGAGTTCTCCAAATGTTCGGATCCGACTTAAATGGAAGCCTGACTTTAAATGGACCTGAAGGCAGTATTCTTGTAGTCTTCCGACTCGTTGTTGCGGGTCGGGGGTTTAGTTAGTTTTTTTTAAACTAATTCACTACATTAAATTTAATATGGATATCTTACAGGAAACATCAAAAATGACTCGTAGTTTGAGGCCGTTAGACACACTACGTTATAAGTGTGGAGTAGCAAGAACATCATTGCTTGCAGGGGACATATAATCTAGGGATTCGGTTTCTTCCATAAATTCTAAATACATTTTTTAGGTTCGTATCTTTTTTTTAGAGAGAAGTACTGGGGAGGCTGCCAGTGGGCTGATGCCTGATGGAGGACCTCAACGGCCTGGTTTAGAGATAATATATAGATTTGTAAAAAGATAACATATAGATAAGTTTTGCTCTTGTGTAAGCTCGCCCCGCTTTATCGCAATAGATAAGAACGTCTTAAGTATAAATAAAAAATATATCTAATTTTGATGTCAAAGCAAAAGCACGCATTTTTGGTCGTCGTTTGATATTTGGAAAATAAATATACAGCCACACATAATTTCCAATTTTAGAGATAAAATAATAATTTATAATTTTGATATTTTCTCATGTTAATATGCCTAGGAAAAAGCGTACCTAACAAATATATTTCGGCTTTGGATTTCCATGATTGCTCTTACTATCTCTGGGTCCATTGTCATATACCCTCTTGTAAGATACATTTATAGCATTGCTTGGATAGCATAGTAGCTTTGGAATCTAATCTATGTTAACCATGTGGTTAACATGAGTTTTTTTGTCTTTACTAAATATTATGAACTTGTCGATCTAAACGTTCCAAAACTTTCCAATCTGTCCCTGTCCCTGTTTCCCCTGTCCTCTGGAATATACTATCAATTGTCCTTTATCATGGTCAAAGCCATACCAACTTTTAACAAGCTGAGAAATAATTTAATTGTACAATTCGAACTAGCACAATCAGATTTTAATTTTCTTTAACAACTGGTGCGCTAACTTTTGGTGCTGTTCTTTCTCAGGATGGAAATTTATTTCAAAAACACTAATCAATAAGAAAAAACTATAGCTATTGTGTGGAAATTTCAAAACCTTCGAAACTATTTATGTTGGGTACTCAACCTCTTTTTATCCTCCATATCTAAAAAAAATCCAAATATCGAAAGGAAAAGATGGTATTTTTCACTGAATGTTATTCACCCAAAATTATTTATAAGCCAGGAGCAACACATGTTGTTGTGGATGCTTTATCGAGAATTTAAATAATAAACTTAACGGAAAGTATCGAAATAATCTCAGATCAAAATACTCGCTGTTTTTTAAATTAATTAATTAATTAGAGCATGTAGTCGCTTTGAAATGGCGTGGCGGGTGACTTCAATGCTGAAGCAGGTCTTCTTGCAATTGACATGGGTCCTTCTCGATGTGCTTCAGCTGCCGATTTCTTTCGTAATCGATACGATCTCAGATCAAAATACTCAGTACTAAGCAGAGAATTATAATGAGAAATTAATACAAGAAACTCGTAAACCCTTAAACCAGTTTAAGCAACAATTGCGTATAATAGAGTATAAAAATCTCCAGAAAACTTAATAACTACTTAAAAGGAATATATTTCACCTAATATTAGGTGTGCAACTAAGTTCTCGCTGTTTTTTAAATTAATTAATTAATTAGAGCATGTAGTCGCTTTTAAATGGCTTGGCGGGTGACTTCCAATGCTGAAGCAGGTCTTCTTGCGATTGACATGGGTCTCGCTAGCTATGATGATCAAACGCTAGCTATGATGTTGCCCTTGATCTTTTACGCAACCATTTTAGTAATCAACGATTAATTTTCCAGGCATACATCGATGAGATCCGGGATCCGTTTCAACTCTTAGGGAGTTATCCGATCGTTTCAATGGTTATATACGGGCCCTAATTAGTTCTGGATCACCTGCTGAGATCCAAGGGAGCCTGCTTATCCAGGTAATCGTCCAGAAGCTGGATCCTGCCGGAGATAGACTCGCTGTTTTGTTTGCCTAGGGTATGGCCATTTTGCACGCGGATGTTCCTCTTCCAACGCTGCTGAACGTGCAATCACCGTCATCATTGCCTGTTGCACCAGGCTTCTAGTTCTACAGTGCTCCGCCCGCACGAGTCTCACGTGCCATCAATTCCGTTTCTGTTGCGAACCCACCATCCCGCTCAATCAACACTGTTGTGACCCAGGATCGCAATGCTGAGCTAGTGCTCCTGCCAACTGACCACTAGTCCGTGGTCAATCTGGAGCGTTCCTGCCTTTCCGAGTGTTATTGGATTCCGGCTCACAAGTGCACCTCATCTCGTCGCGGGCTGCCGCTCTGAATGTTCTACAACGGTTGGTCTCGGCGGAGCTGTATGCTTGTTAATGTCTGATGTTACAGAACGTAATTATAACAGAACTATTTAATTTAAAATTGCTCTGCACGAAGATCTTATTATAATATACATAAAATATCCAACCAAAATGTTCCTTATTATTAGAATACCTTAGGAAAAATCCGATTGTCCAATTAAAAAATCATCTTCATTCAATATACCCATCAGTTCAATGAATCGGGACTCGGGAATCCAATGAATTCAATTTAGAATGGCGGGGGTTATATGTCACATTATTTAAGATAACAAATTAAGTAAGATAACTCTTACTTAATTTGTAAACCACTTTGAGCCAAGATCTAATTTCTAAGTAACTTTAAAAGACCCTATATATAGCCGTGGTCAGCTATTTCAATCAAAATATTCCCACGAAGATTAGATTCACACAGTCCATATCAAACGCTTAACATAAACACAAGATCCCCCAGGTGATTCCTAATGGCCGCTACGTAACCACAAAGATCCCCATATTCGACCATATTCAGACTTTAAATTTAATTGACAAATAGCATCATCCTTCCATAATTTCCAAGTACATTTCTGATGAAACCTCTTCTGACGACGAATATCATGGAAGATTTACCCTAAGATTGAATCCGTGCTATCCGCCCATTCTCTATATGTGGCGTTGACTTCTTTGGACCTATTGAGACGACATTGTAAATGCGTGGTAGGGTACCCTACAAGTCCTACATTAGCATTTTTGTTTGTTTTGCGTCCAAGGCAATTCATTTAGAAGTAATTTCCGATCTGTCAACTGATACCTTTTTATTGGCATTTTAAAGGTTCGTTGTGCGCCGAGCATGTCCGCAGGCCGTTCAACGATTTGTACCGATAGATTTATAAATACATTAAATATAGATAGTTAATAGAAATGGATTCATTGAATTTAATTCGAAGTGTTGGGAAGTCTAGTATAAATTAGCATAGGGCGCAGCGGGAGCGTTAGAAAAGCTCAGATTCGCTCTTGCGAAAATCATATAAAAAACCTCTTGACGAGGTAAAATAACGATGGCGTACCCGCACGAATACGCCCAAAATATCTTGACTCAATTTTTATGACGAATAAATTCAATATTGCATAAAAAATTATACATTTAAAATATTCTTACCCGGCACGTGTTTATATCGTTTATTGTCATTGTTCCACGTGCCGAATAAGAATATTTTGAATGTATAATTTTGCGTATTATACATTCAAAATATTCATATACAAAAACCGTTTAAACGAATGAACGTTTGTCACCGGTATATTGCATCGTCAAAATGGTTTTTAATTGTTATCAACACATTTTTGTATTTCTATAAAAAGTCGTCCATATATTTTTGACCACATACAAATCAAGTGCAGCGTTTTTTACTTCTTATCTTAGCTGGTACTGTATTGATTTCCACTCTGCACATCCTTGGGGTAGATTCAGGAATAGGATTATTGCCAGCTAAAAAATATAATTTTTTCATATGGAAACATAATTATTTCGTTTTCAAATAATCGTTTTCAAATAAAATCAACTCGATTTCCGAGTCTTACCGTTTTACTACGGAGAATAAAGTCGATTGCTAAATCATATCGATTATTATTAGTAAACAGCGGTAAATTGTTTGGGATATTCTTTCGGAGTGCGGTAGCCGTCAGGAGGCGCTTCGCCTCAGCTGTTTGCGGTCGCGGCCAGTGATCAGTTCTTAAGAAAGAACTTTTTATTTAAATTAAATATATTTAATGAATTATTTCTATTTATTGTTTGGTTTTTTATGTTTGCAAACTAAAAGCTATCTGCACATTTAATATAATTGGGATTGTTAGAGCCAATTTAGAAAAAAAAAATGGTTTGTTTTTATTTTTGTTTGAGGGTATTTATTTTTAAAAATTAGACGTTTGATCTTTAAAGAAAGTGAAAAATATTTTTAAAACACCTTTCTAACCTTTCTTTCTAGTTTCATTGGTTTTAAAGTTATGCCTTTTTTTTAAATTAAAAGTTGTTTTAAGTTTTTAAAGTAACCTTAATGAATTTAAACAAGAAAGGAAAGCTAATTTCGCACGGAGCCGAAGTTGATATACTCTTGCAGATGAGTGGCAGTCCGCTAGATGGCGACAGTGCATCTTATATTATTAGATATACATATATCGGATCATATATAATCGGGCGATCCTTATGAAATTTGGTAGATCAGATTAGTTTGCCTATAGGTGAGATCAGTAAAAATCCCATTCTTCCCGTTCAATCAGTTACATGGCGAGCCTATAGATATAAATCGTCCGATCCTTATGAAATTTGGCGAATTATTTTACTCAAAGTGGAATCCATACAAAGTCCCATCCTTCTAACCTTAAAAAGTAACGAAGTTATGCCATATCCGATCAATCAGTTATATGGCAGCTTATGTACTGCCTGCAATCGAAAGAAGGGTAAAGTTGGGAAGGCGATAGCTTGTAACTCTGAGAGATTAATTTGTGTAGAAACAGACAGACGGATAGCGCTTATATCGACTCAGCAGGGGTGATCCTGATCAAGAATACTACATATCTTGCAGGTTGATTTAAACATTCAAATTATAAACGATTATTCGTTGGTATGTCATTTGTATTTACTTTGTGGTTCCCCTTTCGTTCGTCCGCACGATATATAATTCTTGTCAACGTAGTTTGGCCGTGGGCGATGAGTGAGACAGATAGCGTTCCGTCATAACTCTTCCATACTGTGCGAGTCTATTAGGAGGGCTGAGAAGGAATTGAATAGTGCGATCGACATGAATTAAGAGGCAGTTCAGTTGCTGAAATTCGATCAACATGCCACGCGCTTAAAAGCGTTTCGCCGAAAGTACGGTCGAAGACTCGGCTGATGATCCTCGCCATCAGCAGTGGGATTACCTAGCGCCTCCAGCCGATGCTTGCAACTCTTTTGTCAATTTTGCGAGTAGCGACAGTCGGCTAATTTCGCTGAGCCTTCAGCACGACAAGTACAAGTGCGCTCTCGATATGAACCAAAATATGCCAAGCACGTTTGTTTCTGCCAATTCCATCCCTAATCGTGCAGGATCAGATGCTCTCTCCTGGTGTTCAACGGTCGACTACATCTTGTACTGAAAACCAGCTAATGGCAGCGCATCCTCAGCAAATCACTGGAAGGCACCGCATATCACTGGCTCTCGCAGACATGTTTTCTACTGCAATACATGGACGCAGGTTTCGATAAGTATTTGCGCAATATTTTTTCTGGAACGGAGACTTTGTTGCAACCGTTCAGCTAATTTGCTAAATGCACGCCTAAACGGAATGGTTACGCTTTTGCCGCTGTATGGAAGCAGAATTATCACATCACTTATGGCCATATGGAAGACACCTAGCGTCGAGCAGCATTGTAGCATCCGTTGACGTTTCGCGCATGCAGCTGGAGATAAACAAACGATTGCGCCGATTGTTTTTTACGACAGATATCAAATCCAGAAATGAGCTGCATCAGGAACTTAAAGTGACTTTCGTTCAGACGCTGAACCCTGAACCAGCATTCGAGTGACAACTTATCAGCACTCCCAAGGAAAAAAAGAGTCAGGACTATGTCTCACATCACATGTCATAATTGTGGCAAACCCGGACACAAGAATGCGGAATGTCGCTTTAATAAAGAGGCAATCAGCGTCTGCAGACACCGTAATCAACAATCTGCCAGCAAAAGAGTCTATCATCTCGTGATCTGTTATAAATTTGGAAAAGCTGGACATGTATTCTACTCGTGTGCCCGGATGTCAGGAGCGTCCGCTTGATCAAGAGCCATACCATCAAAGATGTAAACATATGCACTGGCACTTGAGCCCTTAGGAACGTTGCTGCTTTTGGGTGAGTCGTTCCAACTTAACTTCGACTCCGAGCCGAGTATGTTCTACTAATAAAAGGGACTGCATCACTGATATTGTCGGCGTACTAGAATAAACAACCGTAGTGACATTGAGGGGTATAGGTGGCAACTCTGTTTGCTGCCCTTTGCCAGATATTGGCGAATGATTTCATTTGTGAGCGTTCTTCTGAAATCTTATTTCACATAGTTTCAGACAATCATATCAAAATGTGAGGACCATGGACGATGTAATGATAGTTGCACGCACAAAGGAGGAGAGCTTCCGAGCAGGCTAAAAAATATCTCCGAAAGCACTCGCAGAAGCAGGATTTTTTTTTTTTTTTTTTTTTAGACTTTGGTTGTTTATTCTAATCTCTTCTCTTACGAGACTAACAAAATGTGTTAAAATCTTAAAAGTACTACATTATTCTAACAGTTTAGTAAACTGTGTTTGTGTTAGGCTGTCCCTAATAATTGTCGCTGGATGGGACGGTCGTTACGGCGAAGGCGCGGGAACGGCTACACACCAACGTTAATGCTCTCTAGCGAGGTGGTTTGGATGGGTCAACAGCTTTGTGTAGTAATTTTCCCATGTATTGCAGCTATTAATATCTCGGACGGGAGAATATTCAAGTCTCTATGAATGTTTTCACTCCGAACGTACCACCGTGCCCCGGTGATAGTTCTCTCCAAGATCTTTGAGTTGGGCTCTCTGCGATTTCTGCGTTTGCTGTTGCTGGCGCTCGCCCCACAACTGGGAGCCATAAGTCCAGATTGGTTTCAAAACGGAGTTATAGAGAAGAACCTTATACTCCAGAACTGAGGGGGAGCGGAAGTTTTATAAGCCAATGCAGACTGTTTGCCTTCAGCTTTAGGTGAGTTCGTTTGGCTTCAATGTGCGTGCGCCAGGTAAGCCGTCTTATCGAGATGTACGCCAAGATATGTTACTTCATCTGACTGAGGAAGCACGGTGTTGTTTGAAGTGTAACGTTTGGGCAATTATTACGTCTGTTTAAGGTAAAGGTTACATGTTTACATTTTTTGTTCATTTACTTTTTATACGCCAGTCTGAGAGCTTCATTTCTCTGCATCTATAAATTCAGGTGGGTCGCAAGTTGCGCGCTGAAGCTTGTTGTGGACATTTAGATCGGCTGAGGATCGCGGTGTCGTCAGCAACCAGTAGACATAGTTAGTTGCCTACTCGTAGGGATATCGGAAGTGTAGAGTAGGTATATGTTAGCCTGAGAACGTTGCCTTGTGGAACTCTAGCTTCGATGTTATGTTCCAGCTGACATGGAAGTATTTGCATCTCACAACAAATGTCCTGTTGTAGAGATAAGACTTCTAGAGGAGTTTATGCGTGTTGTTAGGGAGCATTATTTTGATTTTATGCATTAGGCCATCAAGCCATACTCTGTCGAATGCTTGAGAGACGTCCAAGAATACCGCAGTGCAGTATTCCCTATTTTTCAAAATACCCTTCGAATTTCCGATGTTATGCACTGGAGTTCACCTGCCTGATAGTTCCATGTTTTTCGCGAAAGCCGGAATTGCTGTGCTGGGATACTATTATGTCTTCTAAAGTGTGGTATGATACGGGTTAAAAGGCATTTTTTCAAATAGTTTTGATAGACACGAAAGTAAACTTATTGGTCTGTATGAAGAGGTAAGCGTGTGGTCTTTACTTCAGGTTTTGTGTATCACAATGATGATTGACTTTTTCCACCTCTTTGGGAAGTAACCCAGTCTTTGTGTCATTGCGTTGAGCAACTGGCATATGGAACCAACAGCGCATAATGGAAGTTCAATAAGCATTTTTGGAGTATTGATCGCAGCCTGGAGATTTTCTTGGTTGTAACTGCTCTTTTATCAATTTTTATGACTTCGCATGGTCGAAATACGATTGGTTCGACAATAGGAAGGTCGTTCTCTGTTGTTGATCTTATAGATACAACTTCGTTTGTTGCTGGATTAGGCTTGAACACGTTTTCAGGTGGGCAGCGAATGTGTTGGCTCTGTCTTTGTCGCTTCGGGCCCAGCAACCTGCGGGTGTCTTTATTGGCGCAACTGTTATTGTTGGAGGGCTCAGTGTTGAGTGTGCTTTCTATAGTGGGAACTCTGAGCTGGATGGTGATAGTTGCTCTATATAGCGCTGTTGGGATCTGTCTTCTTCTTGTCGTAGTGCTCTTGGTGAGTCCGACGTGAAGCTTCTTAAGTTGAAGTAGTCGATAAATTGGGCTTCCGGATATCTTGAATTCCGGGAGGACAGTATACACCGTTGGTAGAGCTGGAATTGTGGCAACCAGCTGTATCTTGGTAGATGTGGCTTGCAGGTAACTAGTAGCAAACGTGTTGTGGAAGTGGTGCTTGATGCGGTTTTTAATCAGGATTCCGGTGCTCTCCATGGGCCTTTCCATCGGGATGATTAGGTATTGCTACAACGTAGCACCTCGGATTTGGAAGTTGTATTTGTTGGTAATGTGGGTTCGGCAAGTAACATTACGTCGATTTCATTGTCATTCATAAATTCGTGATAGCTCAAAGTTTGTGACGTGAAACGCCGTTGGCATTCCACAGTACACATAAGCAAGGGAGCCATTAATTATTTTGATAAGGTGTTTTGGTAGCAACTGAATCAAAATGTTTTGATTTGTCAACATACTTTGCATTTTGTCAAATTCGCATAAAAGAAATGAATTCATCAATACTTTTTTGCAATGTGAGTATCATTGTTTCCATTTTCTGTCTGTGCTCTGCAGGTTGGTAAGAGACTGTAGGTGGGGGTTGGGCGTTGTAGGCAGGGCTCGCATGTCCCGATTTTATAACGCTTGCAAAGCTTACGTTTTTGGATATAGTGGAACTGCCGAGTGAAGATCGGGCTGCTGGACGAAAAGAAAACTTCCAGGTGTGGATTTGGAGGTATCAATGGTGTATGATGATGATCGTGCTGATGACACTCTTTGAGTTGATCCGACTTTTTAACTCCTTGGTATACTGGACAGCCTCGGTAGTTTGCTGTGTGGACTCCTCCACAGTTACTACACTTTTGCTATTTGGCACGTTTTTGAGTTCCGCACTCAGCAGAGGTATGCAGCCCTCCGCAAGCGACGCATACAGAGCGTAGTGTGCAGTAAGATTTGGTGTGTCCGTATTCCTGGCAGTTTGCACAGCCTGGACGTGGGCCATTGCGTTTGTGCGGCTCTTCAACCGTGATTCTGCGATGCAATAGATACTGGAGTTTGTGAGATGGGATGGATCTTCGTTTTTCTTGATGTATTTTAGAGTCAGGTACAAGTTCACTTTAAAGAGAGGTTGCGGTTGTTTGTTTCAAGCTACGTATATTTGAAACGGTTTTTACATTAAAGCCTTTGTCTTTTAGTGCCTGTTCGACTTCTGCAGTGCTTACGTCTGGTTCGATTCCTTTGAGACGGCTTGTTGACCTTTACTACTTTTTAGCTGGTAGGTGTAGTAGTTCATTTTCAGGAATCTAAGAGCTCCGTCAAATTTCTCTATAGCTTTCTTCATTTTAACTTGACCTTGTTTCATGTATGTCTCCTTTAGTCAAGGGGATTACATGGAAGCTGTCTTCACCAATCAGATCTATTATTATATTAACGAGGTTGTTTGAGGTTTTCTCTCGAATATAAAGCGGAGTGCGGCTTCGCTTTCTTTTTGTCCGTGTCTATGTTCAGGCAGGAGTTTCGTCTGACGTGTCAGCCAAAATTTCGAATCTATTTGCTGTATTAGAGTTTAGCAGAGTACCTGGCTTGAGGGACCCTTGAGATTGATTTTTGCGACGTTACCCATTTTCGTGTCTTGAGGACTTATTTTTAATGTTTATGTAGCGATCCATGTCTGTATGGTCGAACCTTGCTTTTTTAATTGAGCGTTTGTCGCTGCAGTAGGTAAATCCGCTGGCACAGCAGGTAGAACGATCGACTGTATCGGGCATACAGACGAAACTGATGTTGTTGTTGCTGTCAATGCATTTTACAGTTGCCAATGACGTCACTGTGCTGGTGACCATGTCCAAACATGTGGGCAGCTAAAGCGAGGCAAGGCAAGTGGGAGAGGGGAATCGCATTTACCGTTTACTCCGCTTTGCACCGGCATAGACGGAGAGAGAGAGCGCGCCCCTACGTCGTGAATAGGCTTGAGTACGGTGGACGGTGTTGGGGTTAGCGATCGCGGTAAACTGGCTACTGCTGAAGCTTTTGTTGTTGCTGCTTCGGCGCTACATCAGTCGATACGAAAGAGAAGTATGCATTGCTCTTTTGCAGCGAGAGCCGACGTTCGTCTTGCATGGACGCTGGCGCTGCGCCCTAATTTCGTTTGGGTTCATCGCCTTTATTGGTTTGTTTCTTGAATTTTTGTATAATAAGCACTAATCAAAAAAAAAAAAACACAAAATACAGTAACATACGACTTTTCGTCGCAATAAGCGTCTTTTCGCCGTTTATTTTCTTATTTTATATCGATTGTCTTCCGGAGCACAAGAGAAACAATAAAACGTCTGCACTCGCCGACGTTTCGAATTGCAGGATTTTCTTTCAACATCAAAAAATGTTCCTTCATTAAATCTTGTGTAGAATATTTGGGCTTCGAAGTTAGAGCAGGTGAAATTCGACCGATTCCTAGAAAAATATATGCTGTTACAGATTTACCGCCTCCGCAATCTGTGACTCAACTGAGACAATTTATTGGACTGGTCTCGTATTTTCGTCAATTTGTACCCAAGCTTCATATAGTTACTGATACACACTCTAGTGCTCTAACTTCAAAAAACATGTCATTTTCATGGGAATTAGAGCTAGAGCAAATATGACAGAGGGTTATTTCTATCCTGACTAGTGAACCTGTTCTTACTATTTTCGATCCACAATTTCCTATTGAGCTTCATACAGATGCGAGTGCCGATGCCTATGGCGCAATTTTGTTTCACAAAATTGAAAACAAGCCACGAGTTTTCGAATACTTTAGTAAACGAATTTCGTCAGCGGAATCGCGCTATCACTCGTATGAGTTGAAAACAGATGCAATTTTCAATTCTATTAAGCATTTTCGCCATTACTTGCATGGTCGACATTTTATCGTTTTTACCGATTGCAATTCGCTCAAGGCATCTCGCACAAAAGCGGAACTGACTCCAAGAGTCCATAGGGGGTGGTCGTACATGCAATCTTTTGAGTTTGACATTCAGTGTATGCCAGGTGAACGAATGGCTCACGTAAATTTTCTGTCTCGAAATCCCATAGCAAAAGATCGCATCCAGTCAAAAGGTACTGTGGAGAAACATATAAATTTGACAAAGATTACTGACAATTGGTTATTAGATGAGAAGCAGCAAGACGAAGAAACGTCGTCTATAGTTTCTAAATGGCGTAACGATGATCTTTCTGAGGATTTGGCCAAAACGTACGAGTTAGGGGCAGGAACGCTGTATAGGAAAATTCAAAGAAACGGAAAAACTCGTTGTCTCCCCATCATCCCAAAGACATTTAGGTGGTCAGCCGTAAACAATGTGCACGAGTCAATTATGCACCTTGGTTGCGAAAAAACCCTTGAGAAAATGTACGAATACTATTGGGTTGACAATATGTCCAAATACGTTCGCAAATAGGTCGACAACTGTATTACATGCAGATTGTCAAAGCCCCGATCTGGTAAGGTACAAGCGGAATTGCATCCCATATCGAAGGTCAATATCCCGTGGCATATAGTCCACATCGACATCACAGGGAAGCTTAGTGGAAAAAATGAACAGTAGGAATACATAATCGTGTCAATAGACGCCTTCACGAAGTTTGTCTGTTTGTCTCATACATCTAGGCTAGACACCGAGATCTGTATTAAGGCATTAAGATCACAAATACCATTGTTCGGCGTACCGCAGATCAGGGACGTTGTTTTTCTAGCACAACATTCGGTGATTTCTGTTCTGTTCAAAAGATAGATTTGCATCTGATCGCCAGGGGTGCTAGCCGGACCAATGGCCAAGTAGAGCGATTTATGAGTACTCTAAAGTCCATGCTAACAGCGGTTGAGACAGGTGTCATGGCAAGATGCTTTATGCGAAATTCAACTGGCTCTATTGTACCCCCAACAGAGTGACTAAGGTTCTAAAGCCCTTTAGAACTACTCATTGGCGAAGAAGCAAGGCCGTTTGGTCTCGTACCTCTTGATGAAAATACGAACGATGTTGATATTGATAAAGTTAGAGAAATGGCTAAGCGAAATATGGAAAAGAATGCCAATTATAAATATAAAGAATAGGCTACATAAAGGTGGTGATCACGTTTTGCCAGACAAAATTAGACACAATTAGACACTAATTGTCAGACATAATTAAACACTAAGTTTAGAGGACCGTTTTTAGTAATCGAAATATTGAAAGTAGAACGCTATAAACTTAAGGCACTAACTAATAATAGAACATATAAATATTCTCACGATTTTTTGAGACGTATGCCTGAGAAGGGGATTACCACAGAGTTGTATGACGAGTGTGATGATGAAGAAATCACAGAACTGAATGATGAAGCCAGTGATGAAGATGCCACAGATCAAGCCGGCTATGATCCTGAAATTGAATAAAAACATTGTAAACGCCCGTATCGGTTCCATATTTCACGACTTTCTTTAGAGGTGAGCGCCTCGAGCATTATGTGGTCGTCATTTGCTGCATTAATATTTGAAACTTTGAATGATCGGACGTCAGTTATTTGGCCGGCTTATAAACTAAACTGCGAGCTATTTGTGATGGCCGGTTTGTCTCGATATAAGCTATGGTCAAAATTAACTTGTTTGTTGACTGGCCAGTTTATTTTGTTAATGACAGTGTGCTAGTTGTTGGCATGATTTTTGTAAATGAAATGAAGAATTTGAAAAGGCTGAATAATTTTAATTATAATTTTAATTATACACGGCCAGGAAGGCCGTGTCGCAGATTAATTTAAACATTCAAATTAAACCGATTATTTTTTGGTACACATTTGTTTTATTTCTTTGTGGTTCCCCTGCATTTTCTGTGCAAAGAAGCAGATATGTAACTCTGTCAGTTTGGCCGTGGGCATGAGTGAGACAGATAGCGATCGTCATAACTCACCACACTGTGCGTGGGTATTAGAGGGTGAGAAGGAATTAAAAAGGAATGGACATTAAGTAAAAAGCGCGGTCTAGTTGTGAAATTCAATCAACAAGCCACGCGCCAAAAATCTTTTCGACGAAAGTACGGTCAAAGACTCGGCTGACGAATCCTCGTCATATACTTTATAGGGTCGGAGATGTTTCCTTCACTGCGTTGCACACTTTTGACCAAAATTATAATACCCTCTGCAAGGGTATAACAATTCATAGAACAAACGTTGTTTGTTTTTTACTAAAGAACATGCTCAAATTTTTTCATAATTTTGGAAGACAAAATAAGGCAAGCAAAATTCGGAGCAAATTTGACAAACATCTTCATACATATGAGGAATTCTTTAAAAATCGTTTTTTCCGAATAACTTTTGAAAGAAGTCGTCGTATCGTGATGGTTAATGAACCACTCGCTGGCGTATTTTGAGAAAAATCTGTGAATATAAAAATATTTTGAGTGGAGATATGTCCCCACTAATTATCCAATTTAGTGAATCTAAAAGTGTTTTACAGTATATTATTTGTAATTTCTCCCAAGCCAAACTACTTTTTGATCTACTTTTGAAAACTCATTCGTATGAAATCTACTTTTGAAAAACAAGACATTTCATCTGGTATATCATTCATTCAGGATGTTGGTATATCATGGCAACCAGAAAATTTTTAATTCTTCTGACTATATTCGGTCACCCTAGTGGATCAAGTTGTCCACTGTGATTCGCCCCGCTTCACCGTATATGATTAGCTAGGCGTAAGTGTAAATAAAGAAGCATGTCGATTTACAACGTCAGAGCAAAAGCATAAATTCTCCGGTCGTCGTTTTCACATAGTTTTGGAATTTTAGAGATAAAATAACTTCAACAAACAGTGCTAATTAAATTTTTTTTTTATCTTGCGATGTTGTATCCGAAAGCAATTCGATCGTAGGTCTTTGTTAATAAGCAAAACTGTCGCCCCATTTGGGGTTCAGAAAATCGACAAACATGCTCTTCACTTTAGGTATTCGGAATTCAAGTTTCACTCTATTGACTGGAAGAGGAAATCTTTGTCATGTCATATTCCGCGTGTTACTGATTTGATAGTACCCGGACTTGGAGCACAGTGTTGTAGAAATCATTTTTATACCCTTGTAGAGTGGTTTTATAATTTTGTCAAAGTTATTGCAGAACGCAGTGATGGTGACATCTCTGGCCCTATGAAGTAATAAAATTCTTAAGCGATAACTTCGTTGTTTTTTAACAACGATGTGCATACATCGATGGATAAGCGATGGCCTTCTTTCGGTTGTGTAAAGACGTAGCAAATACTTTTCTTACTGAGAATGATACATGTGTCTCATCCACATTAGTAAAATTTTTCTTCTACATGTAACGAAACACTTATGTCTTTAGACTCTGAATGTGTGTTTGTATCGAATGGACTTGGAATGCAGAGTCAACCGGAGTCTACTGGATGGTCTATCGGATTTTTCGACGCGCCTTTGACAATGCCGAATTTTTATCTGTATTCACGCTATTCATCGACTGATTAAGGGTTGCATGGATTTTCCCTTAAAAAAATTGAGAAGTTCTGGCTTATAGTCGCAAATGGCGTTATCATCAATCTGTGCCTGGCGTTATCATCAATCTCACGGCGTCAAGCACTACCAATGCGTTGTTGACGTTCCTCTAGTTGCATCAGGATTCCCAATCGAAATGCTTTCCACTCTGTTTTCTTGGAAGAGTTTTGCAAACTTTGCCTCGTGGATTTTTTGTTTTTTTTTTTGTTGGCATCTAAATGATACTGGCTTATATAATCATCGGTTCCCCAAAAGTAAACTTGATTTTCTTGGTACTTTTATATCTTTTTTTTAGGGTGGATTAGTGAACAAAACTAGGATAACATTACTGAATTGGATAAAGTGGCAGGCTTCCATGGGATAATAGATTCCTTTGAACAAAACTTTAAAGCTTGGAATGGTAATGTGATATAACTATATTACAAATAATTTTAATTAATATTATTATTTTAGCGTGGTATGCCACAACATTTTCTGAGCAAGAAGACCTGGTTGGTGGTTTGAATAACACGTTGACAGATTTTTCAAAAGATATGCGTCGTTCATTGCGACCAGATCGAACTACTTTCTGCATGACACAATTTATTATTACCAAACTGGGGCCGCGATACGTTGATCCACCCGTTCTTGATCTTAAGGCTTTTTTTCAGGAATCAATTTCTCAAGCTCGTACTTATATTTGAAATTACCATCACAATCACTTATCTACTTTATCTGAATCCGTGTTAAAATGGCACAGAAAAAATGTTCTATCTCATCTTGGAGCAAGGACAGGCTCTGCTGCTACAGCTTCATTATGGATGGCATAACGAGAGATGGTAATTGGGTATTTCTTGCAAATTGCCATTTATCTTTAAGCTGGGATGTCAAGACATTGACAAGATGATATTAACGATGCAATCTATGAATCTCTATCCCACTCCCGGATTTTCCCATATCAATATTGCAAACAAGCATTAAGATGACCACTGAACCTCCGCGTGGAATTAATGCAAATGAAAGCGTCTTTACAATAATATAAATGAACAAAATATGGATACATGCTAATGATCCAACGGCAAGTACAAAAGCTCCTCTTTGCGTTATGCTTTTTCCATACCATATTACTTTGAACGGTAAAAGCTCCGTACAGCCTTGGGTGGAATGTAATTTATAGTTTTAATGATTCCGACTTCGAAGTTTCTGAGGCACTACTCCTTTTATATTTCAATGAGTAGCGAAGAATTTCCGTGGGTGCCCTCAAATATTTAATAGAGGTGTTAATTATGGAGGACATGTAACCGATGATTGGGATAGGCGTCTTTAAATTACTTATATTAATCAGTTTTACTGCGATCAAGCTTTACAGTCACGAAAATTTCCGTAAAAAATATACAATAAATATACATGTATGAAACTCTTACAAATATTGATTATTTTCTAACAGATTGTCACCCCTTCCTAATTATTTTATTCCCGATGACGGTGACGTACAGACTTATTTAGATCAAATACAAATGTTTCCAAATTTTGATAAGCCTGAAGCTGTTGGTCAACATTCTAATGCAGATATTGCTTCACTTATAGGTGAGACTTAGGATGCTTTTTGAGACCCTTTTATGCAAGTACAAACAACCTCTCAACAGGAAGTGAAAATATTGAGACAAAAGTATCTGATTTTGCAAAAGAGAAATTGTTTAGTACGCCAGATAAAATTAATTATGAACAAACTGCAAAAATTATTGGAATCAATCAAACTCCTTTTAGAGGTTTGTGTTACTTCTAGAAATAGAGAGGTATAATAAACTTAATGGACAAATGTGTACCCATTTGCGCGATTTACGTCGAGGAATCCAAGGATTAGCTGTAATGAGCTCAGACTTAGGAGGATATATGTTTGGCAGGTCTCAGACCGGCGGATCGAGTTCTTCTCTGCAATGGTTAAAAGGTACATATTACGATACAAAAACAACTAATGAAATTCATTTTTTGTTTTTTAGCTATGTTTTTAACCATTGGCCGCCTGGGCCCTATGACGTGATGACACAGAGTTGCAACAAGGTCAATACTTGGGCAAAACACTGCGCCCTCCGACTTTATTTTGGCTAGCCGTACACACTTCCAATAGGGTTTGTAACAGCTGTATTACAAACTTCAGCGCGATCTACTAAGACACCTATTGATGAATTATCTTGGGAGTTCTATGTATTCGTTGAAGAAGATTCAGCTGCAGCTCGTAATAACAAGAGAAGGAGGTGGAGTCTATACACGAAGCTAATTTTAGAAGGTGGTGGATGGCTTCGGAAAACCAATGCCTTCAAGATCCTCTTCCAATGGAGCTTATTTGCCCGCTACCTGTAGTTCACTTTAAGCCAGTTGAAAATCTTAAAAAGCTCTCGGAGGCTTATCAGTGCCCAGGCCTATTACTATCCAATAGTCGGGCTTGTCTGGTAATCGCTGTGGATTTGAAATCAGGCGCTGGAGAAATCTGACTATTGATAAAGCGTGGCACCGCGCTTTTATTAAGTTTAGCTAACTAAAATATTCACTCTAACTAAATTGGATAGTGCCTAAATAAACGTAATAAATAAAATTTTTGAGAAATAAAATATTAAAAATAATATACAAATAACTTTGTCTTATACTTGTTAAGGAATCGAACTGTAAATCCGCCCATATCCAAAAACTCAAAAATCGATCAGACAATATTTTAAACATCAGGGCCCCACGTTACTTGCAAATTGGGTGTTGGTCCAAACAGATACAAATAAAACCCCTTCTTCTAATTAACATTTATTCTTGTATGCCCTTAGCAGTATTGCATGTATTTTGTTGTTGTATTTATAACTTATTAGTTCTCTTAGTGTATCTAGACGTAGAGTCCACCAGCGGTCTCCATAGGTCCTCCCTATGGACTTCTGTCCAAAAGGGGTCTTTGGGAGTTAGTACATCGCAACAGTCAAAATACTCGGTTGTCCGCTATGTGGCGACACGCATGCTTTTTGTTATTGAAATACGAACAACGTTTGCGTTATGATTTTTTAAAATTACTTAATGTTATTTAAAAAAATTTATTAAATTTTATTTATTAAATTTAAGAAAAAAGTTATTTGTTAAGAACTGGCCACTAGCCGAGACCGCAAAGAGCTGAGGCAAAGTGCCACCTGGCGGCAACCGCACTCCGAAAAACATATCCCAAACAATATGCAGCTGTTAAATAATGTATCGATTACAAATTTGTAGCAATCGACATTTTTCTCCATAGTCAAACGGTAACACTCGAAAAACGAGATGATTTTATTTAAAAACGAAAACTATAATATTAATATAATACGAAATAATTATATTCCCATATGAAAAAATGTATATTTTTGGTTGGCAGATATCCCCTTCCTGAACCCACCCCAATGATACCCGCTGGAATTGACAATGGCTGTACTATATCAGGCGGCGATAAGCTAAGATAAGAAGTAAAAAGTATGTGAATTGATATGTGCGTGATAAAACTTACATTAATGGTCGACTTTTTAAAGGGGTAAAAACAAAATGTTGATTTAAATTAATAAACGACTTTTTATAGGGGTAAAAACAAAATGTTGATTTCAATTAAAAACCCTCTTGACGATTCAAAATACCGGTGTAAAACGTCCATGCAACGCCAAAAAAATATATGATATCAAATAAAATACACCTCTTCATGAGGTAAAATAACGGATATCAGAATTGCTGACGAATAAATGCATTATATGTATACAAAATTATACAATCATATATTGCATATATTAAAATACCTATAATAAAAGGTCTACAATAATTGGCATTAGTTCGCAGAATGGCAGCGGGTCGGGTCATTGGACCCCGCATCTAAGCTTAAAAGCACCTAAGCATATGTTTAGTCAATAATTACAGCGGCGCAGATACCGCGGCGCACAAAAATCCAGGTACTGTCGTCCTACATGGTCTACGAGATGTCGGAACCCCCAGACGAGCGTGTGGAGACCAATAGAACACAGCTAAAGGTTTTTCAAGGGTTTTTCTCACCATACAAGGTTAATCACATGTTAATTTAATGAATGTTAATAACGATCAAGGTGAATAACTTCTTAATTTAGTACTCAGGTAAAAAAAACACTGGAACCTAATCAAAAGGGAAAGGTTTGCTACCTTTTTACCTTGGAAAAAAATAAAAGCACTCAATAAGGGCATAGCTATATAGTAGATGACTGACTACGGACATGGCTAATAAAGCTTATCACGAATATAAATTATGTAATTGGTGTGCCGGCTGTCTGTACTTCCGTGGCGGGGGTCGGCTGATCGTGGGTTGCGGCAAGTAGCCCTAGCTGCAATGGATGTTGAAAGGTAGCCGATTGGCCGTGGCATCAACTGCAGTAATACGTCGATTAGGATGAGAGGATGACTGCCCCCTATTCTGCCGCTGGCCTCTTGACTCAGTCACAATATAAAATTAATAAATTATTAACTGCGATTGCCGGAGTTTCATTGATCGAGCTTGGGCTCTTTATTCTTTGGGAATATAAAGTGTACTAAACTAAGTTGACAAAAAGTAAAAAGTATGGACGGATGCCCGCGGCATCTTCACTGACTAAGCAAAAATCGCTAAAGTCATACGATCGCTGGCCACCAATGGCACGAAGGCCGGCCCATAGAGGTGCAATTCGTAGGCTCAGCTTCCGGGCACCATAAGGGTGGTCATGGTGGACAATATATAAAATATATAATGTATAAAAAACGTAATAATAAAATATGAAGACATATAAATGGAATAATAAAATATAAAGATATAAAAAACGGAATAGGTCGCCCCCGTGATATTCAGCAGGAGGGAAGCCGAAATCCCCGGACTCTTATTAAGCGAGAAGCCCTCTGGCCAAGTTGGTGGAAGAGTAATCGGATACCGCTAGGACCCCGTCATCACATTCCGCTACTGTGTTATCCTCCAGTTTCAGTATGGTGTGGTAGTGTGCGACTGGGAAGAGCAGGATCTACTTAGAAGTACACTTCACCTTATGATACTGTACTAAAATATGGATTGAAAACTATGGGGACTGCTCGTCAAAGATAGCCTTTATGTCGTTATGTTTGAATATTGAAGGATTTATAATGTTATTTTTGGCGAGAGTAATAGTGAGCATTCAATTTTGGATTTCGGAGATTAGCATTTATTTTAAATATTCTGTGCATGTTCGATGTCAACTTCCAGAAGCTTCCTCATGTGGGATTGTGGGAACAGTTCGAGCATTCTGACCGTGGAGTCAATTATGGTAGAAAACTCTGACAGATTTGTCGAGTGCTTAACCACGGCAAGCTTAACGGCAAGCCTGTGGAGATTGTAGGAAATATGCAGTGTTTAGTATAAGGGTTAATGTGACAGGTGAGATGCCTATCTGATGTTGTCTTTATGGACCACCCTCCCCCTAACGAGAACAGATGTTTCCAGATCTGCTTCAACACACTCTTCTTAAAAAAGCGGCGTCAATTCATTCCCTAATCTTTTGTTGTTACTTAGATGTAATTTTTTACCATCTTTTAAACGACTCGGTTTTGACTCGTATAAGTAATCCTGTCCAGGTTAGACTGCTGTGCCTTGTCAATTTTGGCATTCATTGCCACCTTGATCTCTTCGCTGCTGGCGTGGATGATCTTCACTGGCCTAAACTCTGTGACCGAGTGTTGCGACCTATTGTATTCTATAGTAGACCGCAATATTAGTTCCACAGTATCTTCTATTTTTTTTTATCAATTTGAGGCATCTGACGGTACTTGAGTACTTCATTCATTGGAGCTACTATATAGCGGTGGGGCATTGAATGGCTCGAATGGCTTGAGGGGCTCGAACATTCCGTATTGCCCTATAAACTAAAGGGCAAATTTTGACAATTTGTTAATACAGGTAAGGAAGATTTAGTTGTCTGTTGAAAAAATGTCGATATGCAACATTTCTCCAACGTACGAACGGATAGGCGCATTTCCTTATTCCTGCTTCTTACGATGACGGTCATATTTGGTTTTATTGCACCCTTTGCGATTTGCGACCACTTCGCTAGCAAGTTTAGACATGTTCTAATACTGTATATAAGTAATAATAATCTCGGAAAATTTGTTTTGGTTTGTCTTTCGCAGTCCGATGGGCGCGATTGTGCTCGGTGTTAGTGATTTCCAGCTGTTAATTGGCTTTGGTAATATCAGTGACAAAGGATTTACAATGCCAAAACTTTGTCCCAGGAAACTCCAACCTCAAGGCATTCTGAATACGAGCCAGGAATTTAAAGTGAATCTCGTTCACAACGTTGGCTTTGACAATCTTTTTTAAACGGATTCAACAAGCAAGTCTTGTTTACTAAAGTAAATGTTGTAACGATTTCTATCCAAAGACTTTGAAGTCTTGCTAAAGTGGTATTCCTGCTTGTTCTAAAATTAATTGGTTTCTGAAGTAGTTTAGACGTTTGTCTATTGTCTTTATGGTGTACGAGAGCGTCTCTGCATCGTGGCTGCATTGGACTGGGCCTCAGCTTCTAAGTTGTTTACGGGTTGCCGAGACAGCGCGTCAGATTTTATTTTCCGGGTGTGTAGAGCACTTACCCGTTGTTCTCATCAATAAATGTTTTCCATCGCTTATTCATAGCGTTGTTATTTTTGTCGGATACCGCATATGTGAGAGGCTGGTGGTCTTTAAAACTTCGTACCTCCTTGGTCCCGTATAGGGAAAATTGGAGTTTGCCTATTGCCCAGACTATCGCCAACAATTCTCTTTCGTTGGTGGCGCAGTTTAGTTCGCAGTCTTCTAGAGTGCGTGAAATCATGGAAATTGGTCCATTATTTTGGAATAATACGGTTAAGTCAAACGGTAATTTAAAATCGGGATATGCCAGTATGACATCTTCTGATGTCAAGATGTTGAAAATTCTACGCTCTCTTTAAAAAACTTGGTGTTTTCCCGTGCCACCCTCATGTTGGCATCGAGTTGGCGCTTAAGCACTTTGTCAATGTGCTTAATATGTTCCATTTCTTTTTTGGAAAAAATGACAACATTGTCAACGTAGTTGTCAACATTAACACCGTTAACTGAGAACGAGGTCAAGGATGGGGATCTGGACGGCCTAATTATACCATTTCTCAGCAACTCCTTGATTTCTGTGTTTACGAAGTCTGTTGCCCCTATAGGATAGGGGTATAATTTGTTACCAAGTTACCAAGTTCGTCACTCATAGTTCGAATAGTAGCGATGACCGATGTATTAAATGTTAGTGCCTCTTTAGAGGTCGAAAATACTTTAATTCTTTTTAGAGTATTTTTTTTTAATACGGCTTTCTCCGAACTTGGTTCCACTATGTCATCGATTTTTCAAAAATCAGTCAAAAAATTTGAGCTTGACGTTTGCTTATTATATTACGCTATTGTCTAAATCCAATGCTACTCCTGCTTGCATTAGCGAATCGATGCCTTTTATAGCATCCAACGTGCTCAGTGTGTCCAAGACGAAAAATAGGGCATCTAGCCCAAAAATGCGCATTAGGCGGGACAGCAAATTTTCTTTTTAATAATAACAATGGCCTCGTAGTGGGCTTCGCTGCTGTCGTATTTTTTGAATACTTCATATCCATTTGATGCAGCCCGCCTCCACGGACCGTATACTTCGTGGCTTCCATTAAATGTTGATAGAGATTTTAACCATACAGCATATAAACAACTCATTTCATACAACGGCAATGGACGCAAAAATTTCTTGCGACAGGCTCCAGAGAGAATTTTACTCTCGTTCTTACGCTCTTTCTTACGCTCATAAACAATTTTTGATTTTTCAGTCGTTGAGAGGTCCTTCATCAAGATAGTTGCTTCGCGGTCAAATTCATCTTAATATGTGAAAATTTTATATATAAAAAAATATATGCTCACATTTTCAAACACACGGTTTTATGTATGTGCGTTTGGTTTTGTTTTGAAGCCAGCTAAAAGTTTTGATTTTTGTAACTTTTCAGGCTTTCTACCCTAAGAAAATTGGGTTATGCATTATTGAGTTAATGACGATGAAAAAATATATATTTTATTTATTAATATTTCAGAATATATTTGATGTTTGTTTGGGAGTACGATAAACTAATAGCAGTAAAATATTTTTCATACATATATTACTACGAATTAATACAAATCTATATACTAAGGTCTATATACTATCTATATACCCAGTTTCTAGGTATATTTCAGTCGGTATCACAAAAAACCCCGATTGCTTTTAAGTACTTCTGCAAGCGGATAGTGCTTGCAAACCCTTCTGAAAGAACATTTTGGGGAAAGTTATCATAAACAGAAACAGCTGATTTTTTGTTTACCTTTTTATACCCCTGGAGAGGTATTAAAAGTGTGCAACGCAGTGAAGAAGACATCTCCGACCCTATAAAGTATATATATTCTTGACCAGGATCACCTCCTGAGTCCATATAAGCATGTCCCTATATCCGTCTGTCCGTTTGTCCGTCTGTCTGTTTCTACGCAAACTAGTCTCTCAGTTTTAAAGCTATCGTCTTCAAACAAGAGGCAGTATATAAGTCGGGACGGCCGGGATCGGTCGACTATATCCAATAGCTCATATAACTGATTGATCGGAAATGCCATAACTTTGTTGTTTTTTAAGTTAGAAGGATGGGATTTTCTATGGATTCTACTTTGGGCAAACTTATCCGATCTGCCAAATTTAATAAGGATCGGCCGGCTATATATGGTCCGGCTGTATATGATATATATCTAATAATATAAGATGCAAGTCGCCACCTAGCGGACTGCCACTCAACTGCAACGGTATATCAACTTATGCTCCGCCCGAAGTTAGCTTTCCTTTTTTGTATTTACATGTTTTCAAAAAAACTTGTTATTTATTTTTTTCCTGTAAAATCAAAGCATTTAAATTTATTTATTTCTTTAGATAAAAAAGATAAAAATTGTCGTTGCCATTTGCAAGTTCTTTGAGATGCAATGAAAATGCGTGTTAGGCCGACTGTTAACTTGCGCGCCAAATCTATTTTCTTCTATGCTTTGTTTTGGTTCTTGTGATTTTTGGGTTCTACTTACTTTATATATTGGTGCATAGTCAAAAGATGAATTTTCGATTGTATTTGTAAAATTAACCGCGTAAAAGGAATACCTTCCAATTGACATTTGATTTTGGCTCTGTGCGGAGTGTTTTTTTAGAAGTATTTAAAAAGTAAATTGAGCTTTAAACCTGAGAGACAACTTTGGGTAGAAACAGAAACAGAAAGTTATAATACCCTCGCAAGGGTTAAAAAATACCTAATAATTTAAATAATAAAATAATTTAAATAATTTATTTAAAAATTTGGTTTAAATATTTTAAAATGAATCGCCAAAATTGGAAAAATAAACGAAGGTGTATTATAGATTCATACCAGGGGAGGGATTCTTCAGACTCCATTCCAATTAGGTTGTTTTATTTTCCTCTGGATGATAGGACTCTTAAGAAATGGGTTGACTTATGCCAATTGGATGACACGTTTCATAGACGAACTGCGCGAATTTGTAACAGGCATTTTGAAAGTAAATATATTGGGAAAAGTAGTTCCCCCTAAAAAATACAGAAAATGAGAAGAGTTTTTATTTTGATGAAAAATGCGAGCAGACGCATGGGTAGAAATAGTAGAAAAAGCAATAAATTTATTTAATATTATTCATAAATTTCCTCATGTTTCTGACGAGGCCAAAACTGTATGCAAAATGCTCCTAAACAATCGAGTTTTTATAACAACGAGGAAAAAGTGATAGCACAAAATATTAATTTGTATTCATTACGAACGTACGAGCATATGCGGGATGTTTTAAAGTTAAAACTACCTGCCAAATGTACGATGTTGTTGTCCCAATGGCCTCTTGTCTCGATGGTCGAATGGTATCTGGATGTGCACTTTTTAAACATTTTACGCCAGGATTTCAATTTGATTTTCTAGAAAACCTCCAGAAAATTGTTGGTGAAATGAGTTAGAAAGGTTAAGAAGCATTCATTCTATGTGATGCAATAAAATTAAAAAAGGGATTGCAATATAATACCCCATGATGCCCAAATGAAAAAAGTTGAAGCAAACATTGAAGTTTCGCAAGCTTTAGGACTTAACAAACAAGCCATAAAAAACGACCAAGGATTAAATAATAGAGCTGCATTTATAAAATGGGGAGTTACAATAAACAAGCCGAGTTTTAATTTTCACATCTTAAAAAGTCATTGAGAAACATTTTAATGAAAAATAATTCCTCCTGATATCTTGGGATATCTATCAAGTATCATGGGATATAATATAGAAGTTATTCCAAATTGGGTCTCGAAACTCAACGCGGGTTTGTCCGAAAGTAATGGCGAAGCCTATAAATGCAAACTTATTTGAAAACATAAAAGTTAAATATGCAACACAAATATTTAGCCACACTGTTGCGGCCGCAATCCAAATTGTGGTTGAATCTGGTGAATTTGCCGAAATAGCGCAGAAGCTACGGCAAATTTTATAAAAAAGATTAAAAAGCTTTTTCATTGTAATACCCATGTTTTCTACGAAAAAAAATCCGTACAGCTGTGCATTGCAACGAAATTATAACGTGCACAATTACCTTAAAGAAATAAGGGATTATTTTTCAGAATTTAAATATCTACAAGTAGTACATTGCATTGATGGCATGATGTTAACAATTTCATCAGTTATTGCACTATCTGAAAGTGTGTGGAGCTCCGAAATCTTTTATATATTAACCGCGACATTAAATTTAATAAGGGCTCGCTAAATATACGTTAAATACGTTAAATACGTTACGTTAACGTAGACGTTAAGTCTAAAATATTTTTTAATTTATTACAATAAACTTGGAGTGAAAAATCATTTTAAATGATATGCAATAACATATTCTATATTTTTTATGATTATTTTTTTCTAACATTTTCAATTTTTTTTTTTTTTTACAAACATAAACGATACGTTAGATCGTTAGATGGGTATATTTTTTCTTAAACAATTTCATTTATTTTTTCCTGAACCTATTTTTTTTCATATGTGACACAAGTGATCAGTTGAATTGGTAAGGAATTTGGCAAGTGGCGTATAAGGGAGGAAAAACTGAGAAAATAGGTATGCTCTTGAACTTTGTACATTGTTAGAATTCGAGAAATTGAATTCCAGTGCCTGTAATGGTACTTGTACTCCATTAACTAATATATTAAACCGTTGAATTTTAAAGTTTTTAAAATTAAAAGGATCTAATCCTCGATTTCCTGAATATGCTCGATTTTTTACCATGCAGAAAACCAAATAATTTGGAATCTGTCCAATTACAGCATTATCGATTGATAATGTATTATTTCCTGGGTATATTGTAAATGATTTTACTTCAACTTTGTTGTATGGGTATATTTCATTTTTTGTTTGTAAAACGTGGTGATGCGCTAATAAAATACTTGGGTTAACCACTACATGTTTCATGAAAAGCTGGGCTTCCAATATCTTAAGATTCGATTCAGTACCGTTTTACAATACATAAAATGTTTTTTTTTCAATATTAAAAGTAATGCGCAAATCAACATTATTTACAAGAGCTTTGACTGATTGAAAATATCACCATGAACTTTTCCGAATAATTCCACCTTGTTACTATTTTGGTATAAAACTTTTAAATGGCATTTGAGTTCCATAATTTGGGAAATATCCTTGTGTTGCTAAATGACTTTCACTTGCATCACATCCATAGTTTTAAATGGTTTGTAAATATGATCTATAATGATAATTGTTGTCGCTTTGTGAAACCAGAGTATTATTTAAATATACCGATGAGCTTCAAAATATTGAGTGCAAAATATTGTTAGCAACACCAACAGCATTTCCTTCAATATCACTATTGTCAATTTTTTTAAGTTGCACAATGAGTTTTAGGTAAACACTTGAAAGGTCTCTGTATGTATCACCATTTCCTAAACAAACGAATTCAATTGATAAGGCACTATCCAATGATGCAATTGGATTGTATGATATTTCTTCGGTTTTCAAAATACATTTTTGAGTTGGGTGCGGTTCAAAAGATTCTTAATTTTTTTGAATGTGTATCTTTACGAGGTTGTTTAGATGTTACTAATCACTAATTTTAATTTTTTTTGTAGATTTTTCCTTGAATTTTTTTGAATGTGTATGATTACGAGGTTGTTTAGATGTTAAATGACGGCGTTTTTTCCTTGGCTTCCTCTTTTTATGTCTTTTTCCTTTGCCATTTTGTAATTTAGTAATTTTATTAATTGCTTTATCTGATAAATTATGTAAAGTGATTTTACTTTGTTCTTGAATTATATTACGTAATGGTTTCCGACCTAAATCATTTATAACGGCCGTTCCGGTTTCGGCAGCTTGATTATTCAATGCATTAATCCCCGAAAGAAAAAGGGGTTTAATGTAATTAAAAAGTCCGCTAAAGAAATTTCCAATTCCTCATCCTTGCTGAATAACTCTTGGTAAATATATAGACTTCCAATGTGACACACTGATTTAAATAGTATTGATGATAACATTTCGCTATGATTGATGATTTTAAGAATAAGGCATAAAAGAATAAGTTAGTTCTAATTCCTAGTTCCCAAGAATAATTATATTTATAGAATTTTTCGTCTTTTTCTAAAATGCTGATGGGTATAGATAATGTTACAAAGGGTATTTTATATCCACTTGAATCTGTTATTAATATCGAAATTTCATTTGGTGAATAATTTTCAATAGGATAATATTAAACATTTCTGAATTGCATATATTTTTCTCTTCCATTTGTAAGCAAAACTCTTAGACATCGAGGTCTTTTGCTTCCTACACATCGAGGTTTAATAATGTCCGTGTAAATAAAGATTGGACCGTATTCAATCTCATCCGTTTTCCCTGGATCCGTTTTGTATCGGAATGTTTCAGAAATTACTTAGCTTATAAATTCTGTTGAATTAGAGATCGATCCTTCTGATTCATTTTCTTTTGCTTCTCTCCTTAACTTTTTAGGATTTTTTCCAAAACAATTATTAAAATATATATCAGTTATACCAACTTCCCATTCCTCAGATATTATTTCTGGAATGTTTATAATATTGGTAAAAGCTCACTTCACATTATCAGGAAATACATTTAGAGAGTCATAGCTGAGCACTGTAACAAAAAACTCGTTTTGAAAAAACATTTTATAATCTTGGGCTAAGAATATGAAATCCAATTTAATTGATTTTTGCCAATTTGATTATTTTTTTTCTTTACGGTTTGCTCTGCGCAATTTTACTAAATCATTTATATACTTTAGATTTCGAAGCGGATAGGGTGTATCTCTATTCTTTTTAACCCTATTTCTCAGTTTCAGCTTCTTTTCAGTATCAAGTCCCTTTATTATTTTTTTATCCTCCACTAATGATTTTTTTAATACCTTATCATCTATAAATGAAGTATCATCGATTGTTCGTTTATAATCAATTAGAACTGTAGCTGATTTTTCAGGTGAAAATTTTTCATTATCACTGGATAAATCGGGTATATCATCCCTTTTTAATGGTGACTCGTTCTTGTTTACTTTTGATGTACTGGCAATGGATTCTTTCCAATCGTCATTAATATACGTTTGAGTTTCAGCATTGTGATTTAATGAATCCTTTAATGAAGACTTTGGTACCGATTGATGTTAAAAGTTCGCTATCACTATTACAAATAATTTCTTTTCGAAGTTTATTATTTGCTTTTTTGAGCACATACAATAAATGTATGTTCGCTTTCAATCGCCCTATGCTCCTTTTTCAAACCATTTTCATCTGAATAACAAATTGAATATAATGGTTTGAAAATATTAGTTCGAAATCTTAAAAGATCATTTATTCCTTGGGTAAGATCAATAAGTAAATAACCATGAGGCTCATTCGTCACTTTCTTATATATTCTAAAAAGTTCTTGAGGGTTTTCAGGATATATCTGACTAGCCAAACATTGAAATTGTAATTTATCCCTAGGATTTTTAAAAGCTTGTTTGTACTTGTATGTACGTGTGTACTTTGTATTTAGTGATATATCTCTTGTATGGGAAGAGTTTTGAAATATATTTTGAGTTACAACTATTACAGATAAATTTCGATGATGGGATCCTTTCGTAAAAAGTTCACATACATTTTAATTGAATGCACCCATCATCAAGTCATCTAATACCAAAAGAATTGGTTCATTATTTTCATATTCAATAGATTCAGGAACTCCATGGAAATATTCTATGTTGCTAAAATTCGGCTTAGCTTGTTCTTCCCCATAGCACCATATTATTCTATCTTTTGGATCACTTATTAGATTATACCATCCGTATATTACGTTTTTTAAAAATGTTTTTTACCCGATCCTGAGGGTCCACAAATAAACATCGTAAAAGGATGAATAAATTGTGTAAACATTTTGATAAATGTTTTTATAATTAAGGTTTATTATTAACCACAGGACCATTAAAATGAGACCAGCTGATGTTTGCAAACAGAATGAGGAGTTTATTTTAAAAACATGTTATAATATTGTTATTATAACATGTACATAGACCATGTTAGAATAAGCAAATACAAAGGTGTATTTCTTAAGGGATATGAACCTAACTGGACAACAGAAATCTTTAAAATTGACTATAAAGGTGAACCCATAAAAGGAACATTTTATGAGGCTGAAATACAAAAAGACAAAGACAAAATATATTTTATTTATTATAATTCAATTTTTAAATATTTAAAATATGCTTTTTATTATTTACATGTTACATCTTAACACTTAATCAATTGAATTTAATATTTCTCTTAATAAATAATGTCCATATGCTTAAGTATTAATATTATCAATTAATACATATCTCTTATCATCCTTATAATAAAAGCTTCTGATTGATTCTAATAAATAAAAATAAAAATTATATGTGGATAATGTTTAGCCTTAATGGAAATAATCGATGGATTACCCATATAAATACACTTGAAGAAGACTATAACAATTCTTATCACAGGACCATTAAAATGAGACCAGCTGATGTTTGCAAACAGAATGAGGAGTTTATTTTAAAAACATGTTATAATATTGTTAAGGTATTTTCAAGATATAAATATTTAGTTAGAGACCATGTTAGAATAAGCAAATACAAAGGTGTATTTCTTAAGGGATAAAAACCTAACTGGACAACAGAAATCTTTAAAATTGACTATAAAGGTGAACCCATAAAAGGAACATTTTATGAGGCTCAAATACAAAAAGTCAAAGACAAAATATATTTTATTTATTATAATTCAATTTTTAAATATTTAAAATATGCTTTTTATTATTTACATGTTACATCTTAACACTTAATCAATTGAATTTAATATTTCTCTTAATAAATAATGTCCATATGCTTAAGTATTAATATTATCAATTAATACATATCTCTTATCATCCTTATAATAAAAGCTTATTTTATTAATTACTTCAGTATACAGTAAAGTAGAAGTACAGAAGTAGAGGCCTCCATTCTTATACACATTTGTTCTCCGTAATATGTTTTCTTATGTCTAATACATTCAATATAATCTAAGTGACAACGTTTTTTTATTACGGAATACTTAACCCCCTTAACTTTTTTTATTTTTATTTCTTCATTGCTGGTCTCTACTAAAAGTGAATATGCCTTAGATTTTAAACCTGCGAAAGAGGTCATAATTTTTCCAGCATTTTCATCTTTAAATAAACCCAACTCTTTATTATTTGCTTAAATTATATTAAAGGGATTTATGCTCTCATAGTTTGATGTGTCATAGCGACTTGGGTTTTCTCTCATTATTTTATATATGTCTTCCTCACATGAAACTATAAATGAATCGGTATCCATATATATTATTTTTGGTGAGGGACATTTTACCAATAGAAAGTTATAATAATATTCGTACATTTAATAATAATATTGGTACGGCAAACTATTATGTTAGTCATGAATATCATCAGGATATTCGAAATCTACTTCTAGAATATATCCAGTGTCCCCTGAAGAATCAGTATTTCTTACGTCAAACAAATTAATTTAATTTTCATTGAAAAATTTGAAGTAGCAAAAGGTAGTTTTAGGCTCATAGCCCAACCATATTAATTATTTGCATCAATATATGATAAATAATTTTTTGGTTGTTTCATCATAATTTTTCAGTATTTACTATTTGCATTAGCAATTCTTTGAGTACACTGAGTTAAAGTTCCGCGTATCCCTCTTTGTAAAAAGTTATACATATTAGGATCGCTTATTAATTCTAAGTCTACTTTGGTATATTTCAGCATAGCACCCCATGAAATAGATGGGGCTGAAACATAATTTACAGAGTCTAGTCTATAAAGATTAGTGCATATGTTGCGGAAGTTTTCGAAAACATCAGCTAAAATCAGTACATCACTTTCCAAATATAGTTTCATGTAGTCTCTTAGAGATCTACAATCAAAAGAAGCCCAAATTTCTTTGGCAAAATGGTTGTCTCTTACACTACACTCTTCATCCAATATTTCTTCATCAAATATTCAATCTTTTAAAATCTTATGATTTTATTTGACATATTTGACATATGTGACATATTTGAGGCTAATTTTTCTAGGCTAGAATTCAGAAACCTATTAGAATTTTTATATTTAATTGAATAATTTGCGACCCCTTTTTCAAACATTTTTTAACTTAGCGCAATATATAATTCTTTTGTTGATGGAATTGGCTTTAGTTCACCACCTAACTCATTTATAAATAATATCATTCATATCAATACCACATATCATATCAATACTTAGACAAATTATGTAAATCTACAGGAAAATAGGAACTACTTAACTTAAAACTATCTTTACAGTTCTTATGAATAGGTCCTTGGTATTTATCAGTAAATTGGTTGAAGTACTGAACACGATCATCCACCTCGATGTGTTCTTCGCAAGCATAACAGTTTCCTTGTTCCTGATAATCTTCATCAGCAACATCAAATTCGTAGATTGGATTCTTGGGATCCTTCCAATTTTTTTTGTAGAGTGTCATTGTCTCATCTTTTAATGTTTTTACAAACATCTTCATGCAGTCATTTCCTGTAATTTATAAATAAGAAATTAATATGATTAAATATTTAAGGTTACATTTTTATATTTGAATTTACTTACCTTCATAAGTCCACAATTTGTTTAGCTCAGGGTTGTACTTATGAACAACATAAAAAAATACTGCGCATGCTGTATGTTTTTGTACTGTCACTGTGTATGATGCCTCTGGATTATTTGAGCCCGTTTGATAGTTTTCTAAAACGGCCTCAATATCCGCATAGGGGTAAATTGTTTTATTGACCAGCCCGAATCCTTTTCTCGGAATTCATCGGCACTTGCAATTAGCAAATCATTGCAATTATTTATAATTTGCTCAATAACTTCATACTCATTTTCATAAATTGAGCAATAGGGAGAATCAAAATATTTGATTACCTCCAAAAATATATCTGCTTCATCGGTTGGTTTTACATACCTACCGTGAACAGATACCATTACTTTCAGAGATCTGTGTTCGCTTATCCCATGTTTAATAATATTTAAAAGATTTTTTTTACATTTATTGAAAAAATTCTTATATCGCTCTCACCATCTACTTTAAACTTTTCTACATCAAAAGAATTATTTTCATTATCGGAGAAATGTTTTTATTTCTCCATACAAGTTTTTACCGCTGCTCTATGTTTAGCAGATGTTAAATGTTCGATTTCATTATTGCAAGTATAATTTTCCTTGCACTCCATACATATTTTCAAAGCGTTTGCATTATCTGAATTAGCAATTCTAGCTCATTTTGATGTTGTCGGTTGTTCTCCCATATTATTTACTTCAGCGTCATAATTCATAGCATCATGAACCTTTCGTTTTAAATGCTGGTTTGATTTAACGTTTTCTTGTCGTAGCCCACCACCTAGCATCACTGTTACATTATTTAATTGTTGTTAAGCAACCTTTCCCGGTTCTGTTACAGGGATCGTCGTTCGCGAACTATAAAACTTATTAATCGATGAGTTAATTGATATCGGTTTATTTTGCATAAGCACCTGGAATGCATTTCGCGGGCCTTCGCAAGAATCGTAATGAGTTGTATCCACCGGAGGGGATAATTTTTTAGCGAAATTTTTAAAATTGGATGTTGAGTTTGGCTCTCGATATATTGATGCAACTTGCCCACCCTCGTTTATATTGTGGGTCTAATTTGTTGAGCAATAAAATTGTAGAAAATTTCTGCAAAAATATCTCGCTGAATTTGACGAAATAATTTGTGATTTGCATAATGTTTTTATGCTTGTTATGTAAGCATAATGCATGCACTCCTTTTTTGGGTTCTTTATCCCCAATATATCAATATGATTTTTTTTGACCTCTTTGGTTCTTATTGTTGGTCCAACGATTCTGACATTTAAAATTTCGTAAATATTTATACTGTATCCAGCATTATTTTTTTCAAAGAGCTGTATACCCTTCTTAGTTATTGGAAATTCTATTCCTGAAAAGTTTAAGCACTCTTGCTCGTGCGTTATAAAGGGTTGACTAGTATCAAAAACCCTATAAACGGCAATCTTACAAGTTTTTCTCGAGCTGCTTTTTTTTGAGCTGATGTATTAAAGTTTTGTTGAATATGACTCATATAAGATATGTCCGCTAAAACCACCACTTAAAACAGTAAACATAATTATTTTTAACGTTTATGAGAGCATTTCTTTTTATAATATTTTGAGGTGCTACAACATACAACGATCCAGGAAGGTGTTGTAGTTAAACAATTTGAATTTCATAATATTCAAATTGTTTTATTGACCAGCCCGAATCCTTTTCCCGGAATTCATCGGCACTTGCAATTAGCAAATCATTGCAATTATTTATAATTTGCTCAATAACTTCATACTCATTTTCATAAATTGAGCAATAGGGAGAATCAAAATATTTGATTACCTCCAAAAATATATCTGCTTCGTCGGTTGGTTTTACATACATACCGTGAACAGATACCATTACTTTCAGAGATCTGTGTTCGCTTATCCCATGTTTAATAATATTTAAAAGATTTTTTTTACATTTATTGAAAAAATTCTTATATCGCTCTCACCATCTACTTTAAACTTTTCTACATCAAAAGAATTATTTTCAATTATCGGAGAAATGTTTTTATTTCTCCATACAAGTTTTTACCGCTGCTCTATGGTTAGCAGATGTTAAATGTTCGATTTCATTATTGCAAGTATAATTTTCCTTGCACTCCATACATATTTTCAAAGCGTTTGCATTATCTGAATTAGCAATTCTAGCTCATTTTGATGTTGTCGGTTGTTCTCCCATATTATTTACTTCAGCGTCATAATTCATAGCATCATGAACCTTTCGTTTTAAATGCTGGTTTGATTTAACGTTTTCTCGTCGTAGCCCACCACCTAGCATCACTGTTACATTATTTAATTGTTGTTAAGCAACCTTTCCCGGTTCTGTTACAGGGATCGTCGTTCGCGAACTATAAAACTTATTAATCGATGAGTTAATTGATATCGGTTTATTTTGCATAAGCACCTGGAATGCATTTCGCGCCTTTGCAAGAAACGTAATGAGTTGTAAACTCATTAACGCTAATTACCTTCTTGCATAGATCACACATAATTTTCGACCCCATATTGAAGATAATGGGAGGTATTTTTGTGTTTTTTTTAATTTCGGAAAAAAATTATCGATTAAAATGCTTAAACCGGCAAGGCGAGATTTCAACTAAAAATTTGTATCTCTAAAATAATCATAGAAACCTATTCATCCATCAAAAATGAAAACAGGTTCATGTGTTTGATTGTGTTGAAGTCATAAATGGAACTCTAAAAAACTAACCCTCCCATTTCCCCAAGTCAATAAATTGGGAAAACCAATCAAAAGACTCGGAACATAAGATAACGCTTAGAGCCCGGAGCTTCCAGTAGGGAGTAAATAGCAATCGTCTAATCTTGCATTCATGTAGTGCGTGGATCCTATACAAATACACTAACAAATATACATTCTCATAGCAGCAGACACCGCCTGTCCTATCTCCTGACCCTGTTATTAATATGCCACCTGAGTGTAATTGATAAAAAAGGACCGCAACAGGTTGGCAATTGTTCAGAGATTTTTTTATCTTTTCGGTTGACCCTTCAGCTTTAAAAGCAATTTCACTTTCTTATGACCATTGTATCATTCTATACTTGTTTTCAACCATTGTAAAATTTTATATTTTAAATTAAATTTCTACGTATAAGTCCAAAATATTTTTAAATTTATTACAATAGACTTGGAGTGAAAAATCATTTTAAATGATATGCAGTAACATATTCTTTATTTTTTACGATTATTTTTTTCTAACATTTTCATTTATTTTCTTTTTTACAAACCTAAATGATACATAGGTGGCGCAAATGATAGTTCTGATTTAGATGGGTATATTTTTCTTAAACAATTTCATTTATTTTTTCCCGAACCTATTTTTTTTTTCATGTGACACAAGTGATCAGTTGAATTGGTAAGGAATTAGCCAAGCGGCGTATAAGGGAGGAAAAACGAAGAAAATGAAGAATGAAGAATATGTTATTGCATATCATCTTAAATGATTTTTCACTCTAAGTCTATTGTAATAAATTAAAAAATATTTTTGACTTATACGTAGAAATTTAATTTAAAATATAAAATTTTACAAGGGTTGAAAACAAGTATAGAAAGAAACAATGGGCATAAGAAAGTGAAATTGCTTTTAAACCTGAAGGGTCAACCGAAAAGATAAAAAAATCTCTGAACAATTGCTAACCTGTTGCGGTCCTTTTTTATCAATTACACTCAGGTGGCATATTTATGAAAGGGTCAGGGGATAGGACAGGCGATGTCTGCTGGCATGGGAATGTATATTTGTTTGTGTATTTGTATAGGATCCCACGCACATACACATCAATGCAAGAAATTAGACGATTGCCTATTTACTCCCTACTAACGAATTTGATAGCAATGCCTTGCGATATTTTACAGGCCATATAATGCTCAAATTTTTACAAAAAAAAAGATTGCGGAGTGTGTGCTGATCTATTGAAGAAAAATGTAGAAGCACAATCCTGTACGGATAATTTTATACTTAATAAAAATTATGACTGCGCAGATAAAAGTTTAAAAATTAAAGCTTCTTTTGATTACTATTTTTCTTTGATTGAAATACATTATAATGTTTTCAAAAACAAAGAAATAATTAAATTTAAATACTTAGGATCTTCTAAGAAAAAGATAAATAACGAGTTGTTGGAAAACATGTAAACTAAAAAGGTAAATAAAAAATTAGCTGTTTCAGTTTATCCTCACCTTCCTAAACATCATCTTACTGAAGGGTATGCAAGCACCGTCCGCTTTCTGAACAACAACAAATTAAAAGCAAGCGGGGTTTTAGGTGATACCGGCTGAAATATACCCTGTTTCTACCTTAGTATATAGATATGTATTAATTCGTAGTAACTTAATCATACTCCCAACTAAAATCAAATTTATTCTGAAATATTAATAAATAAAATATATGTATTTTCTTTCATCATCATTATCTCACTATTGCATACTCAATTTTTCTAAAATTACCAAACCTGAAAAGTTACAAAAATCTAAAATTTAAGCTGGCTTTAAAACGAAACCAAACGCACACAAATTAAACCGTATATGTGAATATGTCAACACGCATACATATACAGATAAATTTGACGCATTCTAACGGATAGCTCTGGGGCGAAGGGGCTTGTTAAATGCTCTTTTTGAGTGGCAGAGCGGTTCTGACCGCATTTACGACCATCGCTTGGATCAATTCCGCATTTATCTCTGGTTGATCTATGTTCCTTACTTCTGGGCAGAATCCTATTTCTTTGCTGTCGTCGCTAACAACTACTCCCAACTCATTGGCAGCTAAAGGGAGCTGGATAAGTTAACGTCAGATATTTTGGGCAAACGCAAAGTATGGAGCGATTGGGAAACCAGAAAAATGGTTTTGATGGCTTCACTCTCTTGGAATATGAACACACAGGCACCGTGGCTAAAGCCACAAAAATTAGAGAAAAATATTGAAAAAACAATGGATTAATTTGTCCCAAAAACAACTCAAAATACATAACGATAAGGGGGCGAGGCAACCGGTATTGGTCAGTTCGAATGGGTATATCAATAACATAGATACACTGGATTAATTTGGAAAAAATTCAATATAAGCACAGGCACAGTGGATCAAATTGTATAAAAGAGACAGGAAAAAGGTGGCAGGCATCCTTTGCACTTTTATGATTGCTATGGCCCCAGTGTGAGTTATTTGAGTTATTTGAATTTTTTATTTTTTATTATGTCATGCTCTCGGAAAAATGAAAATCGAAATCCAATGGGGTTTCTACCGACGATCCGTTTACGGGAGCAACACTCAGCGGCGTTGACGTATTGAGGGTCCTACACACACTCGAAGGCATTTATGCCTAAGTGCTATAGTTAACACTAACTATCGAGACGATTGACTGTGTATTCGTAACTGTCTTAATTTTAGAATAACCACTCTTTTTATACGTATACTTATGTCTAAGGTTTAGTAGGTTAACGTTATCGACTTGCTTCCGCAACGGTTAAAAGGGTCACCTACTTCAAAGTCTGCTGACCTATATCGCTTGGCCATAGGTTTTGCATTTCATGATTCCGCTGGATCTCGTCATTCCCGCTG
Organism: Drosophila atripex; assembly: GCA_035045925.1. Taxonomy (NCBI): domain Eukaryota; kingdom Metazoa; phylum Arthropoda; class Insecta; order Diptera; family Drosophilidae; genus Drosophila; species Drosophila atripex. The sequence goes on from JAWNOP010000021.1 coordinate 276,487, forward strand.
TTGATAATGCTGCTCGCTGGCTGGGTCAGTCGATCAGAATCAAATTATTGAAGTCGACGCTCTTCTCTAACTCAAATGCCTATTACTCGGTGTGAAGATCTAGCATATGTTATTATATAGGTGCCAACATTCTCTCCCCTCTCCATTGAGGGACTCAATCCAATTCGACTGTGCGTTGTTGTGGGAACGTCTTAGTGAACCGTTGTGTAGCTTTTCCCTAGAAAATATTGTGACTCTTACCTAATAACTACAATTTATGTTAATACAAAAAAATAAAAGAATCATGTGAGTGAGACATCCAATATTGGTACGATTCCCAAGATATTTCTATTCTCCCCGTTGACTCCTTCGACTTGTTGCGCGCTCTCGTAACCATACTCCTTGGGCAACCCATATAGTACCAGCCGTTTTTTTCTGTTGGCTCTGGTAGACATATGCAATTACTTGTGTTTGGAAATTTCATATTTAACGACAATATGTTCAATACTCCTCGGGCTATCGCTCTCTGCATCCCTCCAATACCTCTGATGCTCATGTCGGCGGATGCCGATGTACTCCTAACTTGGATAACAATCCCTGATACATTATGTTTACTTGTGATCCTGAATCTAGCACTACGCGACATTTGTGTCGTGATTCTGTAGTACCTTCCACTGGGGCAGTTGCGAGTAACACATAGGGGTTCGTAGGTTGGCTGACAGCGGTTATCCGTGTGGGCGTATAATGTCAGCGCGAAAGCATGGGCAGACGAGGCAATTCCAATTTTCACGCTAGTAGTATTCCCACGCAAGTCAAAGGTTCAGCGTGTTAACTTGCATTTGAGATAGCCTTTGAGGTGACACAAATTTTGATTTTTTACTGTATATCTAGAATAATATGTTGAGTTATATATGGAGTAAAGATTTAGTTACTCGGAATAATGTTGCGACTAATGGTTTCAAGCTCGTGCTGTATAATGGTTTGCGGGGTTTCCACTGCATTCGTACAGCCCACCTTCCATCCAACCGACCGCGGGACACTGCCGCTTAATAAACAAGACAAGAAGTGGTGAAGACCATTATAGCTCCTAAAATTTAAGCGTGTTAGTAAAGGCTGGGTGTCTTTATTACCATAAATAAGATTATATAGAAACATCACACCCAGCATCGTTATGCGGTTTTGTTAATAATGGTAAGTTGATTAATAACAGTCTACTGCGATAAGACGGGAGGTGAAGATTTTCTTACCAATTTAGTCCCCTAAGGGCGTAAGTATGAAAGTTTTTTTGTACAGATTCTATGTGATCTCGGTGTACTCCATATGGGGACTCCGTTTATTTGCTAAACACCAATTTTGGTCTAGATTGGTGAATCTATACTGAAGACAAATGTAAAGGTTATCAGCGTACATAGGTATAAGTGAATAAGTTAAGGCAAGTGGCAAGTCGTTAATAAACAGTGTAAAAAGTAAGGGTCGAAGATGGCATCCTTGGGGCATCCCAGATGTGACGGTGTCTAAACGTGAGGTACATCTTTAAAGAAGACGTTGGGTTCTTTCAAATAAAGAGCTCAAAATCCAGATAAGTAGATCAGTTGGGCATCCCAAAAAACTGTAAGAAGCAACTTACTTACAAAGAAGCGCATTGTGTAAATGTCGACTGTCTGTAAGCTATTCCGGAAACAATCCGTGACCTAAGATTTTAGCTCCAATATGTTGATAGTGGTCATGCTGGCATCGAGATATTATTGAACTATATATGTTAGTTTTGCAAATCGATACATTTTTCGAAAAGCTTTGGAATTGCTGACAATTTAGAAATGCCTCTTTATTTGGCAGCGTCGGATTTTTTCCCTTTTTTATGTAGAGGAATAATGTAAGATTCCTTCCACATAAGGGGAAAGATCGAAGTCTCCAGTAATGGATAAAAGAGTTTAAAGTTTCCACAGATCCTCGGCGCAGTTCTTCAGAACACAGCCTGGTACTCCGTCGGGGACTTAACACGGGCTTGACCTTAAGAAAATCTAATAATCGTAATAATCGATTGATAACTGCTAGCGAGTTGAACTAGGAACCAATGGATCTACTTCCATCTACCGATCAAAAAGCAGGATCCAGCACGAGCAACTTCTTAGCAGTTACACTACTATATGCTCGATACGCATACAGAGGAACATGTTACAATGGTTACATGCTACAATGGCGCCCAACATGGGGCCCACCGTCCCGGTGGCCCGACTAAAATTAAAGAAGAAGAATTCTATGCCCTTCCAGCTGACATAGACTCTCGTACGTACAATTAGTTACGGATGACACTTTCGATCCAAGATATTCTAATAGACTTCAAGACCAAGTGTACATGTCCGATATTTAGATACTAGGGTTAACTACAGCTTCCTGGATGCGTTTCATTTTTAATTGGATATAACTCCGAAGAGGATCTAACTATAAGTCAGGTGATGGAATTTAAAGCGTAATTTCTATCTACATTCATACCTTAAAATTTCCAGCCTGTGCTGTTTATCCAGTTTTGATTGGAGAAGATTCTGACATGGAATAAACCTTTGGTGCAGATTTCTTTCCACCAGGGTACTCTCCATGACCACGACCACGTTTCTATAATCAAAACCTTTAAAAATTTTCTGGAAAAAGTCAAAAATTTCGGAAAAAGGACCACCGAAGATGGTCCAAACATCTTACAATAAGTTCGACTAGATAAGTAGTAAAAATCCTAGTGAAAATGAGTCAATATTACTGTATTGACGGTATGGCCCCTTGGAAGAATGATCGGCTGACGTCCATCAAAATCAAGCGCAGAGTTCCCCAGGTGAAGACGCAGAAAGCTAGCGTAGATAGGAGCAGGAAAAGAAAAAGGAGCAAGCGAGGTAAGCGGGCTGTGATGTCCCTGGGAGGAGCCGTAGCCAATAAGGTCCTGGCGCGAAGTTCGATGGTTGCCCTTTCGGCCACAGTAGCGATGGGCCAATTATTCTTTGAGCCATGTAGAAATGGAGGTCCATGGGACCAGAGCTGGGAATTCAATAGCTCAGTGGGAAGAGCACCTCTGGACAGTAGATCGGCTGGTTTGAAAGCAGTAGGAATCACCATTTTATTGCCTTGGTGAGTACCTGTGTGAAAGAGACTCGATTAGAAACAAACACGTTAAATCTGTCAGGTTCGTCTTGAATCCAGCATAGGTCAACCCAGGAGTCACACCAATCATAACTATCTCCATTATATCTTTCAAGGTCACTAACTATAAGTCATCAGTCTTGCTAGTAAGTCAGCTCCAGATAGTTCCAGCTTCGGTATTATCTGAATCTTTAATACCCCTTTAGAATCTTTTAATGGGGTGGAGTGGCACCCCACTCGACCCTTTGAGCATAACAGACGACAATCAGACCCTGCCAAGACCTACACCCAAGCTCCATACGATCCTTTCTTGGCAGGGAAGGACTGAACGGGTAAACTTAATTCGCTGAGTTTGATGAAAACTGGAACAGAATTGGAACCACTCGGAGAGATGGGATTGGGGAAGGCTTTCATCCCAGGACAAATTTTCTCTGCACAGCTTCTGTAATAAGATTATTGCCCTTTCTCTTGTCAAGGCGACTAGGTGAGAGCGAAACCTAAGCAAGGTATGGAAAAGCTTAAGTTGAATCTTTGGTGACAACAGCACGGGGACTGACATCAAGGCCTGATATCAGGCATCAGTCTCAGCATAGTAGTGATGGGGTCGGAAGTACTGGCACTTACCTCGCAGTTCCTGCGTATTCCTTGATGAACGACGCATATTGGGTGCTTAAATTTGGATGACGATCCAGCTTGCGTTCAAGTGAATGAAACCAACACAAGGGTTGCGTAGGATTCTCCTAACAAATCAACGTTGTGTTTGATTGGAAGACGAACTAAATAAGCACCTGATTAAAGAGGGACGTGGTGCATGGTGGTGCTTGGCGTAGTGGGCATCGCAGTCAAGCTCCTCCTTAGTATCCTGGACGATCGGCGCAGTGCAGGCTTCAAGTTTCCAGAATTGGCGGAGAAGATAATCTAGGCAATTGTCGAAAGGGGTTGTGGAGTCAGCAGAAATCACCTTACAAGATGAGGCCAAACAAGGTTTCCCTGGGGTTCCACATCCTCCAGAAACTACCCATCTCCGATCAGCAAATCAAATCAGCAAAGTTCGGATCAGAAAAAACCACATTGGCAGATCAGATTGACGGTCTACGATGTGAGACGCCACAACTGCAATATACACAGGAAACGTACCAATGCTCCATCCGTAGTAAATTCTGCGTCTCCAAGGCCAGTCACTGCTACAGAGCATTAGGACCGATGAAGCTGAAGTTGGCGCATTGACGCTAGTTCACAAGCGTGTTACAAGAAGCCTGAGAATCGCAACCACAGCTCCATTGGCCGGATCCAAACCGGATGCAGGAATGGAAGTAGAGCCGGATGATTGCACAGATGCAAGATAATTTTATACTTAATAAAAATTATGACTGCGCAGATAAAAGTTTAAAAATTAAAGCTTCTTTTGATTACTATTTTTCTTTGATTGAAATACATTATAATGTTTTCAAAAACAAAGAAATAATTAAATTTAAATACTTAGGATCTTCTAAGAAAAAGATAAATAACGAGTTGTTGGAAAACATGTAAACTAAAAAGGTAAATAAAAAATTAGCTGTTTCAGTTTATCCTCACCTTCCTAAACATCATCTTACTGAAGGGTATGCAAGCACCGTCCGCTTTCTGAACAACAACAAATTAAAAGCAAGCGGGGTTTTAGGTGATACCGGCTGAAATATACCCTGTTTCTACCTTAGTATATAGATATGTATTAATTCGTAGTAACTTAATCATACTCCCAACTAAAATCAAATTTATTCTGAAATATTAATAAATAAAATATATGTATTTTCTTTCATCATCATTATCTCACTATTGCATACTCAATTTTTCTAAAATTACCAAACCTGAAAAGTTACAAAAATCTAAAATTTAAGCTGGCTTTAAAACGAAACCAAACGCACACAAATTAAACCGTATATGTGAATATGTCAACACGCATACATATACAGATAAATTTGACGCATTCTAACGGATAGCTCTGGGGCGAAGGGGCTTGTTAAATGCTCTTTTTGAGTGGCAGAGCGGTTCTGACCGCATTTACGACCATCGCTTGGATCAATTCCGCATTTATCTCTGGTTGATCTATGTTCCTTACTTCTGGGCAGAATCCTATTTCTTTGCTGTCGTCGCTAACAACTACTCCCAACTCATTGGCAGCTAAAGGGAGCTGGATAAGTTAACGTCAGATATTTTGGGCAAACGCAAAGTATGGAGCGATTGGGAAACCAGAAAAATGGTTTTGATGGCTTCACTCTCTTGGAATATGAACACACAGGCACCGTGGCTAAAGCCACAAAAATTAGAGAAAAATATTGAAAAAACAATGGATTAATTTGTCCCAAAAACAACTCAAAATACATAACGATAAGGGGGCGAGGCAACCGGTATTGGTCAGTTCGAATGGGTATATCAATAACATAGATACACTGGATTAATTTGGAAAAAAATTCAATATAAGCACAGGCACAGTGGATCAAATTGTATAAAAGAGACAGGAAAAAGGTGGCAGGCATCCTTTGCACTTTTATGATTGCTATGGCCCCAGTGTGAGTTATTTGAGTTATTTGAATTTTTTATTTTTTTATTATGTCATGCTCTCGGAAAAATGAAAATCGAAATCCAATGGGGTTTCTACCGACGATCCGTTTACGGGAGCAACACTCAGCGGCGTTGACGTATTGAGGGTCCTACACACACTCGAAGGCATTTATGCCTAAGTGCTATAGTTAACACTAACTATCGAGACGATTGACTGTGTATTCGTAACTGTCTTAATTTTAGAATAACCACTCTTTTATACGTATACTTATGTCTAAGGTTTAGTAGGTTAACGTTATCGACTTGCTTCCGCAACGGTTAAAAGGGTCACCTACTTCAAAGTCTGCTGACCTATATCGCTTGGCCATAGGTTTTGCATTTCATGATTCCGCTGGATCTCGTCATTCCCGCTGTTGATAATGCTGCTCGCTGGCTGGGTCAGTCGATCAGAATCAAATTATTGAAGTCGACGCTCTTCTCTAACTCAAATGCCTATTACTCGGTGTGAAGATCTAGCATATGTTATTATATAGGTGCCAACATTCTCTCCCCCTCTCCATTGAGGGACTCAATCCAATTCGACTGTGCGTTGTTGTGGGAACGTCTTAGTGAACCGTTGTGTAGCTTTTCCCTAGAAAATATTGTGACTCTTACCTAATAACTACAATTTATGTTAATACAAAAAAATAAAAGAATCATGTGAGTGAGACATCCAATATTGGTACGATTCCCAAGATATTTCTATTCTCCCCGTTGACTCCTTCGACTTGTTGCGCGCTCTCGTAACCATACTCCTTGGGCAACCCATATAGTACCAGCCGTTTTTTTCTGTTGGCTCTGGTAGACATATGCAATTACTTGTGTTTGGAAATTTCATATTTAACGACAATATGTTCAATACTCCTCGGGCTATCGCTCTCTGCATCCCTCCAATACCTCTGATGCTCATGTCGGCGGATGCCGATGTACTCCTAACTTGGATAACAATCCCTGATACATTATGTTTACTTGTGATCCTGAATCTAGCACTACGCGACATTTGTGTCGTGATTCTGTAGTACCTTCCACTGGGGCAGTTGCGAGTAACACATAGGGGTTCGTAGGTTGGCTGACAGCGGTTATCCGTGTGGGCGTATAATGTCAGCGCGAAAGCATGGGCAGACGAGGCAATTCCAATTTTCACGCTAGTAGTATTCCCACGCAAGTCAAAGGTTCAGCGTGTTAACTTGCATTTGAGATAGCCTTTGAGGTGACACAAATTTTGATTTTTTACTGTATATCTAGAATAATATGTTGAGTTATATATGGAGTAAAGATTTAGTTACTCGGAATAATGTTGCGACTAATGGTTTCAAGCTCGTGCTGTATAATGGTTTGCGGGGTTTCCACTGCATTCGTACAGCCCACCTTCCATCCAACCGACCGCGGGACACTGCCGCTTAATAAACAAGACAAGAAGTGGTGAAGACCATTATAGCTCCTAAAATTTAAGCGTGTTAGTAAAGGCTGGGTGTCTTTATTACCATAAATAAGATTATATAGAAACATCACACCCAGCATCGTTATGCGGTTTGTTAATAATGGTAAGTTGATTAATAACAGTCTACTGCGATAAGACGGGAGGTGAAGATTTTCTTACCAATTTAGTCCCCTAAGGGCGTAAGTATGAAAGTTTTTTTGTACAGATTCTATGTGATCTCGGTGTACTCCATATGGGGACTCCGTTTATTTGCTAAACACCAATTTTGGTCTAGATTGGTGAATCTATACTGAAGACAAATGTAAAGGTTATCAGCGTACATAGGTATAAGTGAATAAGTTAAGGCAAGTGGCAAGTCGTTAATAAACAGTGTAAAAAGTAAGGGTCGAAGATGGCATCCTTGGGGCATCCCAGATGTGACGGTGTCTAAACGTGAGGTACATCTTTAAAGAAGACGTTGGGTTCTTTCAAATAAAGAGCTCAAAATCCAGATAAGTAGATCAGTTGGGCATCCCAAAAAACTGTAAGAAGCAACTTACTTACAAAGAAGCGCATTGTGTAAATGTCGACTGTCTGTAAGCTATTCCGGAAACAATCCGTGACCTAAGATTTTAGCTCCAATATGTTGATAGTGGTCATGCTGGCATCGAGATATTATTGAACTATATATGTTAGTTTTGCAAATCGATACATTTTTCGAAAAGCTTTGGAATTGCTGACAATTTAGAAATGCCTCTTTATTTGGCAGCGTCGGATTTTTCCCTTTTTTATGTAGAGGAATAATGTAAGATTCCTTCCACATAAGGGGAAAGATCGAAGTCTCCAGTAATGGATAAAAGAGTTTAAAGTTTCCACAGATCCTCGGCGCAGTTCTTCAGAACACAGCCTGGTACTCCGTCGGGGACTTAACACGGGCTTGACCTTAAGAAGATCTAATAATCGTAATAATCGATTGATAACTGCTAGCGAGTTGAACTAGGAACCAATGGATCTACTTCCATCTACCGATCAAAAAGCAGGATCCAGCACGAGCAACTTCTTAGCAGTTACACTACTATATGCTCGATACGCATACAGAGGAACATGTTACAATGGTTACATGCTACAATGGCGCCCAACATGGGGCCCACCGTCCCGGTGGCCCGACTAAAATTAAAGAAGAAGAATTCTATGCCCTTCCAGCTGACATAGACTCTCGTACGTACAATTAGTTACGGATGACACTTTCGATCCAAGATATTCTAATAGACTTCAAGACCAAGTGTACATGTCCGATATTTAGATACTAGGGTTAACTACAGCTTCCTGGATGCGTTTCATTTTTAATTGGATATAACTCCGAAGAGGATCTAACTATAAGTCAGGTGATGAAATTTAAAGCGTAATTTCTATCTACATTCATACCTTAAAATTTCCAGCCTGTGCTGTTTATCCAGTTTTGATTGGAGAAGATTCTGACATGGAATAAACCTTTGGTGCAGATTTCTTTCCACCAGGGTACTCTCCATGACCACGACCACGTTTCTATAATCAAAACCTTTAAAAATTTTCTGGAAAAAGTCAAAAATTTCGGAAAAAGGACCACCGAAGATGGTCCAAACATCTTACAATAAGTTCGACTAGATAAGTAGTAAAAATACTAGTGAAAATGAGTCAATATTACTGTATTGACGGTATGGCCCCTTGGAAGAATGATCGGCTGACGTCCATCAAAATCAAGCGCAGAGTTCCCCAGGTGAAGACGCAGAAAGCTAGCGTAGATAGGAGCAGGAAAAGAAAAAGGAGCAAGCGAGGTAAGCGGGCTGTGATGTCCCTGGGAGGAGCCGTAGCCAATAAGGTCCTGGCGCGAAGTTCGATGGTTGCCCTTTCGGCCACAGTAGCGATGGGCCAATTATTCTTTGAGCCATGTAGAAATGGAGGTCCATGGGACCAGAGCTGGGAATTCAATAGCTCAGTGGGAAGAGCACCTCTGGACAGTAGATCGGCTGGTTTGAAAGCAGTAGGAATCACCATTTTATTGCCTTGGTGAGTACCTGTGTGAAAGAGACTCGATTAGAAACAAACACGTTAAATCTGTCAGGTTCGTCTTGAATCCAGCATAGGTCAACCCAGGAGTCACACCAATCATAACTATCTCCATTATATCTTTCAAGGTCACTAACTATAAGTCATCAGTCTTGCTAGTAAGTCAGCTCCAGATAGTTCCAGCTTCGGTATTATCTGAATCTTTAATACCCCTTTAGAATCTTTTAATGGGGTGGAGTGGCACCCCACTCGACCCTTTGAGCATAACAGACGACAATCAGACCCTGCCAAGACCTACACCCAAGCTCCATACGATCCTTTCTTGGCAGGGAAGGACTGAACGGGTAAACTTAATTCGCTGAGTTTGATGAAAACTGGAACAGAATTGGAACCACTCGGAGAGATGGGATTGGGGAAGGCTTTCATCCCAGGACAAATTTTCTCTGCACAGCTTCTGTAATAAGATTATTGCCCTTTCTCTTGTCAAGGCGACTAGGTGAGAGCGAAACCTAAGCAAGGTATGGAAAAGCTTAAGTTGAATCTTTGGTGACAACAGCACGGGGACTGACATCAAGGCCTGATATCAGGCATCAGTCTCAGCATAGTAGTGATGGGGTCGGAAGTACTGGCACTTACCTCGCAGTTCCTGCGTATTCCTTGATGAACGACGCATATTGGGTGCTTAAATTTGGATGACGATCCAGCTTGCGTTCAAGTGAATGAAACCAACACAAGGGTTGCGTAGGATTCTCCTAACAAATCAACGTTGTGTTTGATTGGAAGACGAACTAAATAAGCACCTGATTAAAGAGGGACGTGGTGCATGGTGGTGCTTGGCGTAGTGGGCATCGCAGTCAAGCTCCTCCTTAGTATCCTGGACGATCGGCGCAGTGCAGGCTTCAAGTTTCCAGAATTGGCGGAGAAGATAATCTAGGCAATTGTCGAAAGGGGTTGTGGAGTCAGCAGAAATCACCTTACAAGATGAGGCCAAACAAGGTTTCCCTGGGGTTCCACATCCTCCAGAAACTACCCATCTCCGATCAGCAAATCAAATCAGCAAAGTTCGGATCAGAAAAAACCACATTGGCAGATCAGATTGACGGTCTACGATGTGAGACGCCACAACTGCAATATACACAGGAAACGTACCAATGCTCCATCCGTAGTAAATTCTGCGTCTCCAAGGCCAGTCACTGCTACAGAGCATTAGGACCGATGAAGCTGAAGTTGGCGCATTGACGCTAGTTCACAAGCGTGTTACAAGAAGCCTGAGAATCGCAACCACAGCTCCATTGGCCGGATCCAAACCGGATGCAGGAATGGAAGTAGAGCCGGATGATTGCACAGATGCAAGAAAGCATGGTGTCGGCGATTGCACGTTGGGCAGTGAGAGGCTGAGCATCCGCGAGCTAAGTGCTCAGACTTGAGGCACACATAGCAGAGGGCAAGACGCCGGACCTCGTCGTATCGTTCCTCAACTGACAAGGCGAGGAACCTTGGGCAAGAAGGCACAGCATGTGCATGGATGCCGCCCAGGGCACTCGAAGGAGGCGGAGCATTTAGGAGCATGCACGATTGATTATTAAATGGGCTATGTCGGGCCACCCGAGCAGTTCAGATTTTCCGATTAATTCAAAAATTTTATTAGGGGTAAACAAAAAATTTATAAAATACAAGTACAAATGAAGCTTAGCAATATAATCTCAGACAATGCAATTGTTTATCATTCGTCGGCAAGAGGCTAGGTGGGGGACACACATAAATGCAAGATGAGCTAGTGTGCAGCAGCTCTAGAAAAAAGCTCCCAAAAGCGCATGTCCTACAAATACCAGCAACGTGGGAGAAACATTCAAAATTGAATCTGCTTATTAACCGCGGCTGCTTCTCCGTTTCAGAGTCTTTATAGATTATTTCAGACAGCTTCACCTTTGGCTGCTTGACCCAACAGAATTGTTAATGACCCAGCCAAATAGCCAGTGGATATATGATCGCACATATATGCCCACTTATGGGAAGTTCAATTCAATTCACAGGCCAGCCATCCATACCACACCCGTGAGCTCACGCTGCATTATATATGAGCATAGATATAGATCTATATGAATAAAGCTGCGCCTCATCGGTGCGGATCTTTTGTAGGCAGCGCAGCCAGATCCAAAGGGACATTGATCCAATAATGACCATGAATGCCAAATAAAGGCAATTCTGACAAATTTCGATATTACAACAAATTTCGATATTACAGGAGAATGGAGTTTGTCTCGCCATGAGCATTGGTGCCATCGGGCAATCTCCGCGTCATACCCACTTGAGTCGCGTGACTATTTTCCTTTGGAGGAGGTGACTGGCCACGGTTTAACGGTTTAACGACACAACAGATTTGTTTTAGGTTTTCGTTTTATGTGTTCATTACGACTTTTGTTTCTATATCTATTTGTCGGGTCAAGCAGCCGCCGGAAAGAAGTTTGGCCGACAATAATTTATTGAATTCGTGACGTCATTTTCTTTTATATATATATGTTCGCGTCTCTCGCCCTATTTTTGTCGCCCACTCTCGTGCATTCGATCGGCCACCTGCATTTGCCGTCATGCGCTAGCGTTTGTCTCACTCTCGCGGGATCTCTCGATCGCTCCGCTGCATCAGGCGTTGAGCCGCGCTCCCGCGTCATTATTCTAATTCGGTCGTCCACCCTATTCAGTCACATATGTACATATATCATTTGTAGAAACCCCAAAACAATTAAATATAATATATCATATCTATAAATCGAACTGTGCTTGTTTTATATTGTTATATATATATTTAGAACACAAACTTAAAGCTCCCGAAAACGCTCGGTAACTGAACACTAGTTCTACGCAGGGTTTGTTATTAAATATAAATCTGAAATTATTAAAAACGATACAGCTTTTGCTTAACATTAGTACTATTAAAATTACATTTTCTTTATATTCATAAGATTTATTATTTATTGGTGTAGTAAGAACATTTTCTTGATCACTTTCAATATGGTTAACATTTGTTATTGGGGTGATTAATTCGATATCTGCTTTAACATAATTTTTAGGTTATTTAATTGACATAAAAATTGCACCATTTTTGTATTTCCTTCTTATTAATATTATCTTTCCTTCTTATTATTTTGTATCCCCCTTCTTATTAATTTAATTTTAAAGAAACTCTATTTTAAATTTATTTATTTCGTCTCTTGATATAGGTAAGAAACTCTATTTTAAATTTATTTATTTCATCTCTTGATAATAGGTATCAAGAGGTCTCAGGTAAGAATATATTGTTTTTAGCTGGAGCTATGTTTTTTTTTTTTTTTATTTTATCCTCTATTTTATTGATAAATATGGTGATCTGATTAATTTCAATAATATGTAATAAAGAAAGCTAACTTCGGACGGAGCCGAAGTTGATATACCCTTGCAGTTGAGTGGCAGTCTGCTAGATGGCGACATGCATCTTATACTATTAGATGTATATCGGATAATATATAGTCGGCCGATTCCTTTGAAATTTGGCATGCCGAATTATTTTACCCAAATTGGAATCCATACAATGTCTCATTCTTACTTCAAAAACAACGAAGTTATGGCATTCCCGATCAATATGTTATATAGCAGCTATAGGATATAGTCGACCGATCCGACCGAAAGGAGGGTGTGAGCAAAGTTTAAAGACGAGAGCTTTAAAACTGAGAGGCAAGTTTGCGTAGAAACAGAAAGACGGACAGACGGAGTACTTTGAACAAACGGACGGACAGATGATCAAACGGACATGCTTATATAGACTCAGGAGGTGATCCTGATCAAGAATATATATATTTTATAGGTCAGCATACTGCTGACAAAAATTATAATACCCTCGCCAAGGGTATAATTATAAAAGTTTTATTCACAAATTCTGTGGAATTAATATGTATAGGGACTTATCGTGCCTCCTCTTGTATTGGGACCACATAAAACCACATGTAGTCTGGAGTATGTCATAGATGGGAATAATCCTATCTATTTTTTAATAAATTATTTAAACAAAAATAGTCAATTAAATATTCTGCAAATTTGAAAGAAACTTATTACTACGCTTGTTGAATACTTTTTTTTTTAAATTAATGTTTTTTTTAATTTGTATATATATATGTATATATATATATATTATATGTGTTGATAATGTTATGATAATTCCATTTGTAATGGTCTCTTAATATTACAAGGGTGGACCTCTTTTAATTTAGCGTATCGATGGTTCATCGATATGGTTCATTCTTATGTCTTAGTCGTTTGTAATTTATCGGTCCTTCATTTCTCCATTCTTTGTAATTTTCCCTTTCTTTGTTTAGCTTGGTAATAATTTTCATTTTGTATGTGTCTATTGCTTCTTGTAGTTCCTTACCATTTTTCGTTCTTTGCTGTTATTGGGGAGAAGTGAATTGTGTGTAATATCTTTAATTATCCTACTGCAATCTGGATTTATGCTTCTATTGAAACATCTTTATCTATACTGCTTTTTACTTCGATTAAATCTGAATGTAGCCTTTTATTTCTGCATTCTTATTATGTAAATTCGGTTTCGCAAAGTGTAATTTTACACCTTCTTTATTTAAGAAACTTGCTATCTGTTTCGGTTATTTACAATATCTTTGATATTGTATGCTCTTACAAATTTTATAAGTTTATCTATAACTGTTACAAATGATCTATAGTTAATATGATAAATATCTATATGGATTATTTGATATATTTCTAGCGGTATTTCCGTTATATTAAATTTTGGTTTTATTGGATGTCGGGTCAGGCATAGCCACGCATAGATAATAGACTATCACTAAGATCACTAAAATATTAAACGTAAGTTTGTAATGTTTTCATTTATATTTTCGCTATTGTTGGTCTGCTTCGAGCTTTCGCTTTCGCCATGTTCTATGGCGGGCTCACTCTGGCCCCTTACCTCAATGCATAAGCATCATAAATTGGTCCCTGTCTCGCTCCGTTTCATATGCGCGCTTAATTGAAAATAAACAATATTGTACCGTTGAAACGAACATTTTTTTTATTTGGATAAAGGTCAATGAAAAATCTCAATGACCAAACATTGGTGACCCCGACGTGATATAATTAATAAAATTAACAATTTCACGAACATAAAATATAACAAGTGCGAACATATTTGATTCAGTTTTGCGCTTTGTCAAAACATATGCATGTAAATTTTGACCATAAACTATGCAATTGGGATCAGTGCATCAGTATCCGATAACAAGTATTTTGTATTTATAAATCTTTTAATAATATAAATAAATACACAGACATACAGTACAATATATACAATCATCTGGTCCAGTCTAGAGTTATCCGATCCGCTAATCACAACTTGCAAGTGCATTCGCCACGCATAAGCATTCATATACAAGCTTATATACATTCCATAATCTGGTTGTGGAATAAAAGAAATTGTATACGCCGCGCACAAATATAATAAAAAAATTATTAGAACTATAAAATTGGTATCAAAATTATTTCTGTATTTAGTGGCGATGAACTCCAGCGAACCAATCACAGGAGAACCCACTTCCGCTCGGAGTGCCATTTTAAAAGGATCCAAGGAGCCCATTAGCCAGGGTCCAAGGTGGAATATGTCATGCTCCATGTGCGTCATGGGCAGAACTGTGTTCTCACAGTCACTGTGTTTTGAAGGAGAACAGTTCAACAACAAAGCTCAGGGTTGTTTTTGATGGTTCGGCTGCCACCACCTCTGGGTATTCCTTGAATGACAATTTGATGTCTGGTTCAGTTATTCGACCAAAGCTGCTGCACATTCTTTTAAGGTTCCGTTACCATCGAATGGCCATTACAGGTGATATTTGCAAAATGTAGCGATGCGTTAGAGTTTTCCCGAGGACAGCTATCTGCAGTGCACTCTTTGGCGGAATTCCACCCAGGATGACATGCAGGTTTTCAAACTAGATACTGTCACTGATACTTAGGGAAAAGTCGGCCTCATTTGTATCAGTTCGAGCAATTCATCAGTTGGCGGAAATTGAGAAGTCTGCGTTTCCAAAGGGTTCTGGAAAGGATTCCGAAATTCTGCGTCGCGATTTTTATGTTGATGATTTGACTTCAGGAGGCGGTTCTATAGATGAGGCTATCAGCATAACGCAGGAAACAATTACGCATTCTCGCCAAGAGCCAATTTCGGTTGCCCACTTGGCTCATTATCCTTTCCTCAATCGCCCGGCTATATGATCCGATAGGACTTGTAGGACCTGTCATTACGAGGGCAAAGATCTTTCTTCAGAAGCTATGCTATGATGAAAGTCTGAAAAAAACTCTTCACTCCGATTGGGTTATGATTTGTTGTAGTTTCAGCATGGCGCAGCATGCTGAATTCCCTCGATGGTCATTATCATCAGGTTCTTAGGGTTCATCAGAAGGGTATCGAAGGGTACAAGTTGAAAAAATCTGCTCAAAGTCCCGAGTCAATATTATTAATTTTATTATTAATAATTTTAAACAATTTTTAAATAATTCATCTGCTGCGTCAATTTTAATAATTTTTCTGTCATTATTATAAATAATAAGGGGTCTTGCTGAATAGGTTTCAATAATTTGTGTTAGGTATTTATTTACTATTCCTTCTCTTATGAAAATCTAAATTGATTCGTTTTCGTCCGCTGAATGGATAATTTCTGATATCATTACAATTGATTCCTCATCAATAATATCATTTATTAGAGATCTCTAAAACTCTTTATCAGTTACGCTGTAATGTTTGTCATGTTTATTTAAAGTTCTTGGTACAAATGCTACTGGTTGACCCTGTTGTGATAAAATTTCTTTTTTTATTTCCTTCTTATTAATATTATCTTTCCTTCTTATTATTTTGTATCCCCCTTCTTATTAATTTAATTTTAAAGAAACTCTATTTTAAATTTATTTATTTCGTCTCTTGATATAGGTAAGAAACTCTATTTTAAATTTATTTATTTCATCTCTTGATAATAGGTATCAAGAGGTCTCAGGTAAGAATATATTGTTTTTAGCTGGAGCTATGTTTTTTTTTTTTTTTATTTTATCCTCTATTTTATTGATAAATATGGTGATCTGATTAATTTCAATAATATGTAATAAAGAAAGCTAACTTCGGACGGAGCCGAAGTTGATATACCCTTGCAGTTGAGTGGCAGTCTGCTAGATGGCGACATGCATCTTATACTATTAGATGTATATCGGATAATATATAGTCGGCCGATTCCTTTGAAATTTGGCATGCCGAATTATTTTACCCAAATTGGAATCCATACAATGTCTCATTCTTACTTCAAAAACAACGAAGTTATGGCATTCCCGATCAATATGTTATATAGCAGCTATAGGATATAGTCGACCGATCCGACCGAAAGGAGGGTGTGAGCAAAGTTTAAAGACGAGAGCTTTAAAACTGAGAGGCAAGTTTGCGTAGAAACAGAAAGACGGACAGACGGAGTACTTTGAACAAACGGACGGACAGATGATCAAACGGACATGCTTATATAGACTCAGGAGGTGATCCTGATCAAGAATATATATACTTTATAGGTCAGCATACTGCTGACAAAAATTATAATACCCTCGCCAAGGGTATAATTATAAAAGTTTTATTCACAAATTCTGTGGAATTAATATGTATAGGGACTTATCGTGCCTCCTCTTGTATTGGGACCACATAAAACCACATGTAGTCTGGAGTATGTCATAGATGGGAATAATCCTATCTATTTTTTAATAAATTATTTAAACAAAAAATAGTCAATTAAATATTCTGCAAATTTGAAAGAAACTTATTACTACGCTTGTTGAATACTTTTTTTTTTAAATTAATGTTTTTTTTTTAATTTGTATATATATATGTATATATATATATATTATATGTGTTGATAATGTTATGATAATTCCATTTGTAATGGTCTCTTAATATTACAAGGGTGGACCTCTTTTAATTTAGCGTATCGATGGTTCATCGATATGGTTCATTCTTATGTCTTAGTCGTTTGTAATTTATCGGTCCTTCATTTCTCCATTCTTTGTAATTTTCCCTTTCTTTGTTTAGCTTGGTAATAATTTTCATTTTGTATGTGTCTATTGCTTCTTGTAGTTCCTTACCATTTTTCGTTCTTTGCTGTTATTGGGGAGAAGTGAATTGTGTGTAATATCTTTAATTATCCTACTGCAATCTGGATTTATGCTTCTATTGAAACATCTTTATCTATACTGCTTTTTACTTCGATTAAATCTGAATGTAGCCTTTTATTTCTGCATTCTTATTATGTAAATTCGGTTTCGCAAAGTGTAATTTTACACCTTCTTTATTTAAGAAACTTGCTATCTGTTTCGGTTATTTACAATATCTTTGATATTGTATGCTCTTACAAATTTTATAAGTTTATCTATAACTGTTACAAATGATCTATAGTTAATATGATAAATATCTATATGGATTATTTGATATATTTCTAGCGGTATTTCCGTTATATTAAATTTTGGTTTTATTGGATGTCGGGTCAGGCATAGCCACGCATAGATAATAGACTATCACTAAGATCACTAAAATATTAAACGTAAGTTTGTAATGTTTTCATTTATATTTTCGCTATTGTTGGTCTGCTTCGAGCTTTCGCTTTCGCCATGTTCTATGGCGGGCTCACTCTGGCCCCTTACCTCAATGCATAAGCATCATAAATTGGTCCCTGTCTCGCTCCGTTTCATATGCGCGCTTAATTGAAAATAAACAATATTGTACCGTTGAAACGAACATTTTTTTTATTTGGATAAAGGTCAATGAAAAATCTCAATGACCAAACATTGGTGACCCCGACGTGATATAATTAATAAAATTAACAATTTCACGAACATAAAATATAACAAGTGCGAACATATTTGATTCAGTTTTGCGCTTTGTCAAAACATATGCATGTAAATTTTGACCATAAACTATGCAATTGGGATCAGTGCATCAGTATCCGATAACAAGTATTTTGTATTTATAAATCTTTTAATAATATAAATAAATACACAGACATACAGTACAATATATACAATCATCTGGTCCAGTCTAGAGTTATCCGATCCGCTAATCACAACTTGCAAGTGCATTCGCCACGCATAAGCATTCATATACAAGCTTATATACATTCCATAATCTGGTTGTGGAATAAAAGAAATTGTATACGCCGCGCACAAATATAATAAAAAAAATTATTAGAACTATAAAATTGGTATCAAAATTATTTCTGTATTTAGTGGCGATGAACTCCAGCGAACCAATCACAGGAGAACCCACTTCCGCTCGGAGTGCCATTTTAAAAGGATCCAAGGAGCCCATTAGCCAGGGTCCAAGGTGGAATATGTCATGCTCCATGTGCGTCATGGGCAGAACTGTGTTCTCACAGTCACTGTGTTTTGAAGGAGAACAGTTCAACAACAAAGCTCAGGGTTGTTTTTGATGGTTCGGCTGCCACCACCTCTGGGTATTCCTTGAATGACAATTTGATGTCTGGTTCAGTTATTCGACCAAAGCTGCTGCACATTCTTTTAAGGTTCCGTTACCATCGAATGGCCATTACAGGTGATATTTGCAAAATGTAGCGATGCGTTAGAGTTTTCCCGAGGACAGCTATCTGCAGTGCACTCTTTGGCGGAATTCCACCCAGGATGACATGCAGGTTTTCAAACTAGATACTGTCACTGATACTTAGGGAAAAGTCGGCCTCATTTGTATCAGTTCGAGCAATTCATCAGTTGGCGGAAATTGAGAAGTCTGCGTTTCCAAAGGGTTCTGGAAAGGATTCCGAAATTCTGCGTCGCGATTTTTATGTTGATGATTTGACTTCAGGAGGCGGTTCTATAGATGAGGCTATCAGCATAACGCAGGAAACAATTACGCATTCTCGCCAAGAGCCAATTTCGGTTGCCCACTTGGCTCATTATCCTTTCCTCAATCGCCCGGCTATATGATCCGATAGGACTTGTAGGACCTGTCATTACGAGGGCAAAGATCTTTCTTCAGAAGCTATGCTATGATGAAAGTCTGAAAAAACTCTTCACTCCGATTGGGTTATGATTTGTTGTAGTTTCAGCATGGCGCAGCATGCTGAATTCCCTCGATGGTCATTATCATCAGGTTCTTAGGGTTCATCAGAAGGGTATCGAAGGGTACAAGTTGAAAAAATCTGCTCAAAGTCCCGAGTCAATATTATTAATTTTATTATTAATAATTTTAAACAATTTTTAAATAATTCATCTGCTGCGTCAATTTTAATAATTTTTCTGTCATTATTATAAATAATAAGGGGTCTTGCTGAATAGGTTTCAATAATTTGTGTTAGGTATTTATTTACTATTCCTTCTCTTATGAAAATCTAAATTGATTCGTTTTCGTCCGCTGAATGGATAATTTCTGATATCATTACAATTGATTCCTCATCAATAATATCATTTATTAGAGATCTCTAAAACTCTTTATCAGTTACGCTGTAATGTTTGTCATGTTTATTTAAAGTTCTTGGTACAAATGCTACTGGTTGACCCTGTTGTGATAAAACAGCGCTGATTGCAAAATCACTGGCATCTATTGTCACTTTAAATGCCTTATCGAATTCCGGAAATTTTAGTATTGGGTGTGAACTTATGAGTGCTTTTAAGTTTTCAAATAAATCAATATATTCTGGATCGTATTCATTGTTTTTTTTTTTGATAACTTTTTAGCAGTCTTTACAGAATTTCCTGTAGAATCCTATCATTCCTTAGAAGCCTTTAAGTTGTTTCTCTGTTTTCGAAATCGGTATAGCTAAAACATACGGCATTTTTAAATCCAAATGGCATTCTCACAAAGCATTCTTCGTAAAGTCCCATTGGTGTAAAGATTGCTGTTTTTACTATATATTCTTCCCCCATCAAAATTTGGTGGTAGCCCTTTGCTAGGTCTACTGGGCTGGAATATTGTGCCCCGCCAAGTTTGTCTAAAATTTAGTACATAAAATTTCATAAAACGCTTATTTTTTTTCACTATTTAACATTGTTAAATTAAAGTTTTTGATTTCAATTACTTCAAATACACAAATCTCTTCAGGGAATTTGGAGAGGAATGGTGATGTATTCCCCTCGTTGATCCTTACCGTTGCATTGGGTAATTTTAAGTAATTTCAATTTTACAGTTTAGATTTCGTGTTCTGTCCTTTATTTGGTTGGAGCATCAATGGTGCCGCTCCAACGATCGAAATGTCTCTGGTTTTTTACAATATTCTTTAAGTCTAAATAAGGCTAAGTCTCATAGCTGCGCTGCTCGCAGGCGGCGGCAGAGAGACGGCTATGTATCTATATACTTATGTATATCGCTATGCGCTCTCAAGTGGAGGCGCGAGGGGTATGCATATGCTGTCCGTTCGTTGCAGTTATGCCGACGCTAGCACTTTCCGTGTGTGGGCTAAGCCATACCGATCGGATCATATTTCGGCCACTTAGGGTTTATGACCGGGACTTTGAAATATGTAAACACTGCAACAAAGTGTTACAGTGCGTACCCTTTAAGTATCATAAGTTCAATATATGTGCATACTACATCTCCCTCCTTTTGAAAAATAACGTAATATAATGAAGATATTTTTATAATAAAAATTTCTAAGCAATACATTCTCTTTTTTATTTATTTGTTTTTGTATTATCTTATTAGAATTAAAGAAAATGAAATTACTAAAAGAATATGTTTTTTTATTTATCTATGTATGTGTGTCTTTATATGGCCATACTGAGTGCAATTTATGAAATAAAGATTTTTAATCTATCCTTATGAACTGTTTGTTTCCTATGTTTATTATTTGTTATTATAATGTTATCTCTATCTCCTATTTCCGTTACTATATATGGACCTGTATATTTAGGATCTAACTTATGACCTGTCTCGAAATTACTTGTTTTACCGAATACTAGCTCATATGGACAATAAGTATGTGCCATAGAGGGGGTCGTGCTGAAACAAAAGACAAAATATTGAAGCCATATGTCCCAATCAGTTTTATCAACCGATATGTAAGATCGTATGTACTCATTGAAAGTTCTATGACTTCTTTCTATTGTTCCAACTGTCTGGTGGTGGTGTGTTGTGGATGTAATGTTTTCAATCTATAAATATTTGCACAAATCGTCTATAATTGAACTCTTATATTCTGTTCCCATGTCCGTAATGAACGTCTTCATTGGACCGTATTTCAGGATAAAAGATTCAAATATTGCTTTAGCGACAGTATTAGCATTTTAATTTGGAACAGGTATGGCAACTGCATACTCATTGCCATACATTGTCATTCTGATTTTGGCAGTGGACCAATGGTGTCCACTATCACTCTGTCGAAAGCATTTATTGGTGTGTCCATAATTGTTAAAGGAGTCTTTGTGTGTTTAGTTATTTTGGCTTTTTGGCATTTTTGACATTTTCTTATGTACTCAGTTATATCTTTAGACATGCCTTTCCAGTAATAGTGTCTTTTTATTTTGGCCAATGTTTTTGATAAGCCAGTATGACCTCCTTGAATTGGATTATCATGAAATGTAGACAAAATTGATTCTTTTTCTTTTAAATTTGTTATTTGGGTCACCGTGTTGAGTAGCGCTACTCTTAATGTTTTCAAGATTTTATTGCCCATTAATTTAAAATTATCTATTGAAGTATGTTCAAAGATATTTTCCCACGGTGCCACTTTGAGTTGGTTGATTTTATGTATACCGGCTTGCATTTCAAGCCTTTGGAAAAATTGATCTAAGTCAATAACTCCATTAGTATATAAATCGCTAACATCATATCTTGCAGTAATTTTTCTGCCATGTTTAAATAAACATAACGTATTTTTTATCTGCAAGGTCACTACTTTACGTACTTCATCATTGTTTATGACGTCGTATACGTTGGGCTTAGAAGCTTTATTTAAAGATTGCATAGGCAATTCTTGTTTTTGATTTTCCGCGCGGAATTTTTGTCTACCTTGATATCTAGTAGTGACTTTCAATATATTTCTAGTTATATTTTGTAAATCTTTGATGGTTATCCTTGATAAAGCATCAGCTACATAATTATCTTTTCCCTTTAAATATTCGACTGTAAAGTCGTATTCTTCTAGTTCGAGCCTCATACGTGTCAGTTTAGAACTGGGGTTGATCATTGAGAAAAGGTATATTAAAGGTCTATGGTCTGTTTTTATTAAGAAATGTTTTCCATATATGTATGGTCTGAAATGTAATATCGCCCAATGAATTGCAGCTAATTCCTGCTCAGTAGTACATTTGTTCCTTTCACATTTTGTAAATGCTCTTGATGCGTATGCAATGGGAAGTTGGAGACCATTATGGTTTTGAGTTAAAACCGCTCCACATGCTTGCTTACTTGCATCTGTTATTATATAGAATTCTTTAGTGAAATCTGGATATTGTAGCAAGGTAGGTTCCATAAGTTTTGTTTTTAAGTATTGAAATGCATTTTCACACTCATCCGTCCATTTAAAAAGAACATTCTTTTTACATAATCTTGTTATGTGCCGTGAATAGTCGGCGAAATTTTTTATAAAACGTCTATAATAGTTACAGAATGCTACGAAACGTCTAGCACTGTCCGCGTCGTGCGGAACTGGGTAGTTCATAATGACATCGTATTTCTTGTCATCTGGAAGTATTCCTTTATCAGTGCATTTATGACCTAGAAAAGTCACTTCATGCATAAAAAATGAACATTTTTCTGGATGTAACTTTAGGTTGTATTTCCTACATTTCTTAAAAACATCTGTTAAGTTCTTAAGCATATGTTTTTCGGAACAGCCAATTACTATTAAGTCATCCATATAAAGGAATGCTTGAGAAGGTTCTAGACCAGAGAACGCAATAGTCATCATTCTCTGAAACGAATTAGGGGCTATTTTTAATCCGAAGGGTAATCGCGTGAAACGATATGAGCCGTTGCTCGTTGAAAAAGACGTTATATCTCTTGAACCTTTTTCTAGTTCAATTTGATGGAATCCTGACATTAAGTCAAGACACGAAAAGTATTTTGCTCGATCTAGTTGATCTAAAATATCATCAATTCTAGGTAATGGGAATTTATCAGATAGTCATTTTTTATTAATCTGGCGGTAGTCAATTACTAATCGCCATTTCTATACATTTGACCCGGGGGATGATTTCTTACGAAAAAGTAACAATGGGCTATTATATTCAGATACTGACGGTTCGACAATCCCGTCAGAGATTAATTTTCCTACTTGCTTTTGTATTTCGTTCATCATCTTTTAATCTTTTAATTTTTCTCGTTTTTTCCTCCCTTATACGCCGCTTGCCTAATTCTTTACCAATTCAACTGATCACTTGTATCACATATAAAATTTTTTTTAGAAGAAATAGGTTTGGGAAAAAATAAATGAAATTGTCCCATCTAAATCATTACGATCATTTGCGCAACCTATGTAACATTTAGTTGGGAAAAAAATAAATAAATAAATGAAAATGTTAGAAAAAAATAATCATGAAAAATAAAGAATATGTTATTGCATATCATTAAAAATGATTTTTCACTCCAAGTCTATTGTAATAAATTAAAAAATATTTTGGACTTATACGTAGAAATTTAATTTAAAATATAAAATTTTACAAGGGTTGAAAACAAGTATAGAAAGAAACAATGGGCATAAGAAAGTGAAATTGCTTTTAAACCTGAAGGGTCAACCGAAAAGATAAAAAAATCTCTGAACAATTTCTAACCTGTTGCGGTCCTTTTTTGTCAATTACACTCAGGTGACATATTTATGACAGGGTCAGGGGATAGGACAGGCGATGTCTGCTGGCATGGGAGTGTATATTTATTTGTGTATTTGTATAGGATCCCACGCACATACACATGAATGCAAGAAATTAGACGATTGCCTATTAACTCCCTACTTGAGGCTCCCGGCTCTAAGCGTTATCTAATGTTTCGAGTCTTTTGATTGGTTTTCCCAATTCATTGAATTGGGGAAATGGGAGGGTTAGTTTTTTTAGAGTTTCCATTTATGTTTTCCATTCCATTTACTTCAACACAAGAACCTGTTTTCATTTTTTAAGGATGAATAGGTTTCTATGATTATTTTAGAGATACAAATTTTTAGTTTAAATCTCGCCTTGCCGGTTTAAGCATTTTAATCGTCAATTTTTTTCCGAAAATAAAAAAACCTCCCATTATCTTCAAAATGGAGTCGAACATTGTGTGTGATCTATGCAAGAAGGTGATTAGCGTTAATGAGTTTATAACTCATTACGATTCTTGCGAAGGACCGCGAAATGCATTCGAGGTGCTTATGCAAAATAAACCGAAATCAATTACCTCATCGGTTAACAAGTTTTATAGTTCGCGAACGACGATTCCTGTAAATGAACCGGGAAAGGTTGCTAAACAACCATTAAATAATGTTACAGTGATGCTAGGTGGTGGGCTACACCGAGAAAACGTTCAATCAAACCAGCATTTAAAACGAAAGGCTGGAAAACAACATGATGCTACGAATTATGATGCTGAAGTAAATGATATGGGAGAACAACCGACAACATCAAAAAGAGCTAGAATTGCTAATTCGGATAATGCAAACGCTTTGAAAATATGCATGGAGTGCAAGGAAAATTATACTTGCAATAATGAAATCGAGCATTTAACATCTGCTACACATAGAGCAGCGGTAAAAAAACTTGTATGGAGAAATAAAAACATTTCTCCAATAATTGAAAATAACACTTTTCATGTAGAAAAGTTTAAAGTAGATGGAGAGAGCGATATATGTTTAAAAGAATTTTACAATAAATGTAAAAAAAATCTTTTAAATATTATTAAACATGGGATAAGCGAACACAGATCTCTGAAAGTAATGGTATCTGTTCACGGTATGTATGTAAAACCAACCGATGAAGCAGATATATTTATGGAGGTAATAAAATATTTTGCAACTCCTTATTGCTCAATTTACGAAAATGAGTATGAAGATATTGAGCAAATTTTTAATAATTGCAATGATTTGCTAATAGCAAGAGCCGATGAATTCCAGGAAAAGGATTCTGGCTGGTCAATAAAACAATTTGAATATTATGAAATTCAAATTGTTAAACTACAACACCTTCCTGGATCGGGATATGTTGAAGCACCTCAAAATATTAGAAAAAGAAATGCTCTTATAAACGTTAAAAATAATTATGTTTATTGTTTTAAGTGGTGTGTTTTAGCGCACATATCTTATAAGAGACATATTCAACAAAACTTTAATACATCAGCTCAAAAAAAAGCAGCTCGAGAAAAACTTGCACGAACGTCGTTTTATAGGGTTTTTGATATTAGTCAACCCTTTATAACGCATGAGCAAGAGTGCTTAAACTTTTCAGGAATAGAATTTCCAATAAATAAGAGGGTATACAGCTCTTTGAAAAAAATAATGCTAGATACAGTATAAATATTTATGAAATTTTAAATGGCAGAATCGTTGGACCAACAATAAGAACCAAAGAGGTCAAAACAAATCACATTGATATATTGGGGATAAAGAACCCAAAAGAGGAGTGCATGCATTATGCTTACATTACAAGCATAAAAACATTATGCAAATCTCAAATTAATTCTTCAAATTCAGCTAGGTATTTTTGCAGAAATTGTCTACAATTTTATTGCTCAACAAATAAGACCCACAATATAAACGAGTGTGGGCAAGTTGCATCAATATATCCTGAGCCAAAATCTAAATATAATTTTACAAATTTTGCTAAAAAATTATCCCCTCCGGTGGTAATTTATGCTGATATTGAGGCCGTTTTAGAAAACTATAAAACGGCCTCAAATAATCCAGAGGCATCCTACACAGTGCCAGTTCAAAAACATACAGCATGCGCTGTATCATTTTATGTTTTTCATAAGTACAACCCTGAACTAAACAAATTGTGGACTTATGAAGGTAAATAAATTTAAATATAAAATTGTAAGATTAAATAATTAATCATATTAATTTCGTATTTATAATTTACAGGAAATGACTGCATGAAGATGTTTGTAAAAACATTAAAAGATGAGACAATGGACCTCTATAAAAAATATTGGAAGGATCCCAAGAAGCCAATCTACGAGTTTGATGTTGCTGATGAAGATTATCAGGAACATGGAAACTGTTATGCTTGTGAAGAACACATCGAGGTTGATGATCGTGTTCAGTACTTCAACCAATTTACTGGTAAATACCAAGGACCTATTCATAAGAATTGCAAAGATAGTTTTAAGTTAAGTAGTTCCTATTTTCCTGTAGTTTTTCACAATTTGTCTAGGTATGATATTCATTTATTTATAAATGAGCTAGGTGGCGAGCTAAAGCCAATTCCATCGACAAAAGAACTGTATATTGCACTTAGCCAAAGAATTTTTGAAAAAGGGGTCGCAAATTATACAATTAAATATATAGATTCTAATAGGTTTCTGAATTCTAGCCTAGAAAAATTAGCGTCAAATATGACAGACAAGGATTTTAAAATATTAAAATCTAAATTTAGCGGGAACAAATTTAACCAGATGAGGAGAAGCTTTGATAAATTTAATGAATCGCAGCTTCCTCCTAGGGAATATTTTTATAATTCATTAACGGATGAAGAGTGTAGTGTATGAGACTACAATTTTGCCCAAGAAATTTGGACTTCTTTTGATTGTAGATCTCTTAGAGACTACATGAAACTATATTTGGAAAGTGATGTACTGAATTTAGCGGATGTTTTCGAAAACTTCCGCAACATATGCAGTAATATTTATAGACTAGACCCTGTAAATTATGTTTCAGCCCCATCTATTTCATGGGATGCTATGCTGAAATATACCAAAGTAGAGTTAGAATTAATAAGCGATCCTAATATGTATAACTTTTTAAAAAGAGGATTACGCGGAGGTTTAACTCAGTGTACTCAAAGGATCGCTAATGCAAATAATAAATACATGAAAAATTATGATGAAACAAAACCAAAAAATTATTTATCATATATTGATGCAAATAATTTATATGGTTGGGCTATGAGCCAAAAACTACCTTTTGCAAATTTCAAATTTTTAAATGAAAATGAAATTAATTTGTTTGATGTGAGAAATACCGATTTTTCAGGGGACACTGGATATATTCTAGAAGTAGATCTAGAATATCCTGATGATATTCATGACAAACATAATAGTTTGCCATTTTGCCCTGAAAATAAGACACCCCCAGGAGGAAAGATTCCGAAATTAATCGCTGATTTAAATGATAAGGACTATTACATAATACATTTAAAACAGTTGCAATTATGCTTGCAACATGGTCTGATTTTAAAGAAAGTACATAGAATTCTTTCTTTTAGTCAATCATTCTGGTTAAAACCGTATATAGAGTTAAATACTAAGCATCGCAAATTAGCCAAAAATGAATTCGAAAAAAATTTTTATAAGTTAATGAACAACGCTGTATATGGCAAAACGATGGAAAACGTTGAAAAGCGTCGGGATATACAATTAGTAACTCATTATGAGTCTAGACAAAATTCTCCAGGATTTAGGCAACGAGTTGCAATGCACAATTTCCATAGTTTAGAAATATTTGGAGAGAATTTAGCCGCTATTGAATCAACAAAGACTTCAATTCTTTACGATAAACCAATATATATCGGTTTCACAGTTCTGGAATTATCTAAATGGTTAATGTACGATTATTATTATAACTTTCTATTGGTAAAATGTCCCTCAGCAAAAATAATATATATGGATACCGACCCATTTATAGTTTCATGTGAGGAAGACATATATAAAATAATGAGAGAAAACCCAAGTCGCTTTGACACATCAAATTATGAGAGCATAAACCCCTTTAATATAATTCAAGCAAATAATAAAGAATTGGGGTTATTTAAAGATGAAAATGCTGGAACAATTATGACCTCTTTCGCAGGTTTAAAAGCTAAGGCATATTCATTTTTAGTAGAGACTATCAATGAAGATATAAATATAAAAAAAGTTAAGGGTGTTAAGTATTTATAAAATAAGTTATTAGTTATTAGAAGTTATTAATAAAATAAGCCTTTATTATAAGGATGATAAGAGATATGTATTAATTGATAATATTAATACTTTAGCATATGGACATTATTTATTAAGAGAAATATTAAATTCAATTGATTAAGTTTTAAGATATAACATGTAAATAATAAAAAGCATATTGTAAATATTAAAAAATTGAATTATAATAATAAAAACTATATTTGTAAATGTTCACTTTAATAAATCTTTTTTATTTAACCATGAGTTATGTGATTTATCAAATCCTAACCATTTTACAAAAACCAGGTCTTTTTTCCTTTTTATTATCTTTTCTACTAGGAAAGCATTTTTGTCTTTGACTTTTTGTATTTCAGCCTCATAAAATGTTCCCTTTATGGGTTCTCCTTTATAGTCAATGAGCTCGTAAGTAACTGGAAAAGTAGCCTTAATTTTAGAAATTTTAAAGATTTCTGTTGTCCAGTTAGGTTCATATCCCTTAACAAATACACCTTTGTATTTGCTTATTCTAACATGGTCTCCAACTAAATATTTATGTCTTGGAAATACCTTAACAATGTTATAACATTTTTTTAAAATAAACTCTTCATTCTGTTTGCAAACATCAGCTGGTTTCATTTTAATGGTCCTGTGATAAGAATTGTTATAGTCTTCTACAAGTGTATTTATATAAGTAATCCATCGATAATTTCCATTAAGGCTAAACATTTTCCACATCTTATTTTTTAAAGTTCTGTTGAATCGTTCACAAATAGATGCTTTAAGGTGTGTAAATGTGTGATAATGATTTATACTATATTTCTTCATAAGATCTTTGAAGAGTTGATTAAAAAATTCTTTCCCTTGATCGGATTGTATATTTTTTGGCTTATATTTAAAATCTTTCAATATAGATTTCATAACTTTTACAACATCCATTGCCGTTTTAGATTTCACCGGCTTACCAAAAGCATATTTAGAAAATGTATCAATTGCGGTTAATAAATATTTATATCCACCATTTTGATTGGAATATGGAATCATTTGAACCAAATCAATTTGCCAAGTATCATGAAACCCTTTTAGAACAAATCTTCGACGTAAGAAATTTTTTCGACAAGGTTTATGTATTTCATCAACAACTTGCTGCTTACTCATGTTTATATTTTTATGAAACTAATTTTATATTATTATCGCGTGAGTTCTTAGATATTAATGATTTCTTATAATGTAATACATCTTCTTTTATTTCTTTAGTCATTTTTTTAGAAATTTCAAAGCACAAACGTGTTAAATCAATTTGAACATTTTTATCATAATTACCTTCTAAATCAGATAATTGAATATCAAATTTTTTTAAAGAGACACACTTAGGAATAATATGATTATAGTACAGAAAGGTTATTTCTTGTTTTAATACAGTATTCCAACATAAAAATGTGGTAAAAAATATTGCTAGACGTATTAATGAACGCCATGACTCACTATCAATCTCAATTTTATTACCGAATTGATTTAGTACCAGAACATACTGTTTATCCGACTTTCTAAATCTAAAACTACATTTAATAGAAGATAAAGTGGGATGATCCAATATTGTATCAGACATAAGAAAATCGTACTGATCAAGTTTTAGCTGTATAAATTCCTTGTATGTGAGCAACTGCATCCATTCTTCTTTATCAATACCAATATAGTTGTTTTTGTGTTGCTGCATCCAGATCATTGGAGTAAATTTTCTTGATGTTGAAAAGCCACATTTTAACTTTACATTTTGAACCACGAAATATTCAAAACCAAATATAACTTCATTGTCTTGCTTTTTTCTTGTGGCATTAACTCTTTTAGCTTGGAGCGTATCCATTGAAATTGACTGATATTAACAAACTAAAGTTCTAAACTGAAATTATTCTCTTATAAAGCGTTGGGTATATTCATTCCGGTTTCAGTTTATACATATATATATATATATTTATATATATATATATAAATATTATATATTATGTTTTATATACTGAAATATATATATACATATACATAAAAACATCGGAGCTGTTGTATGTATGCTAGTAAGCAATGTATGTATTATATAGTAAGTGGTATATAAAGACCTAAGATGCACTCTTAAATAACAGTTTACATTCAAAACTCATTCTAAAATGATCAAATTTGAGAGGAACAATTCCGTAATAGTAGATTTTCAATATGTTGTTGGAAATAACAAACAAATATTTGTTAAAGAATTGGCTTTTATGCCTGGAGGAACTGTAATACCAAACTTCTTTCACTTCAAACCTCCATACAACTTACGGGAATTGGACAGTGAAACTATGCAGCAACACAATGTGAATCGAAAAATACCCTATAACTGCTTAAGTGATATACTTTCACCGCTTAACAAGTTCACCAATGTAATTGTTCGTGGTGAAGTAAAGAAGGAATTTTTATCAAAGTTTCTATCGAATAATATTATCGATATATATATAGGAAAGAGTCTTACATGCTATCCAAATTTTTTTACTGGTTGTAAAATTCACAAAAAAGTGAAGCTGAGATGTGCTCTAAATAATTTATTTAGACTATTTGTAATTTTAGAAAACTGTAATTATGATATATATTTTAATGGAGAATCATATGTTTAAATTACTCTAATAAAGAATCAGTATGATTTTAGTACTTAAATTGAGCGGTTGATTTTGGAAAAATGGATGGGCTCTTTGGGAATAATCCTAGTAAAAAAGGATACAGTCAACTTATATACTGCAACTATTGCGGATCTGACACTCATTTTGAAAATAACTGTGCTAAAAAACGGGATCAGGAAAAAATACATTAGAATCAATAATTGTTAATAATAAACATTGATTAATAAATAATTTTATCAAAATGTTTACACAATTTATTCATCCTTTTTTCATCCTTCACAAATGCTTATTTGTGGACCCTCAGGATCGGGTAAAACAACATTTTTAAAAAACTTAATAAACGGAAGGAATAATCTAATAGGTGATCCAATAGATCGAATAATATGGTGTTATGGGGAAGAACAAGCTAAACCGAATTTTAGCAACATAGAATATTTCCATGGAGTTCCTGAGTCTATTGAAAATGAAAATAATGAACCAATTCTTTTGGTATTAGATGACTTGATGATGGGTGCATTCAATAAAAATGTATGTGAACTTTTTACGAAAGGATCCCATCATCGAAATTTATCTGTAATAGTTGTAACTCAAAATATGTTTCATAAATCTTCCCATACAAGAGATATATCACTAAATACAAAGTACATTGTTGCTTTTAAAAATCCTAGGGATAAATTACAATTTCAATGTTTGGCTAGACAGATATATCCTGAAAACCCTCAAGAACTTTTTAGAATATATAAGGAAGTGACGAATGAACCGCATGGTTATTTACTTATTGATCTCACGCAAGGAATAAATGATCTTTTAAGATTTCGAACTGATATTTTCAATCCATTATATTCAATTTGTTATTCAGATGAAAAGTTCTAATTCAAAAGGGAGGATTTTTACCAATTTTAATAAGTTCATTGCTTTCTGGAATTTTTGGTAAAATATTGAATCATGATTAAAAGCAAGCATCAATTAACCAAAGTAATTTTAATGCATCCAAATGCATACCATAAACTATTAACAAATGACCGAGGAAATGATGTTATAAATTTAAAATTTTTACCAATTTTAAATAATAAAAAAATTAGTGATTTTGATAAATGGATTAAAATTCAGCAAGAATTATGCGCATACCAAAATAAAAAGAGAAACAAAGCTTTTTCACATCACATCGGTACCAAAGTCTTCATTAAAGGTTTCATTAAATCACAATGCCGAAACTCAAACGTATATTAATGACGATTGGAAAGAATCCATTGCCAGTACATCAAAAGTAAACAGGAACGAGTCATCATTAAAAAGGGATGATATACCCAATTTATCCAGTGATGATGAAGAACTTTCTCCTGAAAAATCAGCTACAGTTCCAATTGATTATAAACGAACAATCAATGATACTTCATTTATAGATGATAAGGTATTAAAAAAATCATTAGTGGAGGATAAAAAAATAATAAAAGGACCTGATACTGAAAAAAAGCTGAAACTGCGAAATAGGGTTAAAAAGAATAGAGATACACCCTATCCGCTTCGAAATCTAAAGTATATAAACGATTTAGAAAAATTGCACAGAGCAAACCGTAAAGAAAAAAATAATCAAATTGGCAAAAATAAATTAAATTGGATTTCATATTCTTAGCCCAAGATTATAAAATGTTTTTTCAAAACGAGTTTTTTGTTATAGTGCTCAGCAATGACTCTCTAAATGTGTTTCCTGATAATGTGAAGTGTGCTTTTACCAATATTGTAAACATTCCAGAAATAATGTCTGAGGAATGGGAAGTTGGTATAACTGATATATATTTAAATAACTGTTTCGGAAAAAGTCCTAAAAAGTTAAGGAGAGAAGCAAAAGAAAATGAATCAGAAGGATCGATCTCTAATTCAACAGAATTTATAAGCTTAGTAAATTCTGAAACATTCCGATACAAAACGGATCCAGGGAAAACGGATGAGATTGAATACGGTCCAATCTTTATTTACAGGGACATTATTAAACCTCGATGTGTAGGAAGCAAAAGACCTCGATGTCTAAGAGTTTTGCTTACAAATGGAAGAGAAAAATATATGCAATTCAGAAATGATGAATATTATCCTATTGAAAATTATTCACCAAATGAAATTTCGATATTAATAACAGATTCAAGTGGATATAAAATACCCTTTGAAACATCATCTATACCCATTTTTCTGACGCTGCATTTTAGAAAAAGACGAAAAAATCTATAAATATAATCATTCTTGGGAACTAGTAATTAGAACTAAGTTATCAATCATGGCGAAATGTTATCATCAATACTATTTAAATCAGTGTGGAGGGAGCTTAAGTCACATTGGTAGTCTATATATTTCACCTAGAGTTGTTCAGCAAGGACGAGGTATTGGAAATTTCTTTAGCGGACTTTTTAATTACATTAAACCCGTTTTTCTTTCGGGGATAAATGCATTGAAAAATCAAGCTGCAGAAACCGGGAAGGCCGTTATAAATGATTTGGGTCGGAAACCAATACCTAATATAATTTAAGAACAAAGTAAAATCGCTTTACATAATTTATCAGATAAAGCAATTAATAAAATTACTAAATTACAAAATGGCCATGGAAAAAGAAATAAAAAGAGAAAGCCAAGGAAAAAACGCCGTCATTTAACATCTAAACAACCTCGTAAACATACACATTCAAAAAAATTAAGGAAAAAATCTACAAAAAAAATTAAAATTAGTGATTAGTAACATCTAAACAACCTCGTAAAGATACACATTCAAAAAATTAAGAATCTTTTGAACCGCACCCAACTCAAAGATGTATTTTGAAAACCGAAGAAGTATCATACAATCCTATTGCATCATTGGATAGTGCCTTATCCATTGAATTCGTTTGTTTAGGAAATGGTGAAACATACAGAGTCCTTTCAAGTGTTTACCTAAAACTCATTGTGCAACTTAAAAAAATTGACAATAGTGATATTGAAGGAAATGCTGTTGGTGTTGCTAACAATATTTTGCACTCAATATTTTGAAGCTCATCGGTGTATTTAAATAATACTCTGGTTTCACAAAGCGACAACAATTATCATTATAGATCATATTTACAAACCATTTTAAACTATGGATGTGATGCAAGTGAAAGTCATTTAGCAACACAAGGATATTTCCCAAAGTATGGAACTCAAACACCATTTAAAAGTGATGGTTGCCATATTCTTAAAAATATCTTCCAAAATAGTAACAAGGTGGAATTATTCGGAAAAGTTCATGGTGATATTTTCAATCAGCCAAAGCTTCTTGTAAATAATGTTGATTTGCGCATTACTTTTAATATTGAAAAAACAGCATTTTATTTATTGGAAGACGGTACTGAATCGACCTTGGAAGCCCAGCTTTTCATGAATCATGTAGTGGTTAACCCAAGTATTTTATTAGCTCATCACCATGTTTTACAAACAAAAAATGCAATATACCCGTACAATAAAGTTGAAGTAAAATCATTTACAATATACCCAGGAAATAATACATTATCAATCGATAATGCTGTTATTGGACAGATTCCAAATTTTTTGGTTTTTTGCATGGTAAAAAATCGAGCATATTCAGGAAATCGAGGATTAGATCCTTTTAATTTTGAAAACTTTAAAATTCAACGATTTAATCTATTAGTTAATGGAGTACAAGTACCATCACAGGCACTGGAATTCGATTTCTCGAATTCTAACAATGTACAAAGTTCAAGAGCATATAATTTACTATTTAAAGCGTGCGGAATCAAACATTATGATCGGGGTCTGCAAATTTCCAAGGAAATGTTTGACAAAAATAGTTTTATATTAGCATTTGATTTAACTGCTGATCACTCAAATTCAAGTGTTTGTTCTAACTTGATATCTCAAGGAACAATAAGAATAGAAGGAAAATTCTCTGAACCCCTTGAAGAGGCTGTAACATGTATTGTTTATTGTGAATACGATTCTATGATTGATATTGATAAACATCGAAATATTCGTGTACTTCTTTAAAATGAATACAATACAAATCACCGACTTGCTTTCCAGCAACCAAAAAACTAAAAAAATATTTAAGGGTGTTTTTTCAGCAGATAAACTACCGAAAGAAATTAGTGAATATCCAGCATTAATAGTAGCTAACACTGATTATTCCAACCAACCTGGAATGCATTGGGTTGCATTTTACTTCTATAACAAAAAGTCAGCGGAATTTTTTGACTCTTATGGGCAATATCCTCAGAAAAAAGAGTTTGTTACATTTTTAAAGAGAAATGCATCAAAATATACTTATAACAAACAGCAATTGCAAGGCTACTTTTCCAATACCTGTGGACATTACTGTATGCTTTTTGCTTTTTACAAAAGCAATCAAAAAACTTTAAAGAGTTTTATCAGGAATTTAAAAAAAAAAGATTTCACCTATAATGATAAGCTAATTTCAAAAATGTTAAGTAAATGTTTTAAATGAATTATAATGTTTTAAATGAAAATAAACAAGATTATATATAGTATAAAAAAATATATATTTTTATTTTTTGGGTTCTTCGTACATTCTTTTAGTGATTTTATAATATCTTATCATAATATCCATAGCTTCCTTTATGTATATCGGAAGTTTGTTGCAAGTACATGTGTCGGGACCTTCTGTTGCTTCATCATCACTCCAGGGACATATTTTATAATGAAACCCATACTTTGAGTGCAGGAGCTCCTTCTCCTCCAAATCTTCTAGGGTTGCTTTTAAATATTCCAGTTTCTTATTATGTTCCTCGAAAAGCATATCCTCGAATTGCAGCAAAAATAATTTAATTTGATGCGAATACATTTTATGCTCTCGAGATGTTTCGAATTTTCTTGAATAGACAAGACTGATGAATAATAATAAGGAATAGACTCTTTTATACCATCACTGCTTTGATATAAATTGTAAAAATGGCGTGCTATATCTATTCATCTCTTTTCCTTTATATATTAGATGTGTTATTCCATTTTCCTTCAATTTCTTAAATGGTGTTTTGCTTGAAAATTTATAATGTAATTATAATTATTATAATTATTATAATGGTTCTTCATCCTTGTCAGTTAAATAAATGGCGATTTTAGTTCCATATGTTGTTTTCTTTATCTTACACCCAATGATCTTGTAATCAAAATTAATACATAAGTCCTCGATCTTTGTGTAGCCAATAACAGGCTTTTGTTCATTCAGAGTATCTAAGAAAGACTTTGGGATACATAGAATAAATAAATGATTCGAGTTCTTTCATTGGATGACAATGAATTTATATATATGGCCGTGATGCATATCTGCAACATACCGTTTGAATTCAACTATTTCATAGTGTCTATAAAGAAAGTGACATGTGTTAGTGCGATGTCATAATGCAACAAGGCTTTTTTTTATTAGTATGACCTGA
Organism: Drosophila atripex; assembly: GCA_035045925.1. Lineage (NCBI taxonomy): Eukaryota > Metazoa > Arthropoda > Insecta > Diptera > Drosophilidae > Drosophila > Drosophila atripex. The sequence goes on from JAWNOP010000021.1 coordinate 312,760, forward strand.
TCCCACTCTACCATGAGTTTTGACAACATAAGTTTACTTTACCCGCCAATTTTGTGAAACAAGCACGTGAGCTCCGTTCCAAACTTTCAATTACAAATATTTCTTAAAATACAACTTATTTGTTTAAACAAAACTGCACAATTGAAAAGGTATTTATGTTTATAATGCATGTGCAGCCGAGTTTTTATGTTATGGTTTATGTGTTACGTGAAAATAGTGAGTATCGTTGTGTTGCAGATATACATCAAACTGCTTTTCAGAGATAATTTGTGCAGTCTCAGTTTTGATGTATATATGCAACATTTATTTGTTTGTGATTATTATTATGTTATGTTTTATGTGTTTTTATATACAATTATTTGGTATTTATTGTCTTTGTCGTCTGTGTTATATGTTCATCTATGGAACCAAAGTTATGTTATGTTTCAAATGGTATATACTATTGTATTACATAGGAATAATGTCAGAAAAAGGATTAACGCCTTCGCAAATAGAAAGTTTTTTTAATAGCGTGGATAGCGAGGATGATCTCGACTTTTCTGCTGATGACGAAAGCGATTACTATCCCAATAAAGAAGATTTTGAGACCTCAGATGACGAAGTTTTGGAAAATCAAGTTGAACTCCCTACCGACTTGAATGTTCCAAGCAAGGATGTCAACGGTGTTGCGACTTCTAGCAAAAGGACCTAAGAAGGAATTTGCTATGGAGACAACGCAGTTTGATTTTGAATGAGAACCAACTTCAGCTGCTCACGAGCACTGCGTTACCTCCGGAACTAATGGAGCTGTCCCAGCCTATTCAATTTTTTCGTATCTATTTCCTAAAAAGTTTTTGAGAATATTTCGAATGAAACTAACCTTTACATTCATCAAAAAGAGCCAAACGCAAATATTATTTTTACTCCTTTGGATATTCAACAGTTTGTTGGAATTGTGTTGTATATGTCCATTTCACGACTTCCAAAATGTGCCCTTTACTGGTCTGCAAGTATTGGAATACCGACAATTCAAAACATTATGTCACAAAAAACATTTGAAACAATCAGACGTCACATTCATTTCAACAACAATGATAATAATCTGCCTTTGACTGATTCCCGTCATGATCGGCTTTTCAAAATACGACCACTTATTCAGGAAATTAATAATAATTTTGGAAAAGTACCTAAGGAACAGTTTTTGTGTGTCGACGAACAGATTTGTTCAACAAAAGCAAAATCACATATGAAACGGTACAATCCTAACAAGCCTCATAAATGGGGATATAAAATATATGTTTTATGCGGTAATTCGGGCTTCTGCTATAAATTCGAGATTGATTCTGGCAATGAAAACGTAGTACTACTTAACGAGCCAGATCTAGGAGCAGGCAAATGGATATCCTGGAAAAGTTTTAAGTTCATCAGACTTTCGGCTTGATATCGCAGAAGTGCTAACAAAAGTTAACACTAAATCAAAATTGGGTAAACGAAGTTCCGTCATTGAAAATGAATTGCAGCTAAAGAAGCAGAGAGGTCCAACTCAGCATGTACCAAACCAAATGGTACGACAGGATCAGGTTGGACATTGGCCAATTTGGGCAGACAAAAGAATAAGATGCAAGTTTCCAAACTGTGCAGGATATTCTCAAGTCATGTGCAACAAATGTGGAGTAGCTTTATGCTTCAATAAAAGAAATAATTGTTTCACCAATTTTCACTTAAATTAAACAGTAATTTAAGCGCCTTATAGCAAATATTATAATAAAATTTACGTTTTATCTATGTAAACTAAGCACTGAAACTATTAAATATATTATGAATTCAAATATTTTGTTTAATGCACTAAAACCATTACAAATATATTCATTTATGTTAAATAAATTTTTGGATTATATTAAGTTTAATTTTGAACCCAAGCATATTTGATGTATTTATGCAACATATCCTTTATCCTTAATAAAAGTGTAAAAAATCAAAAATCGGGAAAACGAAAAAAAAGTGTATTTTTTGTTTTTAATTATATATCTAAAAACAAAAACCGCATCAAAATCGGAGTTTATGCCATATGAAGGGTTAAAAATGATTTTTCACACCAAGTCTATTGTAATAAATTAAAAAATATTTTGGACTTATACGTAGAAATTTAATTTAAAATATAAAATTTTACAAGGGTTGAAAACAAGTATAGAAAGAAACAATGGGCATAAGAAAGTGAAATTGCTTTTAAACCTGAAGGGTCAACCGAAAAGATAAAAAAATCTCTGAACAATTGCTAACCTGTTGCGGTCCTTTTTTGTCAATTACACTCAGGTGACATATTTATGACAGGGTCAGGGGATAGGACAGGCGATGTCTGCTGGCATGGGAGTGTATATTTGTTTGTGTATTTGTATAGGATCCCACGCACATACACATGAATGCAAGAAATTAGACGATTGCCTATTTACTCCCTACTCACGCACATACACATCAATGCAAGAAATTAGACGATTGCCTATTTACTCCCTACTAACGAATTTGATAGCAATGCCTTGCGATATTTTACAGGCCATATAATGCTCAAATTTTTACAAAAAAAAAGATTGCGGAGTGTGTGCTGATCTATTGAAGAAAAATGTAGAAGCACAATCCTGTACGGATAATTTTATACTTAATAAAAATTATGACTGCGCAGATAAAAGTTTAAAAATTAAAGCTTCTTTTGATTACTATTTTTCTTTGATTGAAATACATTATAATGTTTTCAAAAACAAAGAAATAATTAAATTTAAATACTTAGGATCTTCTAAGAAAAAGATAAATAACGAGTTGTTGGAAAACATGTAAACTAAAAAGGTAAATAAAAAATTAGCTGTTTCAGTTTATGCTCACCTTCCTAAACATCATCTTACTGAAGGGTATGCAAGCACCGTCCGCTTGCTGAACAACAACAAATTAAAAGCAAGCGGGGTTTTAGGTGATACCGGCTGAAATATACCCTATTTCTACCTTAGTATATAGATATGTATTAATTCGTAGTAACTTAATCATACTCCCAACTAAAATCAAATTTATTCTGAAATATTAATAAATAAAATATATGTATTTTCTTTCATCATCATTATCTCACTATTGCATACTCAATTTTTCTAAAATTACCAAACGTGAAAAGTTACAAAAATCTAAAATTTAAGCTGGCTTTAAAACGAAACCAAACGCACACAAATTAAACCGTATATGTGAATATGTCAGCACGCATACATATACAGATAAATTTGACGCATTCTAACGGATAGCTCTGGGGCGAAGGGGCTTGTTAAACGCTCTTTTTGAGTGGCAGAGCGGTTCTGACCGCATTTACGACCATCGTTTGGATCCATTCCGCGTTTATCTCTGGTTGATCTATGTTCCTTACTTCTGGGCAGAATCCTATTTCTTTGCTGTCGTCGCTAACAACTACTCCCAACTCATTGGCAGCTAAAGGGAGCTGGATAAGTTAACGTCAGATATTTTGGGCAAACGCAAAGTATGGAGTGATTGGGAAACCAGAAAAATGGTTTTGATGGCTTCACTCTCTTGGAATATGACACACAGGCACCGTGGCTAAAGCCACAAAAATTAGAGAAAAATATTGAAAAAACAATGGATTAATTTGTCCCAAAAACAACTCAAAATACATAACGATAAGGGGGCGAGGCAACCGGTATTGGTCAGTTCGAATGGGTATATCAATAACATAGATACACTGGATTAATTTGGAAAAAAATTCAATATAAGCACAGGCACAGTGGATCAAATTGTATAAAAGAGACAGGAAAAAGGTGGCAGGCATCCTTTGCATTTTTATGATTGCTATGGCCCCAGTGTGAGTTATTTGAGTTATTTGAATTTTTTATTTTTTTATTATGTTATGCTCTCGGAAAAATGAAAACCGAAATCCAATGGGGTTTCTACCGACGATCCGTTCACGGGAGCAACATTCGGAGGCTGACGTATCGGTGGTCCTGCTGGCGGTCCGATCCACGGGAGCAACACTCAGCGGCGTTGACGTATTGAGGGTCCTACACACACTCGAAGGCGTTTATGCCTAAGTGCTATAGTTAACACTAACTATCGAGACGATTGACTGTGTATTCGTAACTGTCTTAATTTTAGAAAAACCACTCTTTTATACGTATACTTATGTCTAAGGTCTAGTAGGTTAACGTTATCGACTTGCTTCCGCAACGGTTAAAAGGGTCACCTACTTCAAAGTCTGCTGACCTATATCGCTTGGTCATAGGTTTTGCATTTCATGATTCCGCTGGATCTCGTCATTCCCGCTGTTGATAATGCTGCTCGCTGGCTGGGTCAGTCGATCAGAATCAAATTATTGAAGTCGACGCTCTTCTCTAACTCAAATGCCTATTACTCGGTGTGAAGATCTAGCATATGTTATTATATAGGTGCCAACATTCTCTCCCCCTCTCCATTGAGGGACTCAATCCAATTCGACTGTGCGTTGTTGTGGGAACGTCTTAGTGAACCGTTGTGTAGCTTTTCCCTAGAAAATATTGTGACTCTTACCTAATAACTACAATTTATGTTAATACAAAAAAATAAAAGAATCATGTGAGTGAGACATCCAATATTGGTACGATTCCCAAGATATTTCTATTCTCCCCGTTGACTCCTTCGTCTTGTTGCGCGCTCTCGTAACCATACTCCTTGGGCAACCCATATAGTACCAGCCGTTTTTTTCTGTTGGCTCTGGTAGACATATGCAATTACTTGTGTTTGGAAATTTCATATTTAACGACAATATGTTCAATACTCCTCGGGCTATCGCTCTCTGCATCCCTCCAATACCTCTGATGCTCATGTCGGCGGATGCCGATGTACTCCTAACTTGGATAACAATCCCTGATACATTATGTTTACATGTGATCCTGAATCTAGCACTACGCGACATTTGTGTCGTGATTCTGTAGTACCTTCCACTTGGGCAGTTGCGAGTAACACATAGGGGTTCGTAGGTTGGCTGACAGCGGTTATCCGTGTGGGCGTATAATGTCAGCGCGAAAGCGTGGGCAGACGAGGCAATTCCTATTTTCACGCTAGTAGTATTCCCGCGCAAGTCAAAGGTTCAGCGTGTTAACTTGCATTTGAGATAGCCTTTGAGGTGACACAAATTTTGATTTTTTACTGTATATCTAGAATAATATGTTGAGTTATATATGGAGTAAAGATTTAGTTACTCGGAATAATGTTGCGACTAATGGTATCAAGCTCGTGCTGTATAATGGTTTGCGGGGTTTCCACTGCATTCGTACAGCCCACCTTCCATCCAACCGACCGCGGGACACTGCCGCTTAATAAACAAGACAAGAAGTGGTGAAGACCATTGTAGTTCGAACATAATACGCAGAACGGTCCGTGTTCGGCATATGTCAAACTACAATGGCTAAGGAGTAGAGGACGAAAGATTCTAGTCCTTTTACTAGGCAACTACTAGTCCTTATAGCTCCTAAAATTTAAGCGTGTTAGTAAAGGCTGGGTGTCTTTATTACCATAAATAAGATTATATAGAAACATCACACCCAGCATCGTTATGCGGTTTGTTAATGATGGTAAGTTGATTAATAACAGTCTACTGCGATAAGACGGGAGGTGAAGATTTTCTTACCAATTTAGTCCCCTAAGGGCGTAAGTATGAAAGTTTTTTTGTACAGATTCTATGTGATCTCGGTGTACTCCATATGGGGACTCCGTTTATTTGCTAAACACCAATTTTGGTCTAGATTGGTGAATCTATACTGAAGACAAATGTAAAGGTTATCAGCGTACATAGGTATAAGTGAATAAGTTAAGGCAAGTGGCAAGTCGTTAATAAACAGTGTAAAAGTAAGGGTCGAAGATGGCATCCTTGGGGCATCCCAGATGTGACGGTGTCTAAACGTGAGGTACATCTTTAAAGAAGACGTTGGGTTCTTTCAAATAAAGAGCTCAAAATCCAGATAAGTAGATCAGTTGGGCATCCCAAAAAACTGTAAGAAGCAACTTACTTACAAAGAAGCGCATTGTGTAAATGTCGACTGTCTGTAAGCTATTCCGGAAACAATCCGTGACCTAAGATTTTAGCTCCAATATGTTGATAGTGGTCATGCTGGCATCGAGATATTATTGAACTATATATGTTAGTTTTGCAAATCGATACATTTTTCGAAAAGCTTTGGAATTGCTGACAATTTAGAAATGCCTCTTTATTTGGCAGCGTCGGATTTTTTCCCTTTTTTATGTAGAGGAATAATGTAAGATTCCTTCCACATAAGGGGAAAGATCGAAGTCTCCAGTAATGGATAAAAGAGTTTAAAGTTTCCACAGATCCTCGGCGCAGTTCTTCAGAACACAGCCGGTACTCCGTCGGGGACTTAACACGGGCTTGACCTTAAGAAGATCTAATAATCGTAATAATCGATTGATAACTGCTAGCGAGTTGAACTAGGAACCAATGGATCTACTTCCATCTACCGATAAAAAAGCAGGATCCAGCACGAGCAACTTCTTAGCAGTTACACTACTATATGCTCGATACGCATACAGAGTAACATGTTACAATGGTTACATGCTAAAATGGCGCCCAACATGGGGCCCACCGTCCCGGCGGCCCGACTAAAATTAAAGAAGAAGAATCCTATGCCCTTCCAGCTGACATAGACTCTCGTACGTACAATTAGTTACGGATGACACTTTCGATCCAAGATATTTTAATAGACTTCAAGACCAAGTGTACATGTCCGATATTGAGATACTAGGGTTAACTACAGCTCCTGAATGCGTTTCATTTTTAATTGGATATAACTCCGAAGAGGATATAACTATAAGTCAGGTGATGGAATTTAAAGCGTAATTTCTATCTACATTCATACCTTAAAATTTCCAGCCTGTGCTGTTTATCCAGTTTTGATTGGAAAAGATTCTGACATGGAATATATCTTTGTCTGGTGCAGATTTCTTTCCACCAGGGTACTCTCCATGACCACGACCACGTTTCTATAATCAAAACCTTTAAAAATTTTCTGGAAAAAGTCAAAAATTTCGGAAAAAGGACCACCGAAGATGGTCCAAACATCTTACGATAAGTTCGACTAGATAAGTAGTAAAAATCCTAATGAAAATGAGTCAATATTACTGTAGTGACGGTATGGCCCCTTGGAAGAATGATCGGATGACGTCCATCAAAATCAAGCGCAGAGTTCCCCAGGTGCAGACGCAGAAAGCTAGCGTAGATAGGAGCAAGAAAAGAAAAAGGAGCAAGCGAGGTAAGCGGGCTGTGATGTCCCTGGGAGGAGCCGTAGCCAATGAGGTCCTGGCGCGAAGTTCGATGGTTGCCCTTTCGGCCACAGTAGCGATGGGCCAATTATTCTTGGAGCCATGTAGAAATGGAGGTCCATGGGACCAGAGCTGGGAATTAATTATTCTCAGTAGCTCAGTGGGAAGAGCACCTCTGGACAGTAGATCGGCTGGTTTGAAAGCAGTAGGAATCACCATTTTATTGCCTTGGTGAGTACCTGTGTGAAAGAGACTCGATTAGAAACAAACACGTTAAATCTGTCAGGTTCGTCTTGAATCCAGCATAGGTCAACCCAGGAGTCACACCAATCATAACTATCTCCATTATATCTTCCAAGGTCACTAACTATAAGTCATCAGTCTTGCTAGTAAGTCAGCTCCAGATAGTTCCAGCTTCGGTATTATCTGAATCTTTAATACCCCTTTAGAATCTTTTAATGGGGTGGAGTGGTACCCCACTCGACCCTTTGAGCATAACAGACGACAATCAGACCCTGCCAAGACCTACACCCAAGCTCCATACGATCCTTTCTTGGCAGGGAAGGACTGAACGGGCAAACTTAATTCGCTGAGTTTGATGAAAACTGGAACAGAATTGCAACCACTCGGAGAGATGGGATTGGGGAAGGCTTTCATCCCACCACAAATTTTCGCTGCACAGCTTCTGTAATAATATTATTGCCCTTTCTCTTGTCAAGGCGACTAGGTGAGAGCGAAACCTAAGCAAGGTATGGAAAAGCTTAAGTTGAATCTTTGGCGACAACAGCACGGGAACTGACATCTAGGCCTGATATCAGGCATCAGTCTCAGCATAGCAGTGATGGGGTCGGAAGTACTGGCACTTACCTCGCAGTTCCTGCGTATTCCTTGATGAACGACGCATATTGGGTGCTTAAATTTGGATGACGATCCAGCTTGCGTTCAAGTGAATGAAACCAACACAAGGTTTGCGTAGGATTCTCCTAACAAATCAACGTTGTGTTTGATTGGAAGACGAACTAAATAAGCACCTGATTAAAGAGGGACGTGGTGCATGGTGGTGCTTGGCGTAGTGGGCATCGCAGTCAAGCTCCTCCTTAGTATCCTGGACGATCGGCGCAGTGCAGGCTTCAAGTTCCCAGAATTGGCGGAGAAGATAATCTAGGCAATTGTCGAAAGGGGTTGTGGAGTCAGCACAAATCACCTTACAAGATGATGCCAAACAAGGTTTCCCTGGGGTTCCACATCCTCCAGAAACTACCCATCTCCGATCAGCAAATCAAATCAGCAAAGTTCGGATCAGAAAAAACCACATTGGCAGATCAGATTGACGGTCTACGATGTGAGACGCCACAACTGCAATATACACAGGAAACGTACCAATGCTCCATCCGTAGTAAATTCTGCGTCTCCAAGGCCAGTCACTGCTACAGAGCATTAGGACCGATGAAGCTGAAGTTGGCGCATTGACGCTAGTTCACAAGCGTGTTACAAGAAGCCTGAGAATCGCAACCACAGCTCCATTGGCCGGATCCAAACCGTATGCAGGAATGGAAGTAGAGCCGGATGATTGCACAGATGCAAGAAAGCATGGTGTCGGCGATTGCACGTTGGGCAGTGAGAGGCTGAGCATCCGCGAGCTAAGTGCTCAGACTTGAGGCACACATAGCAGAGGGCAAGACGCCGGACCTCGTCGTATCGTTCCTCAACTGACAAGGCGAGGAACCTTGGGCAAGAAGGCACAGCATGTGCATGGATGCCGCCCAGGGCACTCGAAGGAGGCGGAACATGCACGATTGATTATTAAATGGGCTATGTCGGGCCAACCGAGCAGTTCAGATTTTCCGATTATTTCAAAAATTTTATTAGGGGTAAACAAAAAATTTATAAAATACAAGCACAAATGAAGCTTAGCAATATAATCTCAGACAATGCAATTGTTTATCATTCGTCGGCAAGAGGCTAGGTGGGGGACACACACAAATGCAAGATGAGCTAGGGTGCAGCAGCTCTAGAAAAAAGCTCCCAAAAGCGCATGTCCTACAAATACCAGCACGTGGGAGAAACAATCAAAATAGAAACTGCTTATTAACCGCGGCTGCTTCTCCGTTTCAGAGTCTTTATAGATTATTTCAGACAGCTTCACCTTTGGCTGCTTGACCCAACAGAATTGGTTATGCCCCAGCCAAATAGCCAGTGGATATAAGATCGCACATATATGCCCACTTATGGGAAGTTCAATTCAATTCACAGGCCAGCCATCCATACCCGTGAGCTCACGCTGCATTATATATGAGCATAGATATAGATCTATATGAATAAAGCTGCGCCTCATCGGTGCGGATCTTTTGTAGGCAGCGCAGCCAGACCCAAAGGGACATTGATCCAATAATGACCATGAATGCCAAATAAAGGCAATTCTGACAAATTTCGATATTACAACAAATTTCGATATTACAGGAGAATGGAGTTTGTCTCGCCATGAGCATTGGTGCCATCGGGCAATCTCCGCGTCATACCCACTTGAGTCGCGTGACTATTTTCCTTTGGAGGAGGTGACTGGCCACGGTTTCAGGTTTAACGACACAACAGATTTGTTTTAGGTTTTCGTTTTATGTGTTCATTACGACTTTTGTTTCTATATCTATTTGTCGGGTCAAGCAGCCGCCGGAAAGAATGTTATCATTTTCTTTTATATATATATGTTCGCGTCTCTCGCTCTATTTTTGTCGCCCACTCTCGTGCATTCGATCGGCCACCTGCATTTGCCGTCATGCGCTAGCGTTTGTCTCACTCTCGCGGGATCTCTCGATCGCTCCGCTGCATCAGGCGTTGAGCCGCGCTCCCGCGTCATTATTCTAATTCGGTCGCCCACCCTATTCAGTCACATATGTACATATATCATTTGTAGAAACCCCAAAACAATTAAATAAAATATATCATATCTATAAATCGAACTGTGCTTGTTTTATATTGTTATATATATAATATTTAGAACACAAACTTAAAGCTCCCGAAAACGCTCGGTAACTGAACACTAGTTCTACGCAGGGTTTGTTATTAAATATAAATCTGAAATTATTGAAAACGATACAGCTTTTGCTTAACATTAGTACTATTAAAATTACATTTTCTTTATATTCATAAGATTTATTTTTTATTGGTGTAGTAAGAACATTTTCTTGATCACTTTCAATATGGTTAACATTTGTTATTGGGGTGATTAATTCGATATCTGCTTTAACATAATTTTTAGGTTATTGACATAAAAATTGTACCATTTTTGTATTTCCTTCTTATTAATATTATCTTTCCTTCTTATTATTTTGTATCCCCCTTCTTATTAATTTAATTTTAAAGAAACTCTATTTTAAATTTATTTATTTCGTCTCTTGATATAGGTAAGAAACTCTATTTTGAATTTATTTATTTCATCTCTTGATAATAGGTATCAAGAGGTCTCAGGTAAGAATATATTGTTTTTAGCTGGAGCTATGTTTTTTTTTTTTTTATTTTATCCTCTATTTTATTGATAAATATGGTGATCTGATTAATTTCAATAATATGTAATAAAGAAAGCTAACTTCGGACGGAGCCGAAGTTGATATACCCTTGCAGTTGAGTGGCAGTCTGCTAGATGGCGACATGCATCTTATACTATTAGATGTATATCGGATAATATATAGTCGGCCGATTCCTTTGAAATTTGGCATGCCGAATTATTTTATCCAAATTGGAATCCATACAATGTCTCATTCTTACTTCAAAAACAACGAAGTTATGGCATTCCCGATCAATATGTTATATAGCAGCTATAGGATATAGTCGACCGATCCGACCGAAAGGAGGGTGTGTGCAAAGTTTAAAGACGAGAGCTTTAAAACTGAGAGGCAAGTTTGCGGAGAAACAGAAAGACGGACAGACGGAGTACTTTGAACAAACGGACGGACAGATGATCAAACGGACATGCTTATATCGACTCAGGAGGTGATCCTGATCAAGAATATATATACTTTATAGGTCAGCATACTGCTGACAAAAATTATAATACCCTCGCCAAGGGTATAATTATAAAAGTTTTATTCACAAATTCTGTGGAATTAATATGTATAGGGACTTATCGTGCCTCCTCTTGTATTGGGACTACATAAAACCACATGTAGTCTGGAGTATGTCATAGATGGGAATAATCCTATCTATTTTTTAATAAATTATTTAAACAAAAAATAGTCAATTAAATATTCTGCAAATTTGAAAGAAACTTATTACTACGCTTGTTGAATACTTTTTTTTTAAATTAATGTTTTTTTTTTTTAATTTGTATATATATATGTATATATATATATATTATATGTGTTGATAATGTTATGATAATTCCATTTGTAATGGTCTCTTAATATTACAAGGGTGGACCTCTTTTAATTTAGCGTATCGATGGTTCATCGATATGGTTCATTCTTATGTCTGAGTCGTTTGTAATTTATCGGTCCTTCATTTCTCCATTCTTTGTAATTTTCCCTTTCTTTGTTTAGCTTGGTAATAATTTTCATTTTGTATGTGTCTATTGCTTCTTGTAGTTCCTTACCATTTTTCGTTCTTTGCTGTTATTGGGGAGAAGTGAATTGTGTGTAATATCTTTAATTATCCTACTGCAATCTGGATTTATGCTTCTATTGAAACATCTTTATCTATACTGCTTTTTACTTCGATTAAATCTGAATAAAGCCTTTTATTTCTGCATTCTTATTATGTAAATTCGGTTTCGCAAAGTGTAATTTTACACCTTCTTTATTTAAGAAACTTGCTATCTGTTTTGGTTATTTACAATATCTTTGATATTGTATGCTGTTACAAATTTTATAAGTTTATCTATAACTGTTACAAATGATCTATAGTTAATATGATAAATATCTATATGGATTATTTGATATATTTCTAGCGGTATTTCCGTTATATTAAATTTTGGTTTTATTGGATGTCGGGTCAGGCAGCAGCAGCCACGCATAGTATTATCTATACTATCACTATCACTAAGATCACTAAAATATTAAACGTAAGTTTGTAATGTTTTCATTTATATTTTCGCTATTGTTGGTCTGCTTCGAGCTTTCGCTTTCGCCATGTTCTATGGCGGGCTCACTCTGGCCCCTTACCTCAATGCATAAGCATCATAATTTGGTCCCTGTCTCGCTCCGTTTCATATGCGCGCTTAATTGAAAATAAACAATATTGTAACGTTGAAACGAACATTTTTTTTTATTTGGATAAAGGTCAATGAAAAATCTCAATGACCAAACATTGGTGACCCGACGTGATATAATTAATAAAATTAACAATTTCACGAACATAAAATATAACAAGTGCGAACATATTTGATTCAGTTTTGCGCTTTGTCAAAACATATGCATGTAAATTTTGACCATAAACTATGCAATTGGGATCAGTGCATCAGTATCCGATAACAAGTATTTTGTATTTATAAATCTTTTAATAATATAAATAAATACACAGACATACAGTACAATATATACAATCATCTGGTCCAGTCTAGAGTTATCCGATCCGCTAATCACAACTTGCAAGTGCATTCGCCACGCATAAGCATTCATATACAAGCTTATATACATTCCATAATCTGGATGAACTCCAGCGAACCCATCACAGGAGAACCCACTTCCGCTCGGAGTGCCATTTTAAAAGGATCCAAGGAGCCCATCAGCCGGGGTCCAAGGTGGAATATGTCATGCTCCAAGTGCGTCATGGGCAGAACTGTGTTCTCACAGTCACTGTGTTTTGAAGGAGAACAGTTCAACAACAAAGCTCAGGGTTGTTTTTGATGGTTCGGCTGCCACCACCTCTGGGTATTCCTTGAATGACAATTTGATGTCTGGTTCAGTTATTCGACCAAAGCTGCTGCACATTCTTTTAAGGTTCCGTTACCATCGAATGGCCATTACAGGTGATATTTGCAAAATGTAGCGATGCGTTAGAGTTTTCCCGAGGACAGCTATCTGCAGTGCACTCTTTGGCGGAATTCCACCCAGGATGACATGCAGGTTTTCAAACTAGATACTGTCACTGATACTTAGGGAAAAGTCGGCCTCATTTGTATCAGTTCGAGCAATTCATCAGTTGGCGGAAATTGAGAAGTCTGCGTTTCCAAAGGGTTCTGGAAAGGATTCCGAAATTCTGCGTCGCGATTTTTATGTTGATGATTTGACTTCAGGAGGCGGTTCTATAGATGAGGCTATCAGCATAACGCAGGAAACAATTACGCATTCTCGCCAAGAGCCAATTTCGGTTGCCCACTTGGCTCATTATCCTTTCCTCAATCGCCCGGCTATATGATCCGATAGGACTTGTAGGACCTGTCATTACGAGGGCAAAGATCTTTCTTCAGAAGCTATGCTATGATGAAAGTCTGCAAAAAACTCTTCACTCCGATTGGGTTATGATTTGTTGTAGTTTCAGCATGGCGCAGCATGCTGAATTCCCTCGATGGTCATTATCATCAGGTTCTTAGGGTTCATCAGAAGGGTATCGAAGGGTACAAGTTGAAAAAATCTGCTCAAAGTCCCGAGTCAATATTATTAAAAAAATTTTTTAATAATTTAAAATAATTTTTAAATAATTTTAAACAATTTTTAAATAATTCATCTTCTGGGTCAATTATTATAATTTTTCTGTCATTATTATAAATAATAAGGGGTCTTGCTGAATAGGTTGCAATAATTTGTGTTTGGTATTTATTTACTATTCCTTCTCTTATGAAAATCTAAATTGGTTCGTTTTCGTCCGCTGAATGGATAATTTCTGATATCATTAAAATTGATTCCTCATCATTATTATCATTTATTAGAGGTGCTGTTTCCTGTCTGTCTCTAAAATTCTTTATCAGTTACGCTGTAATGTTTGTCATGTTTATTTAAAGTTCTTGGTACAAATGCTACTGGTTGACCCTATTGTGATAAAACAGCGCTGATTGCAAAATCACTGGCATCTATTGTCCCTTTAAATGCCTTATCGAATTCCGGAAATTTTAGTATTGGGTGTGAACTTATGAGTGCTTTTAAGTTTTCAAATAAATCAATATATTCTGGATCGTATTCATTGTTTTTTTGATAATTTTTTAGCAGTCTTTACAGAATTTCCCGTAGAATCCTATCATTCCTTAGAAGCCTTTAAGTTGTTTCTCTGTTTTCGAAATCGGTATAGCTAAAACATACGGCATTTTTAAGTCTAAATGGCATTCTCACAAAGCATTCTTCGTAAAGTCCCATTGGTGTAAAGATTGCTGTTTTTACTATATATTCTTCCCCCATCAAAATTTGGTGGTAGCCCTTTGCTAGGTCTACTGGGCTGGAATATTGTGCCCCGCCAAGTTTGTCTAAAATTTAGTCCATAAAACGCTTATTTTTTTTCACTATTTAACCCTGTTAAATTAAAGTTTTTGATTTCACTTACTTCAAATATACAAATCTCTTCAGGGAATTTGGAGAGGAATGGTGATGTATTCCCCTCGTTGATCCTTATCGTTGCATTGGGTAATTTTAAGTAATTACATTTTTACAGTTTAGATTTCGTGTTCTGTCCTTTATTTGGTTGGAGCATCAATGGTGCCGCTCCAACGATCGAAATGTCTCTGGTTTTTTACAATATTCTTTAAGTCTAAATAAGGCTAAGTCTCATAGCTGCGCTGCTCGCAGGCGGCGGCAGAGAGACGGCTATGTATCTATATACTTATGTATATTGCTATGCGCTCCCAAGTGGAGGCGCGAGGGGTATGCATATGCTGTCCGTTCGTTGCAGTTATGCCGACGCTAGCACTTTCCGTGTGTGGGCTAAGCCATACCGATCGGATCATATTTCGGCCACTTAGGGTTTATGACCGGGACTTTGAAATATGTAAACACTGCAACAAAGTGTTACAGTGCGTACCCTTTAAGTATCATAAGTTCAATATATGTGCATACTACATCTCCCTCCTTTTGAAAAATAACGTAATATAATGAAGATATTTTTATAATAAAAATTTCTAAGCAATACATTCTCTTTTTTATTTATTTGTTTTTGTATTATCTTATTAGAATTAAAGAAAATGAAATTATTAAAGAATATGTTTTTTTATTTATCTATGTATGTGTGTCTTTATATGGCCATACTGAGTGCAATTTATGAAATAAAGATTTTTAATCTATCCTTATGAACTGTTTGTTTCCTATGTTTATTATTTGTTATTATAATGTTATCTCTATCTCCTATTTCCGTTACTATATACGGACCTGTATATTTAGGATCTAACTTATGACCTGTCTCGTTTTTTAATAAATCTTGGTCACCTACAGATATATCTATATCCCTTACTTTATGAACATATAGAATTTTATTTTTATTCTTATTTGCTTCTAACATAACTCTAGCTCTTTTATAGGCTACTTCAAATCTATACTTACTCTCCTTCTATAGTCATCTATATTATATAGTGCTTCTATACTATCTATGCTATTAAAATGTTTCGGTAAATTACTTGTTTTACCGAATACTAGCTCATATGGACAATAAGTATGTGCCATAGAGGGGGTCGTGCTGAAACAAAAGACAAAATATTGAAGCCATATGTCCCAATCAGTTTTATCAACCGATATGTAAGATCGTATGTACTCATTGAAAGTTCTATGACTTCTTTCTATTGTTCCAACTGTCTGGTGGTGGTGTGTTGTGGATGTAATGTTTTCAATCTATAAATATTTGCACAAATCGTCTATAATTGAATTCTTATATTCTGCTCCCATGTCCGTAATGAACGTCTCCATTGGACCGTATTTCAGGATAAAAGGATATCAGGATATTTCCGTATACATCATATCTTGCAGTAATTTTTCTGCCATGTTTAAATAAACATAACGTATTTTTTATCTGCAAGGTCACTACTTTACGTACTTCATCATTGTTTATGACGTCGTATACGTTGGGCTTAGAAGCATTATTTAAAGATTGCATAGACAATTCTTGTTTTTGATTTTCCGCGCGGATTTTTTGTCTACTTTGATATCTGGTAGTGACTTTCAATATATTTCTAGTTATATATTGTAAATCTTTGATGGTTATCCTTGATAAAGCATCAGCTACATAATTATCTTTTCCCTTTAAATATTCGACTGTAAAGTCGTATTCTTCTAGTTCGAGCCTCATACGTGTCAGTTTAGAACTGGGGTTGATCATTGAGAAAAGGTATATTAAAGGTCTATGGTCTGTTTTTATTAAGAAATGTTTTCCATATATGTATGGAAATGTAATATCGCCCAATGAATTGCTGCTAATTCCTGCTCAGTAGTACATTTGTTCCTTTCACCTTTTGTAAATGCTCTTGATGCGTATGCAATGGGAAGTTGGAGACCATTATGGTTTTGAGTTAAAACCGCTCCACATGCTTGCTTACTTGCATCTGTTATTATACAGAATTCTTTAGTGAAATCTGGATATTGTAGCAAGGTAGGTTCCATAAGTTTTGTTTTTAAGTATTGAAATGCATTTTCACACTCATCCGTCCATTTAAAAAGAACATTCTTTTTACATAATCTTGTTATGTGCCGTGAATAGTCGGCGAAATTTTTTATAAAACGTCTATAATAGTTACAGAATGCTACGAAACGTCTAGCACTGTCCGCGTCGTGCGGATCTGGGTAGTTCATAATGACATCGTATTTCTTGTCATCTGGAAGTATTCCTTTATCAGTGCATTTATGACCTAGAAAAGTCACTTCATGCATAAAAAATGAACATTTTTCTGGATGTAACTTTAGGTTGTATTTCCTACATTTCTCAAAAACATCTGTTAAGTTCTTAAGCATATGTTTTTCGGTACAGCCAATTACTATTGTCATCCATATAAAGGAATGCTTGAGAAGGTTCTAGACCAGTGAACGCAATAGTCATCATTCTCTGAAACGAATTAGGGGCTATTTTTAATCCGAAGGGTAATCGCGTGAAACGATATGAGCCGTTGCTCGTTGAAAAAGACGTTATATCTCTTGAACCTTTTTCTAGTTCAATTTGATGGAATCCTGACATTAAGTCAAGACACGAAAAGTATTTTGCTCGACTTAGTTCATCTAAAATGTCATCAATTCTAGGTAATGGGAATTTATCAGATAGTAATTTTTTATTTATCTGGCGGTAGTCAATTACTAATCGCCATTTCTTTACATTTGACCCGGGGGATGAATTCTTAGGAACAAGTAACAATGGGCTATTGTATTCAGATACTGACGGTTCGACAATCCCGTCCGAGATTAATTTACCTACTTGCTTTTGTATTTCGTTCACCTGACTATGTGGGCTTCGATAGTTCTTTATATATACGGGTTCATCATCTTTTAATCTCAGTTTCTGTAATCTCAGAAAGTTGTGATAGTACGGATTTTTCTCTATTGTCTGAATTTGTGTTGACTACATCGTAGTTCGAAAGTGATTCATATGTTAGGTGATCTGTACTGACTACTTGGTCGGTATTTGTTGTGTTTAGTAGTCTTATGAAGGCATTATTAGATTTTGCTATGGTATTTGCAATATAAATGCCATGCTGAATTTCCTGATTTGGAATAAATACACTGTCTTCTTTTGAGTTAAGCTCAATTTTACGAATAACTTGGGATCTTGCTGGCAGAAGTATGAGTTATTGGTACATTAATTGGAAATTTTTTGATCTAATTATAATCTTCAGATGGCTTGAAATCTAATTGACAGTTGAATTTTTTAATAAAGTCGATGCCTATTATTCCATCGCATGGAATTGGGAAATGTGAATTTAGGATATGAAAATCGTGTGGAATTATGTATTTAGTTGTCTGTATCTCCAACGAAACTAAACCTTTGGATTTGGTTATTTCTTGACTTATGCCTTTTATGTCTATGATGTGATCATATTGGATGTTTTGGAAGTTATCCGAAGTTTCTTTTAAAATGGAAATGTCTGCACCTATTAAAAAGATAAGCTCTTTTCCAGTACCTACATTGAAAAATGAAACGAATATATTTTGGCTGAGATTAATGGTGTGAACTCTGACTTCTCTTATTGTTGAGTATTTAAAGGGCTTTGGGAGTTTCCCGAAGTATTTTGGTTATTACTTTGCGTAATTCTGACATTGCTTTGATTATTGCCATTGGGGTTTTACTATATATTGGCCTCGTCCTCCCCTGTTATTTGGATAATTGTTATTGTTGTTATTTTGATAATTGTTGTTGTAGTTATTGTAATTACCACGAGAATTATAGGACAGTATTTGACTGTCCAGTTGCTTCAGTGCAACTATTGACAAATTTGGAAACAGCATCATTCATAGTACTAAAGGTGCCAGCTTGCATGATAAGTTTTACCTTATCGATTGTGCAATTTTTAGTCATTGCTTTGACTGCGTGCTGCGTAGAATAACTTCTGGCTAGCTCTAAAGGTAAACCATCCGTTATATATGCACCTTCTAAGGCTTTCGTCATCTGCTCAATTTCTTGTGTATATTGGTTAGCAGTTTTATTGCGCTGCTATAAGTTCATCAGCTTCGCTGATAATACTTCAACAGTTTCGCCCTTGACGTTGCCTCTTAGTTTAGAAATCACTTCAGTAATTGTTGTTTCATTACCGATTAGATTTCTGGCGACACCTTTTAGCTTTGGAGACGGCTAATTCTTCGTGCAAGAGGAATATTCTTCGAGGAATATATTGAAATATTTTATATTTATTATTTTATTTATTTATTTATTTTTTTTATTTCATTTTCTTAGATTTTAGGTGTTAACATTTATGTGTAATCTGTTGTTTGTGCTATATATAATTTTTTCTTATTTTTATTTATTTTGCTGTTTATATTTTATCCAGGTCATTTCCCCGGCCTTTCATTTACCTTTTTTTCAGACAATTATTATGCAGCTTGTAAATCTTATAATAAACAGTGGCGCACATGATAACGACTATGATTATTAAAAGTACATGTACCCAATACAGATCAACGTTGGTAGATTCTACCTTGTTGATGACATTGGCAGTGGAATCCACTGTTTTTATGTCCAACGTCATTTTAGTGGGTTTTGCATATACTTTTATTTGTGCTTCATTAAAATTATAAATGTCTTCTATTGACAATTTACTTATCGCATTACTGCGCATTTATAATAATAAACTTCCTGCCTAGTTTTTTGTAGCGTAGCTTTACAGGCTACACGTCTAATCGAGCAGAAAAGATTCTGCTCAATTTTACAAAATATTATATTATAGATATAAAAAAAATATGCATCGCAGTGCAATTAAAAAAATTATGCAGCGCAGTGCATGGATAAAAAAAAATAATAGTGTTGTTGTGCGCTCTTTGTAGCGCTGTCGGTTCACTGCTCCGGGTCTGACTTGGAACGGCAGACGGTGCCGGTGCTGGCTGCACAGGCTGCTGCTTCTAGTTGGGGCACCGGTGCTAGTCCTTGCACAGGTTATTTTATGCTGGTTATGCTGAGTACATTGGTCCAGGGCAATCCTTGGACAGTTTTCTGGCTTCCTTGGCAAAGGCTTTGGGTATGTTGGGTTTTATGGTGAATTATTAATTATAGTTATAAATCATTTATATTTTTAATATTTGCTAAGCGAGTTACAGAGTTAGGCTTCTTAGATGGAGGCTTTCGTGCACCAAAAAAATAAAGCTCTTCCATAAGCTTTTGTGCCGTTGCCCATGTGGGTGGAGTATTTTGAATGTATAATAGCCACTTAATGTGTGCTATTATTTTTTTTGTTATTTTATATATATATATATATATATTTTATTTTTTTTCACCTCACTTGCCTATTACTCTGACTCTACTCACTCAGACTTTTCTCCACTGCTGCCTTTTGCTTGTATATTTTATCATCCTTTGCCATGATATATTTTCCTTTCAATCCTTTTGTATAAGCATTAGCCATGATGTATTTTTCCATCCTTTTAGCCAAATTTTCCTGAGTCCTCCAGGACTTATGTCACGGTCGCCATGATGTATTCCCTCGTTGATCCTTATCGTTGCATTGGGTAATTTTAAGTAATTTCATTTTTACAGTTTAGATTTTGTATTCTGTACTTTATTTGGTTGGAGCAGCAATGGTGCCGCTCCAACGATCGAAATGTCTCTGGTTTTTACAATATTCTTTAAGTCTATATAAGGCTAAGTCTCATAGCTGCGCTGCTCGCAGGTGGCGGCAGAGAGACGGCTATGTATCTATATACTTATGTATATTGCTATGCGCTCTCAAGTGGAGGCGCGAGGATTTTGCTGTTGGTTAAAGTTAAAATTTCTATTTTGGTTTTGATTAGTATAGTATTTTCTAGTGTTCTGGCTTCTATGAAAATTATCATTTTGTTTTTGATTACTTTGATTTATACTGTTATTTTGATAAAGGTTGCCAAAATTAAGGACCATGTATTTTATTTTGAAGTAGTGCACTTAATATGTTAACTAAGTTTCCATTGTTTTCAAATACTGCGAAATCTGTTATCCACCACAATGTACCTTACCTTTATATCTAAATCCCGAATACTTGTGACTCTTAAGATGTCCCTTTTGGTGAGTCCCTCTTGGACCCTGGGTCGATAGTTTTGTCTTAATTTTTCCTTGCATGGTTGTCATGATGTCGGCGTGTTAATGTTTCACTGGTCTGGCTTGGCTTGTATTTTAGTGTTGAAAACAACGCTTAATACCTGATTTGCCTCCTCATAATATTCCTGGATGATATAATCTACTGATGCAATGAATCCATGCAGAGTTTCCTCTTCTCGGGTAAAAGTGGGAAAATATCGATCCATGCAGAGTTTCCTCTTCTCGGGTAAAAGTGGGAAAATATCGAATCTTTTCTCGATGTTTTTTCTCAGCAGCTCGCTTTTAAACAATTTTTTAAACGAAATCGATGTTCATTCGGAAGAGAAGTTATCAAAGATGACGATATGAAAAAATGCGAATTTGAAATCGACAATTTCAGCTCAAAGCTGCTTGATGTAGATTCCGACTTAAAAGAATATTGGAAAAACCAGGAATTTCAATATCCTTGTTTATATAAAATAATAGGTGGTATACTCTGCTCCAGCTACCCAAGTGAGCGTCGAAAAGTCATTTTCGCCATTAACATTGTTGCTGACTGGCCAAAACTGTAAGCAATCAAGCGAGGCCATATTAAAGTAACTGTATATATGTATACTTAGTCTATGGAGATATGCAATCAAATATCTACAATATTTATTGTATCTTAGATTGAGTGATATTATTGGACGAAAAAAAAAAAATCACAATTAATGATTATTTTACTGTTTTTAATTTTTTGCTCAGAAAATAATGATTATTTATAATTCGTATTTTTTCGCTCAGAGAATGATGATTATTTATTGATTTATTTCTATTTTGCTCAGAGAATAATGATTATTTTTGATTTTTATTTTTTCGCGCAAAGAATTATGACTATCTTGACTATCTCTCTCTTATTTTTTCCCTTAACCAATATAATTATGTTGTTATTTTTAAAATTATACTCATAATTATTACGTTTTTGGTCTTTGGAACCGTATCTACACGCCTGACATAAGTTTTTTGTCTTTAGAAAAAATTATAAAGTCGTCGATCCCGCAGTCCTCTGGAATATGCCAGCTGCTCTTCTCAGACCAACGAGGTGTCTCAGGAATTCCTGTTTTCCTCCAATGACTGATAAGGAAATCTTTTCGCGTTCATATTCCGCGAGAACTATTTGACTTGAACTATTTGCTACCTGTACTTGAGCTTTAGTGTTGTGAACAATTTTTTTTTTTACAGCCTCAACAATGTCTTTTTGTCTACCATCCATATTGGGATGTTGTAGGGGGAAGCAGACTGCTAAATTCTTCAGTTTTTCAGCTGCTCTTAGATCTCGTTATTGGAGTAAACGGCATGGGGGCAGCCCCATTGGGAATGTCTAAAAGCTGGGGTAAATCCGCTCCTCGCTGGTTCTGCCAATTGCAGCTACCACCAATGTATGTACCAATGTAGGCCTTCGTTGATGCTTCACGTACCAAATACTTCCCTTACTAAGATTGATGCATCTGTTTATTCCACTTTAGTGGCATTTTTTCACTAATACAACAAAACACTTGTGTTTGACTCGAATGTGTTTGTTTCGAATGGACTTGAAAAGGAGAGTCTACCGGAGTCATCGTGATGGTCTACCGAATTTTTTCACGCGGGTTTGTCAATGTCGAATTTTATCTATTTTCGCGAATGGCCTTATCATCAATCTTTGCCTCTAAATTGGAGCGCGTCATTTCAGATGCATGCTTTTCAGAATTTTGGGCCATATAGTTGACCCTCCTAATGTTTATTGGAGCGCATAAGCTTACCGAATCTCAGTGCCGAATGAGGAGACCACCACATTTGGTGGACCTTTTATTTGGCAGGAATATTTGCTGCCTGACTCAAAGGGACGTATGATTTTTGTGCTATTTATAAACAACTTTGAGCCAAATTTTTCCATTTCAATTGATAATCCTATTTTACGAGTCTCTTGAATCATTCCTTTAATTAATTTTTGGGATAAATCTCTTAAGCCGAGTTTTAATTATTGATCATTGAACTTGAGTCGGCAGTCATATTTGGAGATCGAGATCGAACAGTCGAACCCAAAAAAAAAACAATAAATACCAGTGAATAGAATATAAGTTCGACCTATTGTAATAGTGAATTAATGAAAATAAAATAAACATAAGTTTTTCTTAAACTAATTCACTTAATTTCATTAAGTGTATTTAATTTTGATTTCTTACAGAACGAATCAAAAACGACTCATAGTTTGAATATCATTGCTTGCTGGGATTGCTAGGGATTCGTATTCTTCTATAAATTCAACATACACTATTTTTAAGTTCGGATCTCGAGGTAATCTTCATTCTAGCAAGAGAAAGCGGCGTTTGGCTATCTCGAATGAGTTCCCCAAATGCTCGGATCCGAATTAAATGGAAGCCTGACTTCAAATGGACCTGAAGGCAGTATTCTTGTAGTCTTCCGACTCGTTGTTGCGGGTCGGGGGTTTAGTTAGTTTTTTTTAAACTTATTCACTACATTAAATTTAATATGGATATCTTACAGGAAACATAAAAAATGACTCGTAATTTGAGGCCGTTAGACACACTACGTTACAAGTGTGGAGTAGCAAGAACATCATTGCTTGCAGGGGACATATAACCTAGGGATTCGTTTTCTTCCATAAATTCTAAATACATTTTTTAGGTTCGTATCTTTTTTTTAGAGAGAAGTACTGGGGAGGCTGCCAGTGGGCTGATGCCTGATGGAGGCCCTCAACGGCCTGGTTTAGAGATATAACATATAGATAAGTTTTGCTCTTGTGTAAGCTCGCCCCGCTTTACCGCAATAGATAAGAACGTCTTAAGTATAAATAAAAAATATATCTAATTTTGATGTCAAAGCGAAAGCACGCATTTTTGGTCGTCGTTTGCTATTTTGAAAATAAATATACAGCCATACATAATGTCCAATTTTAGAGATAAAATAATAATCTTGATATTTTGATATTTTCTCATGTTAATATGTCTAGGAAAAAGCGTACCTAACAAATATTTTTCGGCTTTGGATTTCCATGATTGATCTTACTATCTCTGGGTCCATTGACATATACCCTCTTGTAAGAAACATTTATAGCATTGCTTGGATAGCATAGTAGCTTTGGAATCTAATCTATGTCAACCATGTGGTTAACATGAGTTTTTTTTTGTCTTTACTAAATATTATGAGCTTGTCGATCTAAACGTACCAAAACTATCCAATCTGTTGCCCCTGTCCTCTGGATTATACTATCAATTGTCCTTCATCATGGTCAAAGCCATACCAACTTTTAACAAGCTGAGAAATAATTTAATTGTACAATTCGAACTAGCACAATCAGGTTTTAATTTACTTTAACAACTGGTGCGCCAACTTTTGGTGCTGTTCTTTCTCAGGATGGAAATTTATTTCAAAAACACTAATCAATAAGAAAAAACTATAAGCTATTGTGTGGGAATTTCAAAACCCTCGAAACTACTTATGTTGGGTACCAACCTCTTTTATCCTCCATATCTAAAAAAAATCCAAATATCGAAAGGAAAAGATGGTATTTTTCACTGAATGTTATTCACCCAAAATTATTTATAAGCCAGGAGCAACACATGTTGTTGTGGATGCTTTATAGAGAATTTAAATTATAAAGTATCGAAACGATCTCAGATCAAAATATTCGCTGTTTTTTTAATTAATTAATTAATTAGAGCATGTAGTCGCTTTGAAATGGCTTGGCGGGTGACTTCAAATGCTGGAGCAGGTCTTCTTGCGGTTGACATGGGTCCTCGTGGGTCCTTCTCGATGTGCTTCAGCTGCCGATTTCTTTAGTAATCGAAACGATCTCAGATCAAAATACTCAGTAATAAGCAGAGAATTATTTTGAGAAATTAATACAAGAAACTCGTAAACCCTTAAACCAGTTTAAGCAACAATTGCGTATAATAGAGTATAAAAAACTCCAGAAAACTTAATAACTACTTAAAAGGAATATATTTCACCTAATATTAGGTGTGTAACTAAGTTCTCGCTGTTTTTTAAATTAATTAATTAATTAGAGCATGTAGTCGCTTTTAAATGGCTTGGCGGGTGACTTCCAATGCTGAAGCAGGTCTTCTTGCGATTGACATGGGTCTCGCTAGCTATGATGATCAAACGCTAGCTATGATGTTGCCCTTGATCTTTTACGCAACCGTTTTAGTAATCAACGATTAATTTTCCAGGCACACATCGATGAGATCCGGGATCCGTTGCAACTCTTAGGGAGATATCCGATCGTTTCAATGGTTATATGCGGGACTTCATTAGTTCTGGATCACCTGCTAAGATCCAAGGGTGCCTGCTTATCCAGGTAATCGTCCAGAAGCTGGATCCTGCCGGAGATAGACTCGCTGTTTTGTTTGCCTAGAGGATGGCCATTTTGCTCGCGGATGTTCCTCTTCCAACGCTGCTGAACGTGCAATCACCGTCATCATTGCCTGTTGCACCCTCGCGACCAGGCTTCTAGTTCTACCAGTGCTCCGCCCGCACGAGTCTCACGTGCCATCAATTCCGTTTCTGTTGCGAACCCACCATCCCGCTCAATCAACACTGTTGTGACCCAGGATCGCAATGCTGAGCTAGTGCTCCTGCCAACTGACCACTCGTCCGTGGTCAATCTGGAGCGTTCCTGCCTTTCCGAGTGTTATTGGATTCCGGCTCACAAGTGCACCTCATCTCGTCGCGGGTTGCCGCTCTGAATGTTCTACAACGGTTGGTCTCGGCGGCGCTGTATGCTTGTTAATGTCTGATGTTACAGAACGTAATTATAACAGAACTATTTAATTTAAAATTGCTCTGCACGAAGATCTTATTATAATATACATAAAATATCCAACCAAAATACACCTTTAAATGAAATTTTTATAAAAACTGACGTTCATATTGCGTCATTTTTCCAGAATTACTGTTTCAATAGTTCATCAATAACAGAATTAATGAATATAAAGAACACGACGATAAATGCTCTTCATACACACAAACATGACAGATCATCTTCAGTGGTTTTAAAGAATCAGAATAATGTACAGTTTCATCGTACTCACAGATCGATCCACGTTCGACAAACGCCATATAAAATAATCCATAATCATGCCGCAAAATCGTAGACGATTAAGAATGACACGGAGAAGAAATACCAATAATAAATATTTGATGAAACTTTCTGAGATAATAATGGATACCAGATCAATGCTAAACGCCGAAGACTTTGACAATAGAGCCATATTGTGTCTGGAAATCAAACCATATTGTCATTAAACAAGTAATTGATAGTGGTTTGATCACACGATTATTAGCTGTGTTCTGGTATCAGCTGCCCATAACATCTTTGCCTCATATAAAAATGGGTGTTAATTTGAATCTGACTGATGTGTCCTGGTAGGATAATGGGTTCATGTCCTATGTTGGATTATATTATGTTGGATTATGTCCTGTATTGTTTTTATCCAACTTGGTTCCATTCTCCCCATCACTTTCAGGTACATAGACGTAGTTCACAAACTTGTGTCTTGTATTTCATCACATAAATTCAAAGAAGTTCTCCATCTTCATAAACTGGTACACGCTGCCTTGTCTTGTGAATCAGACTAATGTGTTCTCTCATCACTGGGGAAACCAGCTCGTGTCCATCCAGCTTTTTCCATTTAGCCTAATGTGTCCCAGCATCAATTATGTTGCACCAAACATCTTCACATAGGTTGTTAAAGTCACTCGTGCTGCACATAGTCCATTACCGGTTGTTCTGTGTCTTGGCATGTTGGTACCATTGGTCTATCATGCCAGTACTATAGCCATGTGTCCAGTTTTCCATCAGCTACTGAATCATTTCATCAATTATTCATGAAAGGCTCCTGAGGCTAATTTCCATCAATTATGTTGATCCTGTAGTTAGCATTTTCAAAGACCATCACCTTCCAGTTCATTATTCAAAGCATGACACGTTCACACCAGATTGACTTTAAAATCAAGAACTAAAATGAAGAAAGCCACACTCGCCTGTTCAGTTGATACTCATATAAAATCGTAATAGTAATCATTGTTGATATAATGATCAAATCAGACTCATAATCAGACTGATAAGCGTTCAGAATCGAAATCATCCCACCACAGAAGTAGATAGGTACCATTTGGAACCAATATCATGATGTCGCGAACTGTAAACCACCTTCTGTCTATTTAAAGTCTGTGAATCGATTACCAGTATATATATATATATATCACACTATACCGATGTTGGGGAAGTCATTTAAACCAATGTTGGCATGATGTTGGTCCATCATGGTGTGAATCACACTAGCTAGCTAGCTAGCTAGCTGGCATCACACACACACGCACATACACACTTTGTACCCCGTCTGACAATATGCGAGACTGTGTCATCGTTCACGTACAGAGAGGAAGGTCACAACCGCTCGTGTCGAAAGAGAAGAATGAAAGACCATATCAGAAATTATGAAATCATCGCCGCTGTTCTTCCAGTATGTTCACATCCAATAATCCCAATCAGATCAATACCCACATATAACCATTCATCGCATACAACCATCGAATCATAACAAACAAGAAAAGAATATTCAAATCAACCAACGGACATTTGGGATTCATCCAGTTCATCATCATCACTGAAAACAATAGTAGCCTCCAATGAAATGTATATCATCGAAATCACAGACAAATATATTATCATATCATGGATTGTTAATTGTCATGATCACAACAAGTCCAATGAGATGTTGCTCACATGAAATGAAATCATTCAGGTCCATAATGAAACAGACTGTAATCCTGTTCATACAAATGAACAAATGATCAACATCATTTTAAAGGAGAACAATCCATGTTGACAACAACAGAACAAGTATCCGTTGACAGAAGAACAAAGATCGATAAAATTGACAAATCAACAGCGATCAAGAAATTCAAACAAGTACCAGACGATCAAAACCTACATGAAGCACTATGTGAAACACAAGCTCAAGCTCAATACAGGTCCGGGGATCAACAGGATCAACAAGTTTACCAACAAACAGGAGCTACAGGAGCTACGTCCGAGCTATGTACCAGCAGTAACAAGCTTGAAGCCTACCGCAATACAGGTCGGTAATAACGAATGAATCGAACTAATGAAACCAACAAAGAGACAAAGAGACACAACCTCCAGCAACAGCAATACAATATAAAATCAGTAATAAAAAAGGCTTCAGACAAAGCCTACATGAAAAGCCAAATCTATGTCCCTGAAACGCCAATGGAATAACCGTAACCAATGAAATGAAACCAACATAAAAGAGAAGTTCACCAAAGAGAAGTCATATAATAAAAATCATCAGAAACAGCAAATGACAAAATAACCAAATCATCAATTAAAGGACATAACCAACTGACTGGCAGAAGGGATGTCATCCAAATATCCACCATCATATACACACGAACCGTCCTTTCATCAGCCATTATCAAACAAAAGAGCACTGCGAATGAACAGGCAAAAGAATAACCGAACAACCACGATTATATCAACATTTTATATGATGCCATATGGATGTAACAAAAATAACATTTCATTAAAGAACAAGAACTGGGGAGCAGATGGTTTCATCAATACAATCAATGACAACAACCCAAACCATATGACTGATTGGGACAGAAGATCAAGGCAGAAACAGGTCAATTAACCAAGACACAAATAAAGAATCAATTCAATGAGATTATGTGAAGAAGCTGATGGAGCCAACAAATATGCGATCAAAAGAAAAGCTTCAAATCGAAGAAACGTAACTAGAAGGTCCAAGACTAGGAATAAAGGAGCAAGACACATAAAAACTGAACTGACAAACCAGTGAATCAATATAGCCAGGAGCAAGACTGCTAACCAATAAACCAATACAGAGAAGTAAAGGAATATCAGTACCAGAATCAATTCAACAATCACAGCTAATTGCCACAACATAAAATAAAATACTTTAAATAGACGCAATAAAACCCACAGAAAGGCTTCAAATCAGATTCCGTCAAATTCAACATCTAATATAATGGTATTACATGAACACGATAAACACGATCCCATATGACATGAACACGCGCCCGTAATCATATAGCTGTAAACGCTCTGTCATAATAGAAATAACAGCATTGAATGATACCAGTCCAGAAATCAAGGTGATGTCAAAGGTCTGAAATAACCAATGTATAATGTAGAATACCTTACCAGAATTGAATGTTCAGGTTAAGGTCATATTTAATATTATAGAACAGAACGAATACAATAAAATATATAGAAGGGATACAAGAAGTCAAGATCAGTGAAGCTGGCCTGCAACCTCCAGCTTATTCTTCTTGAAAGTCTAGCGGTCTTGGATTGGTTTGTCAATTGTTATTTTTTTTTTGAAACGAATTGAAGGCTCCGTGTGTATATCAACATCACAAGACTAATAACAAACCAATGTATACCAGAAGTTTTTAAAGGCCATTCAAAAGCCAACAGGATCAACACAAGGAAAAGAGACACGTGACATTACATAGACCAACAGGTCCAAATCAAATCAACACAACACAAGTTTGACAGAACAAAGATCAATGTATCAACAAGTATTAACCAAATCAACAAGCAGAACAAACTAGTCGGTAATAAATGAAAGCCTCAGTAATAAAAACCAAATCAAAGAATGCGATCAATAGCAACAAGCTAGCAACGCCGATGCGATCAATACAGCACTATGTATAACAAACAGTCGAATGTCATCAGAGTCCACTGTACCTATCCATGAAATGAAATGTATCAAATATCACCAAATAAACAAGAATAGTAAACTGCATCATAATGGCATTGAATGAAATTGAAATCATCACAGTCAAATGTATAAACAATGTTAGATACCACATATAAATGAAGGCAGAGGCTTCAGTTTGATCAAGTACTACATAACAAGACCAAATCGATCAACAAGTTAATAAAATCAACATCGGTAATGACACCACCAATCAACAAAGAAGGTACCAGTTTTTTATTCAAACCAATCAACATTGCTAGCAAGGTCGCGTGTTCTTCGAATAACAAAGACACAACTCGAACCAAATCAACAAAGACAAAGGAAAGTTACGTCATGACTTCAACAAACAGTAAAGGAGTCATGGAATACAAAAGAATGCAATCGCAGGAAATGACATTCGATTACAATACTATAAATACACACGTCAACGATTAAACGTCAAGTTCATCCAGGAGAAGAAGAACGATCCATTGAATCATGGAATAGCTGGGTCATCAAATGTAATAAAATCAAGTTAAATGATATCAAATCACTGATATAAAATATGGCAATAATAAACAAACGATGATTTCTGATTGCGTAAAGGAAATCAAAGAAATCACCGAATAACCAAAGCACATTTAGGGTTGTCATGAAGGAGACAATGTCTGTTTATGTCTGAAAGCATATTAATAGAATCAGTAAACAAAGAAATAAAGGTCATGGTGGATTACGAGACAGTTCAAACCAATATAAGACCGGAATGGCATCATTGAAATAAAATGATCAAATTAGAAGTGACATCATCATATCATGAAATGACTGTCATCCAGAGGTGGTGCTGCATCCCTGTACTGATGTTCAAAGTCTTGGATCCAGGTTTTTCTCCAAAGATCAGACTAACCAACAAAGATCAATCAAAGATCAAGGACATAACAAAAACACACCAGAACAACTAGCTAGCTAGAAAGCTGGACATCAACGCAAAGAAGTTGTTAACAAAGTTTGGGTAAATGTACGTACATACACAATACGTGTGATAGACTATGTAATAAAGAATCATCAAGCAAACACAAGAATCTACGAGAAGCCCACAGCAAACCAAGGCTCGAGAACGTTCAAAAGAAAAACTGGAAGAACGAAATTCAAATCATCAAAGAAGGGCAGATCAAATCTCAGATGCCTATCCATCAATGAGATGCAATACAGGAAATGGCACCCAATACAGACACAAGATCCACGTATGCGATCAACAAAGAGACACAACCGTCAAATCAAATCAAAATTGATCTCCATAACACTATCACCATTGGGTATAAAAGCCCATACACCATGATTACACCACGATCAACATCGTCACCATACACCATTGTCAAAGACACAATGTCACCATATACGTACATATAGACTGAAACAGCATATAATGGAAGAAAACAGACGTCCATTTCATAATCATTCAGCATGGATTAAACCAAGAATCACCTTTGTGCCATATGGAAGGATTTCACAACCGAATCACAACCATATGGAATGGAAAACGATCATCAAATGTATCATAACCATTTCCATGGTATATCATTAGTCTCATCCTCTGATCAATAATCATCAAATTAAACTGTAAGAGACTATTATCCTGGCAAAATAGGTTATGACCATAGAATTGGAACATCAAAAAGCTGAAAACCTATGTACCAGCATACAACCTCTACACTGAAAAGATCACAACAAATGGAACAAGGTCATTGCTAGCTAACTTCAGAACAAACAGAAATATCAGTACCAGAATCTACGTCCAATATGGCACGAGACACAAGAATGCGACAGAAGAACAAACAAAGATCAATCGATCAATACAATACTAACTGGCAATACTAACCATTCAAAACCAATACCAGCAAGGATCAAACAGACTAACCAATCGACGGTAATAAATGAATCCGTGGCATTCAACTAGCACTAGAATCAATAGCCTCACCACCAGCATATAACAAAGATCAATACCGTTTACAGAAGACCACTGAAATGATCAAAATCAACATCAACATACCATTGGGTGGGGTCATTGTGTTAATCATCAAAGAACAAAATATATCTTCCATATTGAAAGTAATCACAATCACATGGTACACAACATTCAGAATGTTCATTAAAGGAATAATTGAATGATTTTATGTCATAATCAACAGTCATAATCATCATCGATATCATAAACACTTCCAGTGTCCAGTTCAATAGTCAAAGAACACCAATCAAAAACAAAAACAGTCTGAATAACATTCACAGTCATCATTAGATGCAACTCAAGTCAGATTATACCATACCTAATAACGATGGTGTTTTGAAGCAAGAAGCAAAATGAAGGGATTACACTAGGTGTCAAGGTAGGTAGACACCACGAAACAAAGTTCCAAACGGCGACAAACAGTGAACAAATGTAATTTTAAGAACATGTTTATGTAGTGTACTTCTCCCGAGAAGACTTGTTGCAGATGACACAGAACGGAGAGAAAACCAAGTCCAGAATTGAATATTTCAAAGAAAGAACACGACACATAAATTAAAAGAGAAAGACCGATCACCATCACATCAAAATGTGACACCATTTCATGTCCATTTGGTTGTACAAATTAGATCACTGACCAACTGTAAAAAGCAACATCATCACTTTAAGAATGTGCGTTGCTACTAAGCTCATTATAGATGGCATAACGAGAGATGGTAATTGGGTATTTCTTGCAAATTGCCATTTATCTTTAAGCTGGATGTCAACACTTGACAAGATGATATTAACGATGCAATCTATGAAACTACATTTCGACTCTGGCTAAGCTCTATCCCACACCCGGATTTTCCCATATCAATATTGCAAACAAGCATTAAGATGACTACTGAACCTCCGCGTGGAATTAATGCAAATGAAAGCGTCTTTACAAAATATATAAATAAACAAAATATGGATACACGTAATATCCAAGCAAGTTCAAAAAGCTCCTCTTTACGTAATGCTCTTTTCATACCATATTACTTGAACGGAAAAAAATCTTACAGCTTGGATGGAATGTATAGTTTTAATGATACCGACTTCGAAGTTTCTGAGGCACTACTCCTTTTATATTTGAATGAGTATGAAGAATCTCCTTGGGGTGCCCTCAAATATTTAATAGAGGGAGTTAATTACGGAGTACATATAACCGATGATTGGGACTACATATATTAATTGGGATTACCTATATTTATCAGTTTTACTGTGATCAAGCTTTACAGTCACGAAAATTTCGGAAAACAATATACAATACATATACATGAAACTCTTACAAACGTTGATTATTTTCTAACAGATTGTCATCCCTTCCTAATTATTTTATTCCCGATGATGGTGACGTACAGACTTATTTAGATCAAATACAAATGTTTCCAAATTTGATAAGCCTGAAGCTTTTGGTCAACATTCTAATGCCGATATTGATTCACTTATAGGTGAGACTTGGATGCTTTTTGAGACCCTTTTATCTATGCAAGTACAAACAACAAGCTCAACAGGAAGTGAAAATATTGGTCAGAACGCCAGATGAAATTACATATTACGAATAATAAATTTTTTGTTTTTTAGCCTCTAATTCTTTAAAACCATTGGCCGCTTGGGTCCGAGGTTTGACACATAGAGTTGCACATTTTAATACTTGGGCAAAAATACTGCGCCCTCCGACTTTATTTTGGCTAGCCGCATATACTTTTCCAACAGGGTTTGTAACAGCTGTATTACAAACTTCAGCGCGAACTACTAAGACACATATTGATAAATTATTTTGGGAGTTCTATGTATTCGTTGAAGAAGATTCAGCTGCAGCTCTTATAATAAGAGAAGGAGGCGGAGTCTATATATGAAGCTAATTTTTAGAATGCCGTGGATGGCTTCGGAAAAACCAATGCCTTCAAGATCCTCTTCCAATGGAGCTAATTGCCCGCTACCTGTAGTTCACTTTAAGCCAGTTGAAAATCTTTAAAAAAAGTCTCGTGGAGTTTATCTGTGCCCAGCCTATTACTATCCAATAAGGTCGGGCTCGTTCATAATCGCTGTGGATTTGAAATCAGGCGCTAAGAAATCTGACTATGTCCGATGGGCGCGATTGTGCTCGGTGTTAGTGATTTCGAGCTGTTAATTGGCGTAGGTAATATCAGTGACAAAGGATTTACAATGCCAAAACTTTGTCCCAGGAAACTCAACCCTCAAGGCATTCTGAATACGAGCTAGGAATTTAAAGTGAATCTCGTTCACAACTTTGGCTTTGATAATCTTTTTTAAACGGATTCAACAAGCAAGTCTTGTTTATTAAAGTTAATGTTGTGACGAGTTCTATTTCCGAAGACTTTGAAGTCTTGCTAAAGCGGTCGTCCTGCTTCTTCCAATATTAATTGGTTTCTGAAGCAGTTTAGAGGTTTGTCTATTGTCTTTATGGTATACGAGAGCGTCTCTGGCCTCAGCTTCTAAGTTGTTTACGGGTTGCCGAGACAGCGCGTCAGATTTTATTTTCCGGGTGTGTAGAGCACTTACCCGTTGTTCTCATCAATAACATTTATTCAACAACATTATCCATCGCTTATTCTTAGCGTTGATATTTTTGTCGGATACCGCATATGTGAGAGGCTGGTGGTCTTTTAAACTTCGTACCTCCTTGGTACCATATAGGGAAATTTTGGAGTTTGCCTATTGCCCAGACAATCGCCAACAATTCTCTTTCGTTGGTGGCGCAGTTTAGTTCGCAGTCTTTTAGAGTGCGTTAAATCATGGAAATTGGTCCTTTTTTTTGGAATAATACGGTTAAGTCAAACGGTAATTTAAAATCGGGATATGCCAGTATGACATCTTCTGATGTCAAGATGTTGAAAATTCTACGCTCTCTTTAAAAAACTTGGTCTTTTCCCGTGCCACCCTCATGTTGGCATCAAGTTGGCGCTTAAGCACTTTGTCAATGTGCTTAAAATGTTCCATTTAGTTTTCGGAAAAAATGACAACGTTGTCAACGTAGTTGTCAACATTTTGCCGAGTTTTTCCCACAGCACCGTCGTGGCTCTTTGGACGGCAAAATTCGTACTTCCCACCGTTAACTGAGAACGAGGTCAAGGATGGGGATCTGGACGGCCTAATTATACCATTTCTCAGCAACTCCTTGATTTCTGTGTTTGTCTGTTGCCCCTATAGGATAGGGGTATAATTTGTTACCAAGTTACAAAGTTTGTCACTCTTAGTTCGAATAGTAGCGATGACCGATGTATTAAATGTTAGTGCCTCTTTAAAGGTCGAAAATACTTTAATTCTTTTTAGAGTATTTTTTTTTTTATTTCGGCTTTCCCCGAACTTGGTTCCACTATGTCATCGATTTTTGTAAAATTGACGTTTTGACAGTCAAAAAATTTGAGCATGACGTTTGCTTATTTTATTACGCTATTGCCTAAATCCAATGCTACTCCTGCTTGTATTAGCGAATCGATGCCTTTTATAGCATCCAACATGCTCAGTGTGTCCAAGACAAAAAATAGGGCATTTTAATAATAACAATGGCCTCGTAGTGGGCTTCGCTGCTTTCGTATTTTTTGAATACTTCGTATCTATTTGATGCAGCCCGCCTCCACGGAGCGTATTCTTCGTGGCTTCCATTAAATGTTGATAGAGATTTTAACCATACAACATATAGACTACTCATTTCATACAACGGAAATGGACGCAAAAATTTATTGCGACAGGCTCCAGAGAGAATTTTACTCTCGTCCTTACGCTCTTTCTTACGCTCATAAACAATTTTTGATTCTTCAGTCGTTGAGAGGTCCTTCATCAAGATGGTTGCTTCGCGGTCAAATTCATCTTAATATATAAAATGCTCACATTTTCAAATACACGGTTTTATGTATGTGCGTTTGGTTTTTATTTTGAAGCCAGCTAAAAGTTTTGATTTTTTGTAACTTTTCAGGCTTTCTACCCTAAGAAAATTGGGTTATGCATTATTGAGTTAATGATGATGAAAAAATATATATTTTATTTATTAATATGTCAGATTATATTTGATGTTTCTTTGGGAGTACGATAAACTAATAGCAGTAAAATATTTTTCATACTAAGTAAGTATGTAAGCAAATCTATATACTACTATATACTGGATTTTGGCTCTGTGCGGAGTGTTTTTTTAGAAGTATTTAAAAAGTAAATTGAGCTTTAAACCTGAGAGACTACTTTGCGTAGAAACAGACAGACGGACAGACGGGCAGACGGACAAACGGACGGACGGACAGACGGACATGCTAATATCGACTCAGGAGGTGATCCTGATCAAGAAAATATACATTTTATGGGGTCGGAGATGTCTCCTTTACTGCGTTGCACAATTTTGACCAAAATTATTATACCCTCGCAAGGGTTTAAAAATAACTAATTATTTAAGCTTTAAATAATATATTTAAAAATATGGTTTAAATATTTTAAAATGAATCGCCAAAATCGGAAAAAAAATGAAGGTGTATTATAGATCCATGCCAGGGGAGTTACAGGAATTCTTCAGACTCCATTCCGATTCTTTTCCTCTGGATGATAGGACTCTTAAGAAATGGTTTGACTTATGCCAATTAGATGACACGTTTCATAGACGAACTGCGCGAATTTGTAACAGAGATTTTGAAAGTAAATATATTGGGAAAAGTAGTTCCCCCTAAAAAAATACAGAAAATGAGAAGAGCTTTTATTTTAATGAAAAATGCGAGCAGACGCATGGGTAGAAATAGTAGAAAAAGGAAAAAATTTATTTAATATTATTCATAAATTTCCTCATGTTTCTGACGAGGCCAAAACTTTATGCAAATGCTCCAAAAAATCGAGTTCTTATAACAGCGAGGAAAAAGTGATAGCACAAAATATAAATTTTTATTCATTGCGAACGTACGAGTATATGCGGGATGTTTTAAAGTTAAAACTTCCTGCCAAATGTACGATGTTGTTGTCCCAATGGGCAGGATTTCAATTTGATTTTCTCGAAAATTGTTGGTGAAATGAGCTAGAAAGGTTAAGAAGCATTCATCCTATGTGATAAAATAAAATTAAAAAAGGGATTGCAATATAATAACCCACTCCACGAAATTCAGGGATTGAAAACGATGGCGAAAAAAGAATTCGATTTTTGGAGCAGCAAGTATTGTACTTAGTAGTAAGTACATATTTAAAAATTGGAAGTACGTTATAAGTTTTACTGTTTCGGCTAATGGTATTAAACATGATGCCCTCATGAAAAAAGTTGAAGCTAACTTTGAAGATTCGCAAACTTTGGGGCTCAACAAACGAGCCATATAATGCAACCAAGGCTCAAATAATACAGCTGCATTTATAAAATGGGGAGTTAACATAAACAAGCCGAGTTTTAATGTTAACGATAAGAAAATATTTGCAATATTCGATGCCCCATATCTTATAAAATCATTGAGAAACCTTTAAATGAAAAATAATTCTCCTGATATCTTGGGATATCTATCAAGTATCTTGGGATATAATAAAGAAGTTATACCAAATTGAGTCTAGAAACTCAACGCAGCTTTTTTCCGAGAGTAATGTCGAATGGCTTAAAAACCGACCAAGAAGACAGTAAAGATTTCGATATTATCTATTGGCGGTCCGTTCCACGGGAGCAACTCTCGGGGGCGATTGACGTATTGAGGGTCCTACACACACTCGAAGGCGTTTACGCCTAAGTGCTATAGTTAACACTTAGTATCGAGACGATTGACTGTGTATTCGTAACTGTCTTAATTTTAGAATAAACGCTCTTTTATACGATGCTAAAGTATACCTATGGCTAAGGTCTAGTAGGTTAACGTTATCGACTTACTTCCGAAACGGTTAAAAGGGTCACCTACTTTTCAGTCTGCTGACTCATATCGCTTGGTCATGGGTTTGCATTTCATGATTTCGCTGGTTCTCGTCATTCCCGCTGTTGATAATGCTGCTCGCTGGCTGGGTCAGTCGATCGGAATCATATTATTATAAGAAGATGACGCCCTTCTCGAACTCGTTGTGAAGATTTAGCATATGTTATTATATAGGTGCCAACATTCTCTCCCCCCTCCATTGAGGGACTCAATCTAATGCGATTGTGCGTTATTGTGGGAACGTCTAAGGGAACCGTCGTGTACCTTTACACTAGATAATATTGTGACTCTTACCTAATAACTACATCTTATGTTCATACAAAAAAATGTATGATACAAAAAAATAAAAGAATCATGTGAGTGAGACATCCAATATTGGTACGATTCCTAAGATATTTATATTCTCCCCGTTGACTCCTTCGTCTTGTTGCGCGCTCTCGTAACCATACTCCTTGGGCATCCCATATAGTACCAGCCGTTTTTTTTCTGGTTGGTTTATAGGACTCTCGGTCTTTTCTTGGCATTGCTTCTTGGTCTTTTTTAGAGATGCCGGTGACCCATCTTTTTGAATTGGTGGAGACTTCACTTCCTTGAATTTTTTTTTTAACTGGCCGTTGCACTGTGTGCTTGTCAGTCGTGAGTTGACAAACTTGGGCTTGTGGTTCAGGGTCCGACTGCGGCTCTCCTTGTTGATCCACCATGGGCGGGGAATTCTGGAATCTTCCAGATTTGACTATCTGCTTCTCGACTTTATTATCACTAGACCTTCGCTCGGATGCGTCGGTTTCACCGATTTCCTGGCGTGGCTCGCTAGCTTCCGATGCCCAAGCGGCGTGATCAAGGACGACTTGTTCTGATTTAGAATCATAAACTAATTTCGGTCACGCTGGCCCTAAAGAAATAATTAAATTTAAATATGTTGGAGAATTGGAGTCTTCTCTACGCCGGCCCTCATCAGTCGCTTGATCGCTAGCTTGCTGCTCCTCCATTCCAAGTCCTGGATGGTCTTCGTTGCCTTTGTTGCTTATAGCCGTCACTTACTCAACAGTCCTTAACTTAACACCACGCTAAAGACAGAACTCCACGCTAAAGCTCGTGACGAATAGAAGTAACGAGAGAAAAATAGAGAGACTAGGTCCAGCAACACAACGAAGCCACACACGGCCTCAGTTCGCAAACTGAGTCCTCATAATACCAGAACTGGTATATCTTACCACGACCTAAGGTCACACCATAGACTCGGTCTAACGAGAGACTTACTTGTCTTCTCTCCGACACGGCCATCCTGACATATACACGTCCTCGTGCCTATAATAAACATCTGAATTTCATTCCACTTTATAATTTTTATTTATTTTTTTTTTGCTTCCAAAAACTTAACCACATAATCTCAAATTCGTATGATGTTCCTTAACTTAAGTTAACTTTTACAAGCCATCTTTTAAATTCTTCGCCAAACACATGGCTTTACAATTCATTAATCATATTACTCGTCCATCGCCCATATCTTGGCTTCACGAAGACATTAAAAAGGGTCCTCTGAACTTAGGATCTAGTTTTGTTTATTGTCTCTCGCTGTTTTTAAGCAGCACAAAGTCCCCCATACAGAACCTTATTACTTTAGCCACATTTTTATCGCCTTCTCATATCTAGCGGCTCCTCCATGTTCTTAGCAGCGAACTCCCATGATTGTATCTTGTCAATTTCATCTTCGGTATCACTTATAGGTATCAACCCCAGTGGTCGCCCAACTTTACCAAACAAAAGTTCTAAAGGACTATACTTAGTGCTACGATTAACTGTACAGTTAACAGCTAACTGCACATCCCCCTAGTGCATCCTGCCACGATCTAGAGCTTGTCTCAACATCCGTCAAAAGATTCTTCAGGGTATTCATGACGCTTTCAACTTGACCATTGACTCGACTTGCGCCCGTTCCAATTAGATGTAACTGTATTTTTTGGCTAGGACAAAATTGTACAAACTTTGTGCCCGTGAAGCTGCGCCCCTGATCGGCAATTAAACGTGTTGGCACGCCAAAAATGGCAATCGAAGATTTCATTGCATTTATACATGTTTAGCATCCAAGGAATAGGTGTGAAATAGATAAACGTATTTTGTAAAAGCGTCTATTGGAACAATGATATATTCTTTACGATCGCTTTTCCCGCTCAATTTTCCTGATATATCTATGTGAAAAGTGTGCCAAGGAATGCTTATTTTTGGGATTGGGTGTAATTCCATTTGGGGTTTTCCTGACGTACCCTTAAAAACTCTACATGTAATGCCGTACTACACGAATCTTCGAACATATTTTGTCATACCCGATAACCAGTAATGATCGTACACTTTATCCAGTGTTTTCTCCCAACATATGTTTACTTCCCCTGTATTTAATTTCGAAATCAAATGTTTGTAGAGACTCCCACCATCGATAAATCCTAGGTGACAACTCGACTTTATTTCGAGAAGATTTTATTGAGTTACAGTCAGTAAAAATTACAAATTTTCTCCCATGCAGATAGTGACGAAAATGTTTTATAGCCTTCACGACAGCCAACGTTTCCAATTCATATGATGAATATCTGGACTCACAGGGGCTGGTTGCTCTGTTAAGGTATTCAACCACATGGGGCTTAGAGCTTATGCGGTGCAAAAGGATAGCACCATACCCGATAGAGATGGCGTCGGTATGCAGTTCTATGGGAAATTGAGGATCAAAAATAATCAAGACAAGCTTATTTGTTAATACACTTATGATTTTACTGCGAATTTCTTCGTGTTGCGTTTGCCAATCAAAACTAGTCTTTTCAGATGTGGGAAAATATAAAGGCTTCATCAACTGAGAAAACCTCGAAATGAATTGACGAAAATATGACGCTAACCCAATGAACTCTCTTAAAGAAGCGACTGACTTTGGTGGGGGCAACGCCACTAGTGATTCTATTTTGTTAGGATTTGGACGTATCTCCCCTGCATGTATCTCATAGCCCAGATAGCGCACTGTAGTTCTCATGAAAAAGCACTTCGAAATGTTAAAAGAAAATCCTGCATTCACTAAAACGTCTAATACAAGTTTCAAATGTTCATACGCTTCTTCCTTCACTCTCTTTAGCTCTCTGGAACACTGAAGGTGCGTTTTTTAATCCAAAAGGCTTCGCAAGAAATTCGTATTGTCCATCAGGGGTAACAAAAGAAGTATATTCGATTGATTCAGGATGCATTGAAATCTGGTAATACCGGCTAGCCATGTCAAGAGAAGTAAAATATTTGGCTCTCCTAAGTCTAGCTATTTGATCTGATTTTAAAGGTAATGGAAACTTATCAGCGACGGTCTATTTAATTCCCTGTAATTAACAGGGTTAATTAACAGGCAAAGTCTTGCTGAACCGTCTTTCTTCTTTACTAACAATGCAGGGCTCCCAAATGGTGAGTTACTCGGTCTGATAACTTTATATTCGATCAATTCTTTAATTTTAGCACGTACTAACTCCCGTTCGCTTGGGCTAAATCTGTATGGTCGCCTTTACAGATCCAAGGAGTTGCCATCAATCATGATGTTTGATTCGACTTGTGCTGTACTGTAGGTATTGGCATTACCTATTCCCTTTAAAGAAATAACGTTATGAATTCTCTTACCAACTAACTTATTAGAAACGCTTTCCTTAATTAATGAGCACTGAGCACTCACCATTGACCAGCATACTCGATTGAGGCTCCACTATAGCGCATAGCTCCACTCTTTTTTCCGTTCTCACCCCCAATTCAGCATTCTGTATTTTTTATTGACAATCTGTGGCTATGTGTCCCGGCTCCTGACATCTGTAACACGTTACATTTGTCCTTCCATGACGAGGCTGCACTAACCGCCACTCCTTTCCATTTGTCGAACTCGGAGATCCAGAACTACAGTCTTGCTTTTTGTGGCCTAGTTTTCCACACTGGTAACAATTGATTTCCGCAGATTTAACTCGCTTCGTCTCTGGTTTCCAGTTCGTTGAGTTTGGACGCTTCCTTAGCGCTTCAGCGCCGCTTGCAGTTCACGTCGATTGTTAACATTCGTTGTGTGCATCATTTGCTGCAAACGCCGATCGAAATTAGCCATGTGCCCAAGAACCAGCCCGATGGATATTTGTTCAGGATTAAAATTACGGAGTTTTGTGCACAGTGACGTCACACTGCGACTTGCGAAAACAGGCAGGCTTTCACCATTGCTTGGACGGCTATTCAGAAGATTTAAAATGAGGGCGGCTGGCGTTTCTGAAGTCTCGTATCGCTGCTCAAACAATTGCCGGAACTGTTGCCAAGTTATTCCCGGGTAACATATTTGAGATAACCATTGCGCCGCTGTGATTTCCAAAGCTTAACTTAACGCTAATATAAGAGCGCTGTCACTTAATGGTTTTTCTCGTAAGATGATGTCGACCGGTGCGCTACTGCGTGGCATCCATACCAACAATATATAATGGCCGGGATATATTTCGACAGGAAAATCTCGCTAGTCTGTTGCAACTCACTCGCCGGCGTCTGTAGCTTCTTAACCAGTTCCAGAAAGTTCCGGCTTTGTTGTTCTAACAGCGCGAATACGTCTCTAGAAAAATTTGGTTAGAGCCGAATCCCACTTCTGATGTCGGAGAATTGGAGTCTTCTCCACGCCGGCCCTCATCAGTCGCTTGATCGTTAGCTTTCTATTGCATACTCCACTATTAACTATAGCATACTCCATTTTTCTTAAAGTACCAAACCTGAAAAGTTACAAAAATCTAAAATTTAAGCTGGCTTCAAAACGAAATCAAACGCACACACATTAAACCGTGTATGTGAATATGTGAGCACGCATACATATAAAGATAAATTTGACGCATTCTAACGGTGGTGAAGGTGAAGGGGCTTGTTAAACGCTCTTTTTGGGTGGCAAGAGCGGTTCTGTCCGCATTTGCGACCATAGCTTGGATCAATTCCGCGTTCATCTCTGGTTGATCATGTGCCTTACTTCTGGGCAGAATCCTATTTCTTCACTGTCGTCGCTAACAACTTCTTGTTTCACTTCCTTATACTCCAAACTCATTGGCAGCTAAATGGAGCTGGATAAGTTAACGTCAGATATTTTGGGCAAATGCAAAGTATGGAGAAATTCGGAAACCAGAAAAATTTTTTTGATGGCTAAAGCCACAAAAATTAGAGAAAAATATTGGGAAAACACAAAAAATGTCGGATTAATATGTCTCAAAAATAACTCAATATACATAACGATTGGGCGAGGCAACCGGTATTGGTCAGTTCGAATGGGTATATCAATAACATAGATTCACTGGATTAGTTTGGTAAAATTCAATATAAGCACAGGCACAGTGGATCAAATTGTAAAAAAGAGAATGGACAAAGGTGGCAGGCAACCTTTGCATTTTTATGATTGCACCAGTGTGCGTTATTTGAGTTATTTGAATTTTTTATTATGTCATGCTCTCGGAAAAATGAAAATCAAAAACCAAATCAGCAAAAATGAAAATATTTTATCTGTTCGTACGCATGGCGTGATGCGGCCACTAACGTCGAACTTCAACTCACGGGAGTAAAGATAGGTCCCGAAGTCGTAGTCAAACCTATAGAATGTCTGACTAAAACTGTCTGGCTTATGCAGCCGGCGGGTTGATATGCGGGAAACGGGGAGCTGACGGTCTGTTGATTGGTCCAGCTGTGGTGGGGATATTAGGTA
Source organism: Drosophila atripex (assembly GCA_035045925.1). Taxonomy (NCBI): domain Eukaryota; kingdom Metazoa; phylum Arthropoda; class Insecta; order Diptera; family Drosophilidae; genus Drosophila; species Drosophila atripex. The sequence continues at coordinate 356,017 of JAWNOP010000021.1, forward strand.
CCTCCGGCGGTCCTTTGATATGGAACATCATACGGAGAACAAGGGAGCTTCCTACCGACGATCCGTTCACGGGAGCAACATTCGTTTAGGTGACGTTTAGGTGGTCTTGCTGGCGGTCCGTTCCACGGGAGCAACACTCAGCGGCGATAACGTGTGATGCCTATTGGCGGTCCGTTCCACGGGAGCAACACTCAGTGGCGATAACGTGTGATGCCTATTGGCGGTCCGTTCCACGGGAGCAACACTCGGGGGCGATTGACGTATTGAGGGTCCTACACACACTCGAAGGCGTTTACGCCTAAGTGCTATAGTTAACACTTAGTATCGAGACGATTGACTGTGTATTCGTAACTGTCTTAATTTTAGAATAACCGCTCTTTTATACGATGCTAAAGTATACCTATGGCTAAGGTCTAGTAGGTTAACGTTATCGACTTGCTTCCGCAACGGTTAAAAGGGTCACCTACTTCTCAGTCTGCTGACTCATATCGCTTGGTCATGGGCTTGCATTTCATGATTCCGCTGGTTCTCGTCATTCCCGCTGTTGATAATGCTGCTCGCTGGCTGGGTCAGTCGATCGGAATCAAATTATAATAAGAAGTTGACGCTCTTCTCACACTCAAATACCTATTACTCGGTGTGAAGATTTAGCATATGTTATTATATAGGTGCCAACATTCTCTCCCCCCCTCCATTGAGGGACTCAATCCAATGCGACTGTGCGTTATTGTGGGACCGTCTAAGGGAACCGTCGTATACCTTTACACTAGAAAATATTGTGACTCTTACCTAATAACTACAATTTATGTTAATACAAAAAAATAAAAGAATCATGTGAGTGAGACATCCAATATTGGTACGATTCCTTCGTCTTGTTGCGCGCTCTCGTAACCATACTCCTTGGGCATCCCATACAGTACCAGCCGTTTTTTCTGGTTGGTTTATAGGACTCTCGGTCTTTTCTTGGCATTGCTTCTTGGTCTTTTTTAGAGATGCCGGTTACCCATGTTTTAGAATTGGTGGAGACTTCAACTCCTTGAATTCACTTTTTTACTGGCCGTTGCACTGTGTGCTTGTCAGTCGTGAGTTGACAAACTTGGGCTTGTGGTTCAGGGTCCGACTTCGGCTCTCCTTGTTGATCCACCATGGGCGGGGAATTCTGAAATCTTCCAGATTTGACTATCTGCTTCTCGACTTTACTATCACTAGACCTCGGCTCGGATGCGTCGGTTTCCCCGATTTCCTGGCGTGACTCGCTAGCTTCCGATGCCCAAGCAGCGTAATCACGGACGACTTTTTCTGATTTAGAATCATGAACTAATTTCGGTCGCGCTGGCCCCATCACAATCCATCCAATTTTCATCTTCTGAAGCAATTTCGGTTGCACTGGCCCCAGCACAATCTATCCGAATATAGTCTTCTGAAGCAATGGATGCCCCTGCCCTAGGTTTATTAGTCATGGCTCAAGCAGTTGTGAGACGTATTCGGCTCGGAGCAAAAGATCTATTGTGGCTCCGTGAAAATGGATCTACCAAGCGAATTCCTGATGGAATGTTTTTTGGGCGCTCAATTGGTTGCGATGGATGATTTGGCAATAGCTCTGGTAGATATATGCAATTACTTGTGTTTGGAAATTTCATATTTAACGACAATATGTTCAATACTCCTCGAGCTGTCGCTCTCTGCATCCCTCCAATACCTCTGATGTTCATGTTGGCGGATGCCGATGTACTCCTAACATGGTTGACAATTCCAGAGACATCATTAGGTTTACTTGTGATCCTGAATCTAGCACTACCTGACATTTGTGTCGTGATTCTGTAGGACCTTGAGCTTCCACTTGGGCAGTTGCGACTAACACATAGGGGTTCGTAGGTTGGCTGATAGCGGATGCGCCTATCCGTATGTGCGTATAATGCAACATTGTGTGATGATTCTTCCGGCATTCCTGGCATTTTAACCCTGACTTGCATACACGGGCTGCGTTAAGTCTTGTTATTTGTTTTGTTCTTTCGCTAGGAGGTATGTCCTGAAATTTGGGGCAATTTTGTATTCGATGGTTGCCGCGGGTGCACATTTTACAACTTTCACCGGCTGAGTTGGTCGATGAGTAAAACCCAGCAGTTGTAGTTGTCTTTTGTGTCGTCATATGGCTATTTGCTTGCCGTTCTAAGTGATCTAGCATTTGTTTTAGTGATTGCCGAGTTCAGGTTGGGTGGGTAATGGAGAGCTCTAGACATGATTACGTCTGGGCATCTAATTTCTCTTCAATTTTGCGTATCAGCATTGGGTCCCACCCTATTTTTGGTGCGTTGTGGGCGGTGTTTGTTCTGAGCACTGTATCATTTGGTGTCGGCAAATCCCATTAGTCTTGGGGTGGGCAAACAAAAAAAGTTTGGATTTGATTAAAATTCTTGATATCCAGCATCTCCACCAATTGTAAAGAAGATTAGCTTCATGGCCTCTCCTGTTACGTGGTTCTCTAAATGCCGGAACTTTACAGCATCACTTTAATCTTGACTGTGAACTAGTTTCGTGAAGATGTTATTCCGTCCGAAAATATAGCATCATATTTATATACTAGATCTTTCAGTGCCTTGTCTTTTGAACAATATTCATCATCAGAACTTATTGCTAGCTCGTGGAGATTGGCATCATTCTTTTCAAATAGGGCCCACAAATGCGTGAGCTGTCTCAGCTGTTCTCCAAACTGACCTTCCTTGAGTAGTCGCTCTGATGAATCTTTCACGAAGTATCTTATCAACTTTTGAATAGCTGTGCTACTTTTAATCTGCTTCTCAATGAGCATCTGTATTACGGGGTCTGATTCTGACCCCATGGTTGAGTATGTGTGTTTCTTTTTTGTTGAGATTGAATTGCCTTGCGTCTCTTGTTCAGGTTGTGATCATATAAAAAAGGATCACGTCGGGGTCACCAAATTGTTCGTACGCAGACTAAAAAAACGTCTGACTAAAACTGTCTGGTTTGTTTTCCTGGAAAAGGGGAGCTAAAGGTCTGTTGATTGAGCTCAGAGGAGATATTAGATTCCTCCGGCGGTCCTTTGATCTGGAGCAACACACGGAGGTCAAGTGAGTTCCAACTGCTTTTATATACGATGCTAAAGTATACCTATGTCTAGGGTTGAAGTAGGTCAACGTTATCGACGTGCTTCCGCATCCGCTAAAAAGGTCACCTACTTCTGAGTCTGCTGACTCAGACCGCTTGGTCATGGGTTTGACATTTCATGATTCCGCTGGTTATCGTCATTCCCGCTGTTGACAATGATTCTCGCTGGCTGGGTCAGTCATCCCATGATTCCGATCGTCTGTAGCTGATTCAGTATATCGGAATCAAATTATTATTTGAAGTTGACGCTCTTCTCGGACTCAAATGCCTTTTACAAGATATGAAGCGGTATCATATATTGTGCATTATTACATTTCTTGGCCTTCGGTGCCACGACATTAGGTCTTGGCCCCACATTGAGGGCTCAATCCAATGCGATTGTTCATCTTAGTAAAACGTTGTGTACCTTTTCACTAGAAATTATTGTGACTCTTACCGAAAAACTACATCTAATATTAATACCAAAAAATATTTGATATATAAAGCATATATATTCTTGATCAGGATCACCTCCTGAGTTGATATAAGCATGTCCGTCTGTCCGTCTGTCTGTTTCTACGCAAACTAGTCTCTCAGTTTTAAAGCTACCGTCTTTAAACTTTGCACACACCCTTGTTTCCTTTGCAGGCAGTATATAAGTCGGAACGTCCGGGATCGGTCGACTATATCCTATAGCTGCTCCTATAGTTGTTTTTTAAGATAGAAGGATGGGACTTTGTATGGATTTCACTTTCAGTAAAATAATTCGACGAGCCAAATTTCATAAGGATCGGGCGACTATATACGATCCGATATATATCTAATAATATAAAATGCGTGTCGCCACCCAGCGGACTACCACTCAACTGCAAGGGTATTTTTCTTTCTTGTTTAGTTCCCTTTTTTGTCTCCTTCGTCTTGTTGCGCGCCCTCGTATCCATTCTCCTTGGGCATCCCTCGTAGTACCAGATATTATTTTGGTTAATCTGTGCGCCAAAGGTCCCAAAAACATTACATAGAGCAGTTATCCCCAACGAGCTGAAAGTTCCCACTTTGGAGAGCACACTCATCACTCAGCGCATCATTAGAATTTGCAATGCCAATAAGGACAACCGACCGATTTGCAGAACATCTTCACAAAGGTATTTCAGCCCAATACAGCATCAAACGGGATCTCACTGCTAGCAACATCAGATATCGACACATGAACCAATTGTATTTAGACCACATGAGTTACTCAAAATCATAAATGAACAACTCAACCCATAAATATCTCCAGGATGCGACCTAATATCACCAAAAATGATTATTGAACTTCCTCTCTGTGCAGTTCAAGCTATTTTCCATCTCTTCAATGCAATAACGAGACATGGACACTTCCCAGAGAGATGGAAAAAGTCGATCATTATAATGATACCAAAACCTGGCAAAGACCGCACAATTGCTTCATAATATAGTCCAATTAGTTTACTAACGTGTCTATCAAAACTCTTCGAAAACTGCTTCTTGGCACATATTACTCTATATCTCAGAACACACAACAAAATCCCGTCTCATCAATTCGGTTTTCAAGAAAAACATGGAACCATCGAGCGAGAAAAACTTTCGACAGAGTATGGTTAGAAGGTTTAATGCACAAAATGACAAAAATGCTCCCAACCAACACTTACAAATTTCTGAAGTCATATCTTTACGAAAGTATCAGAAAGATGTAATGCTGCCATGTCCGATGATTACATCATCAGAGCCGGAGTTCCTCATGGCAGCGTGTTAGGGCCAATACTCTACCTTATCTACACTGCGGACATCCCAACGAGCATGCAACTAACCACATTCACTTTTTCTAATGACACAGTGATCCTAAGCCGCTCGAGATGCCACAAGCAAGCAACGGCGCACCGTTAGATAATGTATTATTTTAAGATTTGCAACCTTATTGTTAGACATCGTATAGAGATGATCCTATAAATAAAACCAAGGCTTAATTTAAAAAAAGTCTTTGCGTCTACAGGACTCTCGGTCTTTTCTTGGCATTGCTTCTTGGTCTTTTTTAAAGATGCCTGTGACCCATGCCGGGTGATGTGTTTGCCCCTTACATACTTTAGAATTGGTGGACACTTCAACTCCTTGAATTCTCTTTTTTACTGGCCCTTGCACTGTGTGCTTGTCTTGAGTTGACATACTTGGGCATGTGGTTCAGGGTCCGTCTGATCCGTCATGTCTCTCCTTGTTGATCCGCCATGGGCGGGGAATTCTGTAATTTTACAAATTTGATTATCTGCTTCTCGACGATGCATGCACTAGAACTTTGCGCGCTAGTATCCGATGCCCAAGCGGCGTGATTAAGGACGACTTGTTCTGATTTAGAATCATGAACTATTTTCGGTCGCACTGGCCCCATCACAATCCATCCTAATGTAGTCTTCTGAAGCAATGGATGTCCCTGCCCTAGGTTTATTAGTCGTGGCTCAAGCAGTTGTGCAGAAAATCTATTGTAGCTCCGTGAAAATGGATCTGCCAAGCGAATTCCTGATGGAATGTTTTGTGGGCGCTCAATTGGTTGCGATGGTTGGTTTGGCAATAGCTCTGGTGTGCTATATGCAATTACTTGTGTTTTGAAATTCGTATTTAACGGCATTATGTTCAATACTGCTCGGGCTGTCGCTCTCTTCAACCCTCCAATACCTCTGATGTTCATGGCGGCGGGTGCCGATGTACTCCTAACTTGGTTGCCAATTCCTGAGACATTATGTCTACTTACCTGAATGTAGCACAACGCGACATTTGTGTCGTGATTCTGTAGTACCTTCCACTTGAGCTTCCACTTGGGCAGTTGCGAGTAACACATAAGGGTTCGTAGGTTGGCTGACAGCGATATGTCAAACTACAATGGCTAAGGAGTAGAGGACGGAAGATTCTAGTCCTTTTACTAGGAAACTACAAGGAAAGAACTCCTTCTAGCTCCTAAAATTTAAGCGTGTTTGTAAAGTCTGCGTGTCTATATTACCATAAATAAGATTGTATAGAAACATCACACCCAGCATCGTTATGAGGTTTGTTAATGATGGTAAGTTGATTAAAACAGTCTATTGCGATAAAACGGGACGTGAAGATTTTCTTACCAATTTAGTTCCCTAAGGGCGAAAGTCAGGAAATTTTTTGTACAGATTCTATGTGATCTCAGTGTTCTCCATATGGGGGATTCCAGACACACGACCCACATTGGTTATTAAATTCTTTTGACCATCTTTTAATAAAACAAAGCACACCCATTGCTTTATTAACCATGGTGGATATATGGTCGGTATATTTAAATTTCAAATCTAATAGAACACCCAGGTCGTTAACTTGAGTTAATCGTTCTAAGGGGTTCCCACAGAGAAAGTATATTGTCTGGTGAGGACCAGATCGATAAAATGACATGAGTTTATATTTCGAACCATTAAGCTGTTGTTTATTTGCTATACACCAATTTTGAAATTTATCAAAATCGGATCGAAGTCTAGATTGGTGAATCTATACTGAACACAAATGTAAATGTTATCAGCGTACATAGGTACAAGTGAATAAGTTAAGGCAAGTGGCAAGTCGTTAATAAACAGTGTAAAAAGTAAGGGTCGAAGATGGCTTACTTGGGGCATCCCAGATGTGACGGTGTCTAAACGCGAGGTACATCTTTAAAGAAGACGTTGGGTTCTTCCAAATAAGTAGCTCGAAATCCAGATAAGTCGATCAGTTTAGAATCCCAAAAAACGGTAAGAAGCAACTTACTTTAAAGAAGCGCATGGTTAACAGAGTCAAATGCTTTACTGATGTTTGTGTAAATGACGACTAATATAGCTATTCCAATAATAATCCGTGACCTAAGATGTTAGCTCCAATAAGTTGATAGTGGCCATGCTGGCATCGAGATATTATTGAACTACATATGTTAGGTTTGCAAATTGAAAAATTTTTCGAAGCTTTGAAACTGCTGACAATTTAGAAATGCCTCTTTATTTGGCAGCGTCGGATTTTTTCCCTTTTTTATGTAGAGGAATAATGTAAGATTCCTTCCACCTAAGGGGAAAGTTCGAAGTCTCCAGCAATGGATTAAAGAGTTTAAAGCGCGGTTTCCACAGATCCTCGGCGCAGTTCTTCAGAACACAGCCTGGAACTCCGTCGGTGACTTAACACGAGCTTGACCTTAAGAAGATCTAATAATCGTAATAATCGATTGATAACTGCTAGCGAGATGAACAAGGAACCAATGGATCTATTTCCATGGGTAACATGCTACAATGGTTACATGGTAAAATGGCGCCAAACGTGGGGCCCACCGTCTCGGCGGCCCGACTAAAATTAAAGAAGAGGAAACCTATGCCCTTCAAGCTGACATAGACTATCGTACGTACAATTAGTTACGGATGACACTTTCGAACCAAGATATTCTAATAGACTTCAAGACCAAGTGCACATATCCGATATTTAGATACTATGGTTAACTACGGCTTCCTGGAAGCGTTACATCTTTAATTGGATATAACTCCGAAGGCTACTCAGTTAACCTAGTATCGTCCATATAAGTTATACCTTAAAATTGTCAGCCTGTGCTCTTCATCCAGTTTTGTTTGGAAAAGATTCTGACATGAAATATATCTTTGTCTGGTGCAGATTTCTTTCCACCAGGATACTCTCCATGAGTCGAAGTGAGTCAATATTGCTGTAGTGACGGTATGGCCCCTTGGAAGAATGATCGGATGACGTCCATCAAAATCAAGCGCAGAGTTCCCCAGGCGAAGACACAGAAAGCTAGCGTAGATAGGAGCAAGAAATGAGCAAGCGAGGTAAGTGGAAGAGACTCGATTAGAAACAAACACGTTAAATCTGTCAGGTTCGTCTTGAATCCAGTATAGGGCAACCGAGGAGTCACACCAACCATAACTATCTCCATTATATCATCTAGGGTCACACACTTCAGTCATCAGTTTTGCTGGTATAGTTCCAGCTTCAGTATTATCTGCATATTTCTGGGTGCCACTCGACTCTTTGACCCTAACAGACGACAATCAGACCCTGACAAGACCTAAGCCGCTCGAGATGCCCCAAGCAAGCAACGGCGCACCGTTTTGAAACCAATCTGGATGGACGGCTCTCAGTTGTTGGGGAATACCAGTAACATAAATCTTCTCAGAACCATCACCGGGGCACCGTGGTACGTTCGGAATGTAAAGATTCAGAGGGACCTTCACATATCACACGTCAGAGAAGAGAAAGTACAAATCACAACAAAAAACTACAACAGGCTAACAGTACATCCAATTCATCTCGCGAGAGACCTCACGCGAGTTTCCAGCAGTTCTGGTCTACGACCAAAACCCGCAACGACCTTCCAAACCAGCGGTAATTATTAAGACCATGTAGCCCATGTAGATAAAATTAAACTGTTAGATAATGTATTATTTTAAGATTTGCAACCTTATTGTTAGACTTCATAAAAGATGATCCTATAAATAAAACCAAGGTTTAATTTAAAAAAATGTCTGCGTCTACAGGACTCTCGGTCTTTTCTTGGCATTGCTTCTTGGTCTTTTTTAGAGATGCCTGTGACCCATGCCGGGAGATGTGTCTGCCCCTTAAATTCTTTAGAATTGGTGGACACTTCAACTCCTTGAATTCTCTTTTTTACTGGCTCTTTCACTGTGTGCTTGTCTTGAGTTGACATACTTGGGCTTGTGGTTCAGGGTCCGTCTGCGGCTCTTCTTGTTGATCCGCCATGGGCGGGGAATTCGGTAATTTTCCAAATTTGATTATCTGCTTCTCGACGATGCATGCACTAGAACTTTGCGCGCTAGTATCCGATGCCCAAGCGGCGTGATTAAGGACGACTTGTTCTGATTTAGAATCATGAACTATTTTCGGTCGCACTGGCCCCATCACAATCCATCCTAATGTAGTCTTCTGAAGCAATGGATGCCCCTGCCCTAGGTTTATTAGTCGTGGCTCAAGCAGTTGTGCAAAAGATCTATTGTGGCTCCGTGAATATGAATCTATCAATTGGTTGCGATGGTTGGTTTGGTAAAGCTCTGGTGTGCTATATGCAATTACTTGTGTTTTGAAATTCGTATTTAACGGCATTATGTTCAATACTGCTCGGGCTGGCGCTCTCTGCAACCCTCCAATACCTCTGATGCTCATGTCGGCGGATGCCGATGTACTCATAACTTGGTTGCCAATTCCTGAGACATTATGTTTACTTGTGATCCTGAATCTAGCACTACGCGACATTTGTGTTGTGATTCTGTAGTCTTCCACTTGAGCTTCCACTTGGGCAGTTGCGACTAACACATAGGGGTTCGTAGGTTGGCTGACAGCGGATGCGCTTATCCGTGTGGGCGTATAATGTATTATTGTGTTATGATTCTTCCGGCAAACCTGGAAACCTAAACATTGCTGCGTGGGGTGTTGACAATCAATTAGCGCTGGCGTTATGTTTTTAACTTAACATTATACAATATGCAACCACGTGAATTCATCTTTTTTCCATTGTGCCAATGACGTCATCCCTGTCAGCGCGAAAGCGTGAGCAGACGAGGCAATTCGTATTTTGACGCAAGTAGTATTTTCACACAAGCCAGCGTGTTAACTTGCATTTGAGATAGCCTTTGAGGTGACAAAAATTTTGATTTTTTACTGTATATCTAGAATAATAATTTGAGTTTTATATGGAGTAAAGATTTAGTTACTCGGAATAATGTTGCGACTAATGGCTTCAAGCTCGGGCTATATAATAGTTTGCGGGGTTTCCACTGCATACGTACAGCCCACCTCCCATCCAACCGACCGCGGGACACTGCCGCTTAATGTAGTAGGGCAAGACAAGAAGTGGTGAAGACCATTGTAGTCCGAACATAATACGCAGAACGGTCCGTGTTCGGCATATGTCAGACTACAATGGCTAAGGAGTGGAGGACGGAAGATTCTAGTCCTTTTACTAGGAACTACAAGTCCTTCTAGCTCCTAAAATTTAAGCGTGTTAGTAAAGGCTGGGTGTCTATATTACCATAAATAAGATTGTATAGAAACATCACACCCAGCATCGTTATGCGGTTTGTTAATGATGGTAAGTTGATTAATAACAGTCTATTGCGATAAAACGGGACGTGAAGATTTTCTTACCAATTTAGTTCCCTAAGGGCGAAAGTCAGGAAGTTTTTTGTACAGATTCTATGTGATCTCAGTGTTCTCATATGGGGGATTCCAGACACACGACCCACATTGGTTATTAAATTCTTTTGACCATCTTTTAATAAAACCAAGCACACCCATTGCTTTATTAACCATGGTGGATATATGGTCGGTATATTTAAATTTCAAATCTAATAGAACACCCAGGTCGTTAACTTGAGTTAATCGTTCTAAGGGGTTCCCACAGAGAAAGTATATTGTCTGGTGAGGACCAGATCGATAAAATGACATGAGTTTATATTTCGAAACATTAAGCTGTTGTTTAGTTGCTATACACCAATTTTGAAATTTATCAAAATCGAATCGAAGTCTAGATTGGTGAATCTATACTGAACACAAATGTAAATGTTATCAGCGTACATAGGTACAAGTGAATAAGTTAAGGCAAGTGGCAAGTCGTTAATAAACAGTGTAAAAAGTAAGGGTCGAAGATGGCTTACTTGGGGCATCCCAGATGCGACGGTGTCTAAACGCGAGGTACATCTTTAAAGAAGACGTTGGGTTCTTCCAAATAAGTAGCTCGAAATCCAGATAAGTCGATCAGTTTAGAATCCCAAAAAACGGTAAGAAGCAACTTACTTTAAAGAAGCGATGGTTAACAGAGTCAAATGCTTTACTGAAGTTTGGGTAAATGACGACTAATATAGCTATTCCAATAATAATCTGTGACCTAAGATGTTAGCTCCAATAAGTTGATAGTGACCATGCTGGCATCGAGATATTATTGAACTACATATGTTAGGTTTGCAAATTGAAAAATTTTTCGAAAAGCTTTGGAACTGCTGACAATTTAGAAATGCCTCTACGGATAACACTCCGATCCAAGATATTCTAATAGACTTCAAGAGCAAGTGTACATGTCCGATATTTAGATACTAGGGTTAACTACATCTTCCTGGATGCGTTACATGTTTAATTGGATATAATTCCATAGGCTACTCAGTTAATGTCTAGTATCGTCCATATAAGTCAGGTGATGGAATTTAAAGCGTAATTTCTATCTACAGTCATACCTAAAAATTTCCAGCCTGTGCTCTTTATCCAGTTTTGATTGGAGAAGATTCTGACATGGAATATATCTTTGTCTGGTGCAGATTTCTTTCCATCAGGATACTCTCCTTGACCACGACCACGTTTCTATAATCAAAACCTTTAAAAATTTTCTGGAAAAAGTAAAAAACTTCGGAAAAAGGACCACCGAAGATCTACAGGGTTTATGGTTATAAAATTAACAAACATCTTACAATAAGTTCGACTAGATAAGTAGTAAAAATCCTTGTGAAAATGAGTCAATATTACTGTAGTGACGGTATGGCCCCTTGGAAGAATGATCGGATGACGTCCATCAAAATCAAGCGCAGAGTTCCCCAGGCGAAGACGCAGAAAGCTAGCGTAGATAGGAGCAAGAAAGAGAAAGGAGCAAGCGAGGTAAGCGGGCTGTGATGTCCCTGGGAGGAGCCGTAGCCAATAAGGTCCTGGCGCGAAGTTCGATGGTTGCCCTTTCGGCCACAGTAGCGATGGGCCAATTATTTTTGGAGCCATGTAGAAATGGAGGTCCATGGGACCAGAGCTGGGAATTCAATAGCTCAGTGGGAAGAGCACCTCTGGACAGTAGATCGGCTGGTTTGAAAGCAGTAGGAACCACCATTTCATTGCCTTGGTGAGTACCTTTGTGGAACTCGATTAGAAACAAACACGTTAAATCTGTCAGGTTCGTCTTGAATCCAGCATAGGTCAACTCAAGAGTCACACCAATCATAACTATCTCCATTATATCTTCCAAGGTCACTAACTACAAGTTATCAGTCTTGCTAGTAAGTCAGCTCCAGATAGTTCCAGCTTCCGTATTATCTGAATCTTTATGGGTGCCACTCGACTCTTTGAGCATAACAGACGACAATCAGACCCTGACAAGACCTACCCAAGCTCCATACGATCCTTTCTTGGCAGGGAAGGACTAAAAGGGTAAACTTAATTCGCTGAGTTTGAGCAAAACTGGAACAGAATTGCAACCACTCGGAGAGAAGGGATTGGGGAAAGCTTTCATCCCAGGACAAATTTTCTCTGCACAGCTTCTGTAATAAGATTGTTGCCCTTTCTCTTGTCAAGGCGACTAGGAGAGAGCGAAACCTAAGCAAGGTATGGAAAAGCTTAAGTTGAATCTTTGGTGACAACAGCACGGGGACTGACATCAAGGCCTGATATCAGGCATCAGTCTCAGCATAGCAGTGATGGGGTCGGAAGTACTGGCACTTACCTCGCAGTTCCTGCGTATTCCTTGATGAACGACGCATATTGGGTCCTTAAATTTGGGATTTAAATTCTTAAATCGCACGATCCAGCTTGCGTTCAAGTGAATGAAACCACCACAAGGCTTTGCGTAGGAGTCTCCTAACAAATCAACGCTGTGTTTGATTGGAAGACGAACTAAATAAGCACCTGATTCAAGAGGGACGTGGTGCATGGTGGTGCCTGGCGTAGTGGGCATCGCAATCGAGGTCCTCCTTAGTATCCTGAACGATCGGCGCAGTGCAGGCTTCAAGTTCCCAGAATTGGCGGAGAAGATAATTTAGGCGATCGTCAAAAGTGGTTGTGGAGTCAGCAGGAATCACCTAACATGATGAAGCCAAACGAGGTTTTCCTGGGGATCCACCCCAACCAGAAGAGCCCATCTCCAATCAGCAAAGTTCGAATCAGCAAAAACCACATTGGCAGATCAGGTTGACGGTCTACGATGTGAGACGCCACAACTGCCTAAATATACACAGGAAACGTACCAATGCTCCATCCGTAGTATTAGGACCGATGAAGCTGAAGTTGGCTGGCTAGGCATGATGTGATGAGATAAACTTGTGAGTTACGATCGGCGATCGGCAAAAACACTACTTCAGCGCATTGATGCTAGTTCACAAGCGTGTTACAAGAAGCCTGAGAAATAGCAACCACAGCTCCATTGGCCGGATCCAAACCGGATGCAGGAATGATAGTAGTGCCGCATGATTGCACGGATGCAAGAAAGCATGGTGTAGGCGATTGCACGTTGGCACAGCATGTGTATGGATGCCGCACAGGGCACACGAAGAAGGCAGAGCATTTAGGAGCATGCACGATTGATTATTAAATGGGCTACGTCGGGCCACCCGAGCAGTTCAGATTTTCCGATTATTAGGAAATATCCGAAATCGGAAATCCGAGATATTAGGGGTAAACAAAAAATTTATAAAATACAAGTACAAATGAAGCTTAGCAATATAATCTCAGACAATGCAATTGTTTATCATTCGTCGGCAAGAGGCTAGGTGGGGGACACACACAAATGCAAGATGAGCTAGTGTGCAGCAGCTCTAGAAAAAAGCTCCCAAAAGCGCATGTCCTACAAATACCAGCAACGTGGGAGAAACAAACAAAATAGAAACTGCATATTAACCGCCGCTGCTTCTCCGTTTCAGAGTCTTTATAGATTATTTCAGACCATGATGGCCAAATAAAGGCAATTCTGACAAATTTCGATATTACAACAAATTTCGATATTACAGGAGAATGAAGTTTGTCTCGCCATGAGCATTGGTGCCATCGGGCAATCTCCGCGTCATACCCACTTGAGTCGTGACTATTTTCCTTTGGAGGAGGTGACTGGCCACGGTTTAACGGTTTAACGACACAACAGTTTTGTTTTAGGTTTTCGTTTTTTGTGTTTATTACGACTTTTGTTTCTATATCTATTTGTCGTGTCAAGCAGCCGCCGGAAAGAAGTTTGGCCGGCAATAATTTATTGAATTCGTGTCGTCATTTTCTTTTATATATATATATTCGCGTCTCTCGCTCTATTTTTGTCGCCCACTCTCGTGCATTCGATCGGCCACCTGCATTTGCCGTCATGCGCTAGCGTTTGTCTCACTCTCGCGGGATCTCTCGATCGCTCCGCTGCATCAGGCGTTAAGCCGCGCTCCCGCGTCATTATTCTAATTCGGTCGTCCACCCTATTCAGTCACATATGTACATATATCATTTGTAGAAACCCCAAAACAATTAAATAAATTATATCAGTATCTATAAATCGAACTGTGCTTGTTTTATATTATTATATATATAATATTTAGAACACAAACTTAAAGCTCCCGAAAACGCTCGGTAACTGAACACTAGTTTGTTATTGCTGAACGCAGGGTTTGTTATTAAATATAAATCTGCAATTATTAAAAACGATATAGCTTTTGCTTAACATTAGTACTTTTAAAATTACATATTCTTTATATTCATATTTTTTATTATTTATTGGTGTAGTAAGAACATTTTTGTCATTGGGGTGATTAATTCGATATCTGCTTTAACATAATTTTTAGGTTATTTAATTCACATAAAAATTGCACCATTTTTGTATTTCAAAATACCCCTTCTTATTAATTTAATTTTAAAGAAACTCTATTTTAAATTTATTTATTTCGTCTCTTGATATAGGTAAGAAACTTTCTTTTAAATTTATTTAGTAGGGAGTAAATAGGCAATCGTCTAATTTCTTGCATTCATGTGTATGTGCGTGGGATCCTATACAAATACACAAACAAATATACACTCCCATGCCAGCAGACATCGCCTGTCCTATCCCCTGACCCTGTCATAAATATGTCACCTGAGTGTAATTGACAAAAAAGGACCGCAACAGGTTAGCAATTGTTCAGAGATTTTTTTATCTTTTCGGTTGACCCTTCAGGTTTAAAAGCAATTTCACTTTCTTATGCCCATTGTTTCTTTCTATACTTGTTTTCAACCCTTGTAAAATTTTATATTTTAAATTAAATTTCTACGTATAAGTCCAAAATATTTTTTAATTTATTACAATAGACTTGGAGTGAAAAATCATTTTTAATGATATGCAATAACATATTCTTTATTTTTCATGATTATTTTTTTCTAACATTTTCATTTATTTATTTATTTTTTTCCCAACTAAATGTTACATAGGTTGCGCAAATGATAGTAATGATTTAGATGGGCTTATTTTTTCTTAAACAATTTCTTTTATTTTTTCCCAAACCTATTTCTTCTATAAAAAAAATTTTATATGTGATACAAGTGATCAGTTGAATTGGTAAAGAATTCGGCAAGTGGCGTATAAGGGAGGAAAAAAGGAGAAAAATAGATATATAGGCAACATAATTCAATTTTAATACACGCTCTGGTATATAATCTATGATTTCTACATTTGACATGTAGATGGCGCTAGTAAAAATCGATGTTTTCTACATTTGACACATAGGTGGCGCTAGTAAATTTGCTGAATACGCCGTTTGCCTATTTATCTATTTTTCTCCTTTTTTCCTCCCTTATACGCCGCTTGCCTAATTCTTTACCAATTCAACTGTTCACTTGTATCACATATAAAATTTTTTTTAGAAGAAATAGGTTTGGGAAAAAATAAATGAAATTGTTTAAGAAAAAATAAGCCCATCTAAATCATTACTATCATTTGCGCAACCTATGTAACATTTAGTTGGGAAAAAAATAAATAAATAAATGAAAATGTTAGAAAAAAATAATCATGAAAAATAAAGAATATGTTATTGCATATCATTAAAAATGATTTTTCACTCCAAGTCTATTGTAATAAATTAAAAAATATTTTGGACTTATACGTAGAAATTTAATTTAAAATATAAAATTTTACAAGGGTTGAAAACAAGTATAGAAAGAAACAATGGGCATAAGAAAGTGAAATTGCTTTTGAACCTGAAGGGTCAACCGAAAAGATAAAAAATCTCTGAACAATTTCTAACCTGTTGCGGTCCTTTTTGTCAATTACACTCAGGTGACATATTTATGACAGGGTCAGGAGATAGGACAGGCGATGTCTGCTGGCATGGGAGTGTATATTTGTTTGTGTATTTGTATAGGATCCCACGCACATACACATGAATGCAAGAAATTAGACGATTGCCTATTAACTCCCTACTTGAGGCTCCCGGCTTTAAGCGTTATCTAATGTTTCGAGTCTTTTGATTGGTTTTCCCAATTCATTGAATTGGGGAAATGGGAGGGTTAGTTTTTTAAGAGTTTCCATTTATGACTTCAACACAAGAACCTGTTTTCATTTTTTAAGGATGAATAGGTTTCTATGATTATTTTAGAGATACAACATTTTTAGTTTAAATCTCGCCTTGCCGGTTTAAGCATTTTAATCGTCAATTTTTTTCCGAAAATAAAATCCCAAAACATGAATATGGATAAAAAAGTTACCTGTGATATATGCAACATGGATATCATTTTGGAAGAGTTTACCTTACATTATGAGGAGTGTGATGGTGTATACCGACAGGAATGTCATTACGACGCCGTTGATGTTATTAACATTCTTTCATCCGATGATGAGGTTTGGGATGCCGACGATAATATCAAAACTTATAATTTGTCATATGAATGTGATTCGGGTACTGAGGACTGCTGGTATCCAATACGATATGAACATTACAACTATGATTCTGGAATGGACTCTGATCCAGGAGCCGTGATCAACGATGGGATTTTGGATGGATATTTTTTTATTTTTGATTAATTTAAATACAATGTAAAAATGTTTTTATTTACAAAAAAATAAAAAAATATATATATATATATATGCAAAACAAAAAATCTTGTATCCCTGTCTTTACATCTTCCTACCCATTCTTCGTGTCTTCTCTGTCTTTTGATTGGTCCCCCCCCAAAATTCTATTACATAGAAAATTCGGGGTGGTTTTCAGGTGTTTTATTCTTACACGAATAAAGCATAAAAACCTGTTTTGAGTTTTCGAGGATCAATAGGTGTGGATGAATATTTTAGGAGTTCAATTTTTAGTTTGAATTTAAAATCACAGGTAGGCGTTTGAAAAACTAAAAACCATGAGTCAACTGGATATTGTATTTTTTGATAGTCAAAGTGACATCTTTAAATCTCAGGATGAGCTTTTACCATTATCAAGCATTGGGGTTGAAACCCAGTCAGAACTATATGATGATTTAAAGAATTATTCTTTTACATCATTGTTCGACCTAATAACGCCAACATGGAATTGTCCAGAACAATCAAATACCAACTTGGAGGAGAAGATGTTTGGACCAAACACGCAAGGATCCGAATTAAGTGATTTCGATGTGCCTGATTCACCATGTACTATTCCTGAGACGCAAGAGCAAAATCAAACCTCACCGACTTTCCCAGACGATGATGAAATTTTTAATGAATTAGATGAAGGAAGAGATAATTTTTTAAGATTATTGAATGAAGAAGATGATATTTTATTAATTGAATGTCTAAAAAATATTGAGTAAAATTATATCGCTATGGAAAAATAAAAAAATTAAATATAAATAAAATTATAAAAAAATTTAATTATGGACTTTTTATTTATTTCATTTATTTTTTTATTTAAAATTTTTTTTATCAGAATTTAGTTTAAATAACCCATATAATTATATTACATAATCATTTAAATTGTTTGATGAATCTTAATGGAAAACAATATTTGAAAATGTATAGGAACTATTTTGAAGATTTTGTTGTTACTTTAATTAACTCTATTAATATCTTGGTATGATCTATTAAAAAATGATGATATAACTCATTTCGGAGCCAATACTTTTGCACTTCAGGGCAAAAGTAGTATTTATAGTATGATGATCGGGCTTTTGTAATGCTGAAGTTGTGCACTTTTAGAATGTGACGTTTTAATCCATATCGATATTTAAATGAAGGACTTCCGGTGCAGAGATCACAAACAAACGTTTTCATTTCGGAATTTGTTGAAAAACTGATTTGATCCAAAAACTAAAACTTCTTTTAAAGGATATTAGGATTGAAACTGTTTAATATGTATGTAATACAACTAGATATAATGAAATGAAAGAAATATACAACCATCTCTTTTATTCCTATTATCTAATAGTATATACATAGTTATAAAATCTTTACATAAACAACTAAATTTAAAAAATATATTGTTGTCATCTCTTTCTATCAATGTATTTAAAGAGTATACTAAATAAGAGGTTTTTCACTCCAACATTGAAAAGTATAAAAGAGCGAGAACACTGATTAAATGGATCAGTATCTATCAGTAACCTTTTTAAACGAATCCAAGGAGTATATAATATTATGGTATGTTTAAAAATTTGTCATCCAATGAAAGAACTCGAATCATTTATTTATTCTATGTATCCCAAAGTCTTTCTTAGATACTCTGAATGAACAAAAGCCTGTTATTGGCTACACAAAGATCGAGGACTTATGTATTAATTTTGATTACAAGATCATTGGGTGTAAGATAAAGAAAACAACATATGGAACTAAAATCGCCATTTATTTAACTGACAAGGATGAAGAACCATTATAATAATTATAATAATTATAATTACATTATAAATTTTCAAGCAAAACACCATTTAAGAAATTGAAGGAAAATGGAATAACACATCTAATATATAAAGGAAAAGAGATGAATAGATATAGCACGCCATTTTTACAATTTATATCAAAGCAGTGATGGTATAAAAGAGTCTATTCCTTATTATTATTCATCAGTCTTGTCTATTCAAGAAAATTCGAAACATCTCGAGAGCATAAAATGTATTCGCATCAAATGAAATTATTTTTGCTGCAATTCGAGGATATGCTTTTCGAGGAACATAATAAGAAACTGGAATATTTAAAAGCAACCCTAGAAGATTTGGAGGAGAAGGAGCTCCTGCACTCAAAGTATGGGTTTCATTATAAAATATGTCCCTGGAGTGATGATGAAGCAACAGAAGGCCCCGACACATGTACTTGCAACAAACTTCCGATATACATAAAGGAAGCTATGGATATTATGATAAGATATTATAAAATCACTAAAAGAATGTACGAAGAACCCAAAAAATAAAAATATATATTTTTATATACTATATATAATCTTGTTTATTTTCATTTAAAACATTATAATTCATTTAAAACATTTACTTAACATTTTTGAAATTAGCTTATCATTATAGGTGAAATCTTTTTTTTTTAAATTCCTGATAAAACTCTTTAAAGTTTTTTGATTGCTTTTGTAAAAAGCAAAAAGCATACAGTAATGTCCACAGGTATTGGAAAAGTAGCCTTGCAATTGCTGTTTGTTATAAGTATATTTTGATGCATTTCTCTTTAAAAATGTAACAAACTCTTTTTCTGAGGATATTGCCCATAAGAGTCAAAAAATTCCGCTGACTTTTTGTTATAGAAGTAAAATGCAACCCAATGCATTCCAGGTTGGTTGGAATAATCAGTGTTAGCTACTATTAATGCTGGATATTCACTAATTTCTTTCGGTAGTTTATCTGCTGAAAAAACACCCTTAAATATTTTTTTAGTTTTTTGGTTGCTGGAAAGCAAGTCGGTGATTTGTATTGTATTCATTTTAAAGAAGTACACGAATATTTCGGTGTTTATCAATATCAATCATAGAATCGTATTCACAATAAACAATACATGTTACAGCCTCTTCAAGGGGTTCAGAGAATCTTCCTTCTATTCTTATTGTTCCTTGAGATATCAAGTTAGAACAAACACTTGAATTTGAGTGATCAGCAGTTAAATCAAATGCTAATATAAAACTATTTTTGTCAAACATTTCCTTGGAAATTTGCAGACCCCGATCATAATGTTTGATTCCGCACGCTTTAAATAGTAAATTATATGCTCTTGAACTTTGTACATTGTTAGAATTCGAGAAATCGAATTCCAGTGCCTGCGATGGTACTTGTACTCCATTAACTAATAGATTAAATCGTTGAATTTTAAAGTTTTCAAAATTAAAAGGATCTAATCCTCGATTTCCTGAATATGCTCGATTTTTTACTATGCAAAAAACCAAAAAATTTGGAATCTGTCCAATAACAGCATTATCGATTGATAATGTATTATTTCCTGGGTATATTGTAAATGATTTTACTTCAACTTTATTGTACGGGTATATTGCATTTTTTGTTTGTAAAACATGGTGATGAGCTAATAAAATACTTGGGTTAACCACTACATGATTCATGAAAAGCTGGGCTTCCAAGGTCGATTCAGTACCGTCTTCCAATAAATAAAATGCTGTTTTTTCAATATTAAAAGTAATGCGCAAATCAACATTATTTACAAGAAGCTTTGGCTGATTGAAAATATCACCATGAACTTTTCCGAATAATTCCACCTTGTTACTATTTTGAAAGATATTTTTAAGAATAAGGCAACCGTCACTTTTAAATGGCGTTTGAGTTCCGTATATTACGTAATGGTTTCCGACCCAAATCATTTATAACGGCCTTCCCGGTTTCTGCAGCTTGATTTTTCAATGCATTTATCCCCGAAAAAAAAGGGGTTTAATGTAATTAAAAAGTCCGCTAAAGAAATTTCCAATACCTCGTCCTTGCTGAACAACTCTAGGTGAAATATATAGAATACCAATGTGACTTAAGCTCCCTCCACACTGATTTAAATAGTATTGATGATAACATTTCGCCATGATTGATAACTTAGTTCTAATTACTAGTTCCCAAAATGATTATATTTATAGATTTTTTCGTCTTTTTCTAAAAATGCAGCGTCAGAAAAATGGGTATAGATGATGTTTCAAAGGGTATTTTATATCCACTTGAATCTGTTATTAATATCGAAATTTCATTTGGTGAATAATTTTCAATAGGATAATATTCAACATTTCTGAATTGCATATATTTTTCTCTTCCATTTGTAAACAAAACTCTTAGACAACGAGGTCTTTTGCTTCCTACACATCGAGGTTTAATAATGTCCGTGTAAATAAAGATTGGACCGTATTCAATCTCATCCGTTTTCATTGGATCCGTTTTGTATCGGAATGTTTTAGAATTTACTAAGCTTATAAATTCTGTTGAATTAGAGATCGATCCTTCTGATTTATTTTCTTTTGCTTCTCTCCTTAACTTTTTAGGATTTTTTCCAAAACAGTTATTTAAATATATATCAGTTATACCAACTTCCCATTCCTCAGACATTATTTCTGGAATGTTTACAATATTGGTAAAAGCACACTTTAGAGAGTCATTGCTGAGCACTGTAACAAAAAACTCGTTTTGAAAAAACATTTTATAATCTTGGGCTAAGAATATGAAATCCAATTTAATTTATTTTTGCCAATTTGATTTTTTTTTTCTTTACGGTTTGCTCTGTGCAATTTTTCTAATCGTTTATATACTTTAGATTTCGAAGCGGATAGGGTGTATCTCTATTCTTTTTAACCCTATTTCGCAGTTTCAGCTTTTTTTCAGTATCAGGTCCTTTTATTATTTTTTTATCCTCCACTAATGATTTTTTTAATACCTTATCATCTATAAATGAAGTATCATTGATTGTTCGTTTATAATCAATTGGAACTGTAGCTGATTTTTCAGGTGAAAGTTCTTCATAATCACTGGATAAATTGGGTATATCATCCCTTTTTAATGATGACTCGTTCTTGTTTACTTTTGATGTACTGGCAATGGATTCTTTCCAATCGTCATTAATATACGTTTGAGTTTCGGCATTGTGATTTAATGAAACCTTTAATGAAGACTTTGGTACCGATTGATGTGAAAAAGCTTTGTTTCTCTTTTTATTTTGGTATGCGCATAATTCTTGCTGAATTTTAATCCATTTATCAAAATCACTAATTTTTTTATTATTTAAAATTGGTAAAAATTTAAAATTTATTAGATCATTTCCTCGGTCATTTGTTAAAAGTTTATGGTATGCATTTGGATGCATTAAAATTACTTTGGTTAATTGATGCTTGCTTTTAATCATGATTCAATATTTTACCAAAAATTCCAGAAAGCAATGAACTTATTAAAATTGGTAAAAATCCTCCCTTTGAATTAGAACTTTTCTCTTAGAATTTAAAGATTGTTTTGAACTGGAAATATGTCGTAATACATTTTTATACTTTTTTAATGAATTCAGGATATTTTTTGAAACTTTATGGTTTCCTTTTAAAGTATTTAACACTATTTCAGACAATGTTTTAACTAGTTCGCTATCACTATTACAAATAATTGCTTTTCGAAGTTTATTATTTGCTTTTTTGAGCACATGCAATAAATGTTTGTTCGCTTTCAATCGCCTTATGCTCCTTTTGCAAACCATTTTCATCTGAATAACAAATTGAATATAATGGATTGAAAATATCAGTTCGAAATCTTAAAAGATCATTTATTCCTTGCGTGAGATCAATAAGTAAATAACCATGCGGTTCATTCGTCACTTCCTTATATATTCTAAAAAGTTCTTGAGGGTTTTCAGGATATATCTGTCTAGCCAAACATTGAAATTGTAATTTATCCCTAGGATTTTTAAAAGCAACAATGTACTTTGTATTTAGTGATATATCTCTTGTATGGGAAGATTTATGAAATATATTTTGAGTTACAACTATTACAGATAAATTTCGATGATGGGATCCTTTCACATACATTTCACATACATTTTTATTGAATGCACCCATCATCAAGTCATCTAATACCAAAAGAATTGGTTCATTATTTTCATTTTCAATAGACTCAGGAACTCCATGGAAATATTCTATGTTGCTAAAATTCGGTTTAGCTTGTTCTTCCCCATAACACCATATTATTCGATCTATTGGATCACCTATTAGATTATTCCTTCCGTTTATTAAGTTTTTTAAAAATGTTGTTTTACCCGATCCTGAGGGTCCACAAATAAGCATCGTAAAAGGATGAATAAATTGTGTAAACATTTTGATAAAATTATTTATTAATCAATGTTTATTATTAACAATTATTGATTCTAATGTTTTTTTTCCTGATCCCGTTTTTTAGCACAGTTATTTTCAAAATGAGTGTCAGATCTATAAATATCTCTAAATAAATTATTTAGAGCACATCTCAGCTTCACTTTTTTGTGAATTTTACAACCAGTAAAAAAATTTGGATAGCATGTAAGACTCTTTCCTATATATATATCGATAATATTATTCGATAGAAACTTTGATAAAAATTCTTCTTTACTTCACTACGTACAATTACATTGGTGAACTTGTTAAGCGGTGAAAGTATATCACTTAAGCAGTTATAGGGTATTTCTCCATCCATCCAGTCCAACCCATGAATGTTTTTTCGATTCACATTGTGTTGCTGCATAGTTTCACTATCCAATTCCCGTAAGTTGTATGGAGGTTTGAAGTGAAAGAAGTTTGGTATTACAGTTCCTCCAGGCCTTAAAAGCCAATTCTTTAACAAATATTTGTTTGTTATTTCCAACAACATATTGAAAATCTACTATTACGGAATTGTTCCTCTCAAATTTGATCATTTTAGAATGAGTTTTGAATGTAAACTGTTATTTAAGATTGCATCTTAGGTCTTTATATACCACTTACTATATAATACATTCATTGCTTACTAGCATACATATAACAGCTCCGATGTTTTTATGTATATGTATATATATATTTCAGTATATAAAACATGATATATAATATTTATATATATATATATAAATATATATATATATATATATATATGTATAAACTGAAACCGGAATGAATATACCCAACGCTTTATAAGAGAATAATTTCAGTTTAGAACTTTAGTTTGTTAATATCAGTCAATTTCAATGGATACGCTCCAAGCTAAAAGAGTTAATGCCACAAGAAAAAAGCAAGACCATGAAGTTATATTTGGTTTTGAATATTTCGTGGTTCAAAATTTAAAGTTAAAATGTGGCTTTTCAACATCAAGAAAATTTACTCCAATGATCTGGATGCAGCAACACAAAAACAACTATATTGGTATTGATAAAGAAGAATGGATGCAGTTGCTCACATACAAGGAATTTATACAGCTAAAACTTGATCAGTACGATTTTCTTATGTCTGATACAATATTGGATCATCCCACTTTATCTTCTATTAAATGTAGTTTTAGATTTAGAAAGTCGGATAAACAGTATGTTCTTGTACTAAATCAATTCGGTAATAAAATTGACATTGATAGTGAGTCATGGCGTTCATTAATACGTCTAGCAATATTTTTTACCACATTTTTATGCTGGAATACTGTATTAAAACAACAAATAACCTATCTGTACTATAATCATATTATTCCTAAGTGTGTCTCTTTAAAAAAATTTGATATTCAATTATCTGATTTAGAAGGTAATTATGATAAAAATGTTCAAATTGATTTAACGCATTTGTGCTTTGAAATTTCTAAAAAAATGACTAAAGAAATAAAAGAAGATGTATTACATTATAAGAAATCATTAATCTCTAAGAACTCACGCGATAATAATATAAAATAAGTTTCATAAAAATATAAACATGAGTAAGCAGCAAGTTGTTGATGAAATACATAAACCTTGTCGAAAAAATTTCTTACGTCGAAGATTTGTTCAAAAAGGGTTTCATGATACTTGGCAAATTGATTTGGTTGAAATGATTCCATATTCCAATCAAAATGGCGGATATAAATATTTATTTACCGCAATTGATACATTTTCTAAATATGCTTTTGGTAAGCCGGTGAAATCTAAAACGGCAATGGATGTTGTAAAAGTTATGAAATCTATATTGAAAGATTTTAAATATAAGCCAAAAAATATACAATCCGATCAAGGGAAAGAATTTTTTAATCAACTCTTCAAAGATCTTATGAAGAAATATAGTATAAATCATTATCACACATTTACACACCTTAAAGCATCTATTTGTGAACGATTCAACAGAACTTTAAAAAATAAGATGTGGAAAATGTTTAGCCTTAATGGAAATTATCGATGGATTACTCATATAAATACACTTGTAGAAGACTATAACAATTCTTATCACAGGACCATTAAAATGAAACCAGCTGATGTTTGCAAACAGAATGAGGAGTTTATTTTAAAAACATGTTATAACATTGTTAAGGTATTTCCAAGACATAAATATTTAGTTGGAGACCATGTTAGAATAAGCAAATACAAAGGTGTATTTGTTAAGGGATATGAACCTAACTGGACAACAGAAATCTTTAAAATTTCTAAAATTAAGGCTACTTTTCCAGTTACTTACGAGCTCATTGACTATAAAGGAGAACCCATAAAGGGAACATTTTATGAGGCTGAAATACAAAAAGTCAAAGACAAAAATGCGTTCCTAGTAGAAAAGATAATAAAAAGGAAAAAAGACCTGGTTTTTGTAAAATGGTTAGGATTTGATAAATCACATAACTCATGGTTAAATAAAAAAGATTTATTAAAGTGAACATTTACAAATATAGTTTTTTTTTATTATAATTCAATTTTTTAATATTTACAATATGGTTTTTATTATTTACATGTTACATCTTAAAACTTAATCAATTGAATTTAATATTTCTCTTAATAAATAATGTCCATATGCTAAAGTATTAATATTATCAATTAATACATATAATTATTTTATTAATAACTTCAGTATACAGTTGATGTCCTCTACTTCTTATACACATTTGTTCTCCGTAATATGTTTTCTTATGTCTAATACATTCAATATAATCTAAATGACAAAGTTTTTTTATTACGGAATACTTAACACCCTTAACTTTTTTATATTTATATCTTCATTGATAGTCTCTACTAAAAATGAATATGCCTTAGCTTTTAAACCTGCGAAAGAGGTCATAATTTTTCCAGCATTTTCATCTTTAAATAACCCCAATTCTTTATTATTTGCTTGAATTATATTAAAGGGGTTTATGCTCTCATAATTTGATGTGTCAAAGCGACTTGGGTTTCTCTCATTATTTTGTATATGTCTTCCTCACATGAAACTATAAATGAGTCGGTATCCATATATATTATTTTTGCTGAGGGACATTTTACCAATAGAAAGTTATAATAATAATCGTACATTAACCATTTAGATAATTCCAGAACTGTGAAACCGATATATATTGGTTTATCGTAAAGAATTGAAGTCTTTGTTGATTCAATAGCGGCTAAATTCTCTCCAAATATTTCTAAACTATGGAAATTGTGCATTGCAACTCGTTGCCTAAATCCTGGAGAGTTTTGTCTAGACTCATAATGAGTTACTAATTGTATATCCCGACGCTTTTCAACGTTTTCCATCGTTTTGCCATATACAGCGTTGTTCATTAACTTATAAAAATTTTTTCGAATTCATTTTTGGCTAATTTGCGATGCTTAGTATTTAACTCTATATACGGTTTTAACCAGAATGATTGACTAAAAGAAAGAATTCTATGTACTTTCTTTAAAATCAGACCATGTTGCAAGCATAATTGCAACTGTTTTAAATGTATTATGTAATAGTCCTTATCATTTAAATCAGCGATTAATTTCGGAATCTTTCCTCCTGGGGGTGTCTTATTTTCAGGGCAAAATGGCAAACCATTATGTTTGTCATGAATATCATCAGGATATTCTAGATCTACTTCTAGAATATATCCAGTGTCCCCTGAAGAATCGGTATTTCTCACATCAAACAAATTAATTTCATTTTCATTTAAAAATTTGAAATTTGCAAAAGGTAGTTTTTGGCTCATAGCCCAACCATATAAATTATTTGCATCAATATATGATAAATAATTTTTTGGTTTTGTTTCATCATAATTTTTCATGTATTTATTATTTGCATTAGCGATCCTTTGAGTACACTGAGTTAAATCTCCGCGTATTCCTCTTTTTAAAAAGTTATACATATTAGGATCGCTTATTAATTCTAACTCTACTTTGGTATATTTCAGCATAGCATCCCATGAAATAGATGGGGCTGAAACATAATTTACAGGGTCTAGTCTATAAATATTACTGCATATGTTGCGGAAGTTTTCGAAAACATCCGCTAAAATCAGTAAATCACTTTCCAAATATAGTTTCATGTAGTCTCTAAGAGATCTACAATCAAAAGAAGTCCAAATTTCTTGGGCAAAATTGTAGTCTCTTACACTACACTCTTCATCCGTTAATGAATTATAAAAATATTCCCTAGAGGAAGCTGCGATTCATTAAATTTATCAAAGCTATCTAAATAATTATAGGGAAATACTCCTTTTCTCCTCATCTGGTTAAATTTGTTCCCGCTAAATTTAGATTTTAATATTTTAAAATCCTTGTCTGTCATATTTGACGCTAATTTTTCTAGGCTAGAATTCAGAAACCTATTAGAATCTATATATTTAATTGTATAATTTGCGACCCCTTTTTCAAAAATTCTTTGGCTAAGTGCAATATACAGTTCTTTTTGTCGATGGAATTGGCTTTAGCTCGCCACCTAGCTCATTTATAAATAAATGAATATCATACCTAGACCAATTGTGAAAAACTACAGGAAAATAGGAACTACTTAACTTAAAACTATCTTTGCAATTCTTATGAATAGGTCCTTGGTATTTACCAGTAAATTGGTTGAAGTACTGAACACGATCATCAACCTCGATGTGTTCTTCACAAGCATAACAGTTTCCATGTTCCTGATAATCTTCATCAGCAACATCAAACTCGTAGATTGGCTTCTTGGGATCCTTCCAATATTTTTATAGAGGTCCATTGTCTCATCTCTTAATGTTTTTACAAACATCTTCATGCAGTCATTTCCTGTAAATTATAAATACGAAATTAATATGATTAATTATTTAATCTTACAATTTTATATTTAAATTTATTTACCTTCATAAGTCCACAATTTGTTTAGTTCAGGGTTGTACTTATGAACAACATAAAATGATACAGCGCATGCTGTATGTTTTTGAACTGGCACTGTGTAGGATGCCTCTGGATTATTTGAGGCCGTTTTATAGTTTTCTAAAACGGCCTCAATATCAGCATAAATTACCACCGGAGGGGATAATTTTTTAGCAAAATTTGTAAAATTATATTTAGATTTTGGCTCAGGATATATTGATGCAACTTGCCCACACTCGTTTATATTGTGGGTCTTATTTGTTGAGCAATAAAATTGTAGACAATTTCTGCAAAAATACCTCGCTGAATTTGAGGAATTAATTTGATATTATTAATTATTATATATTATTAATATATTAATTTGCATAATGTTTTTATGCTTGTTATGTAAGCATAATGCATGCACTCCTCTTTTGGGTTCTTTATCCCCAATATATCAATGTGATTCGTTTTGACCTCTTTGGTTCTTATTGTTGGTCCAACGATTCTGCCATTTAAAATTTCATAAATATTTATACTGTATCCAGCATTATTTTTTTCAAAGAGCTGTATACCCTTCTTATTTATTGGAAATTCTATTCCTGAAAAGTTTAAGCACTCTTGCTCATGCGTTATAAAGGGTTGACTAATATCAAAAACCCTATAAAACGACGTTCTTGCAAGTTTTTCTCGAGCTGCTTTTTTTTGAGCTGATGTATTAAAGTTTTGTTGAATATGTCTCTTATAAGATATGTGCGCTAAAACACACCACTTAAAACAATAAACATAATTAATTTTAACGTTTATAAGAGCATTTCTTTTTCTAATATTTTGAGGTGCTTCAACATATCCCGATCCAGGAAGGTGTTGTAGTTTAACAATTTGAATTTCATAATATTCAAATTGTTTTATTGACCAGCCAGAATCCTTTTCCTGGAATTCATCGGCTCTTGCTATTAGCAAATCATTGCAATTATTTAAAATTTGCTCAATATCTTCATACTCATTTTCGTAAATTGAGCAATAAGGAGTTGCAAAATATTTTATTACCTCAATAAATATATCTGCTTCATCGGTTTGTTTTACATACCTACCGTGAACAGATACCATTACTTTCAGAGATCTGTGTTCGCTTATCCCATGTTTAACAATTTTAAAGATTTTTTTACATTTATTGGAAAATTCTTTTAAACATATATCGCTCTCTCCATCTACTTTAAACTTTTCTACATGAAAAGTGTTATTTTCAATTATTGGAGAAATGTTTTTATTTCTCCATACAAGTTTTTTTACCGCTGCTCTATGTGTAGCAGATGTTAAATGCTCAATTTCATTATTGCAAGTATAATTTTCCTTGCACTCCATGCATATTTTCAAAGCGTTTGCATTATCCGAATTAGCAATTCTAGCTCTTTTTGATGTTGTCGGTTGATCTCCCATATCATTTACTTCAGCATCATAATTCACAGCATCATGTTGTTTTCCAGCCTTTCGTTTTAAATGCTGGTTTGATTGAACGTTTTCTCGTTGTAGCCCACCACCTAGCATCACTGTAACATTATTTAATGGTTGTTTAGCAACCTTTCCCGGTTCATTTACAGGAATCGTCGTTCGCGAACTATAAAACTTGTTAACCGATGAGGTAATTGATTTCGGTTTATTTTGCATAAGCACCTCGAATGCATTTCGCGGTCCTTCGCAAGAATCGTAATGAGTTATAAACTCATTAACGCTAATCACCTTCTTGCATAGATCACACACAATTTTCGACTCCATTTTGAAGATAATGGGAGGTATTTTTATTTTTTATTTTCGGAAAAATTGACGATTAAAATGCTTAAACCGGCAAGGCGAGATTTAAACTAAAATTTGTATCTCTAAAATAATCATAGAAACCTATTCATCCTTAAAAAATGAAAACAGGTTCTGTGTTGAAGTCATAAATGGAAACTCTTAAAAAACTAACCTCCATTTCCAATTCAATGAATTGGGAAAAACCAATCAAAAGACTCGAAACATTAGATAACGCTTAGAGCCGGGAGCCTTCAAGTAGGGAGTAAATAGGCAATCGTCTAATTTCTTGCATTCATGTGTATGTGCGTGGGATCCTATACAAATACACAAACAAATATACACTCCCATCCAGCAGACATCGCCTGTCCTATCCCCTGACCCTGTCATAAAGTGTCACCTGAGTGTAATTGACAAAAAAGGACCGCAACAGGTTAGCAATTGTTCAGAGATTTTTTTATCTTTTCGGTTGACCCTTCAGGTTTAGAAGCAATTTCACTTTCTATGCCCATTGTTTCTTTCTATACTTGTTTTCAACCCTTGTAAAATTTTATATTTTAAATTAAATTTCTACGTATAAGTCCAAAATATTTTTTAATTTATTACAATAGACTTGGAGTGAAAAGTCATTTTTAATGATATGCAATAACATATTCTTATTTTTCATGATTATTTTTTTCTAACATTTTCATTTATTTATTTATTTTTTTCCCAACTAAATGTTACATAGGTTGCGCAAATGATAGTAATGATTTAGATGGGCTTATTTTTCTTAAACAATTTCATTTATTTTTTCCCAAACCTATTTCTTCTAAAAAAATTTTATATGTGATACAAGTGATCAGTTGAATTAGTAAAAGAATTAGGCAAGCGGCGTATAAGGGAGGAAAAAAGGAGAAAAATAGATATATAGGCAACATAATTCAATTTTAATACACGCTCTAGGTATATACATTCCATTACAGATGTTTCTACTTGGTACAAGTTTTCGACATGATCCTGTCAAGTTTCATTTCCTCATGTATATTTTCATTTACTAACGCCAACACTCTTTGACCGATCTTTTTACACGAAACAAGGTTTCTACATGATCCTGTCAAGTTTCATTTCTACCCGATCTTTTTACATGTAAATTTTAATTTATTAACAACAATAAGACATAGAATACTCATAGATGACGCTAGTAAAATTTCTACATTCTACGTTTGTGTAAATTTGACATGTAGATGGGGTTAGAAAATCTATGATTTCTACATTTGCCATGTAGATGGCGCTAGTAAAAATCGATGTTTTCTACATTTGACACATAGGTGGCGCTAGAAAATTTGTTGAATACGCCGTTTGCCTATTTATCTATTTTTCTCCTTTTTTCCTCCCTTATACGCCGCTTGCCTAATTCTTTACCAATTCAACTGATCACTTGT
This sequence comes from Drosophila atripex, assembly GCA_035045925.1. NCBI lineage: Eukaryota > Metazoa > Arthropoda > Insecta > Diptera > Drosophilidae > Drosophila > Drosophila atripex. The sequence goes on from JAWNOP010000021.1 coordinate 387,229, forward strand.
ATCACATATAAAATTTTTTTTAGAAGAAATAGGTTTGGGAAAAAATAAATGAAATTGTTTAAGAAAAAATAAGCCCATCTAAATCATTACTATCATTTGCGCAACCTATGTAACATTTAGTTGGGAAAAAAATAAATAAATAAATGAAAATGTTAGAAAAAATAATCATGAAAAATAAAGAATATGTTATTGCATATCATTAAAAATGATTTTTCACTCCAAGTCTATTGTAATAAATTAAAAAATATTTTGGACTTATACGTAGAAATTTAATTTAAAATATAAAATTTTACAAGGGTTGAAAACAAGTATAGAAAGAAACAATGGGCATAAGAAAGTGAAATTGCTTTTAAACCTGAAGGGTCAACCGAAAAGATAAAAATCTCTGAACAATTGCTAACCTGTTGCGGTCCTTTTTTGTCAATTACACTCAGGTGACATATTTATGACAGGGTCAGGGGATAGGACAGGCGATGTCTGCTGGCATGGGAGTGTATATTTGTTTGTGTATTTGTATAGGATCCCACGCATGACATGAATGCAAGAAATTAGACGATTGCCTATTTACTCCCTACTTGAGGCTCCCGGCTCTAAGCGTTATCTAATGTTTCGAGTCTTTTGATTGGTTTTCCCAATTCATTGAATTGGGGAAATGGGAGGGTTAGTTTTTTAAGAGTTTCCATTTATGACTTCAACACAAGAACCTGTTTTCATTTTTTAAGGATGAATAGGTTTCTATGATTATTTTAGAGATACAAATTTTTAGTTTAAATCTCGCCTTGCCGGCTTAAGCATTTTAATCGTCAATTTTTTTTCCGAAAATAAAATCCCAAAACATGAATATGGATAAAAAAGTTACCTGTGATATATGCAACATGGATATCATTTTGGAAGAGTTTATCTTACATTATGAGGAGTGTGATGGTGTATACCGACAGGAATGTCATTACGACGCCGTTGATGTTATTAACATTCTTTCATCCGATGATGAGGTTTGGGATGCCGACGATAATATCAAAACTTATAATTTGTCATATGAATGTGATTCGGGTACTGAGGATTGCTGGTATCCAATACGATATGAACATTACAACTATGATTCTGGAATGGACTCTGATCCAGGAGCCGTGATCAACGATGGGATTTTGGATGGATATTTTTTTATTTTTGATTAATTTAAATACAATGTAAAAATGTTTTTATTTACAATATATATATATGCAAAACAAAAAATCTTGTATCCCTGTCTTTACATCTTCCTACCCATTCTTCGTGTCTTCTCTGTCTTTTGATTGGTCCCCCCCCAAAATTCTATTACATAGAAAATTCGGGTGGTTTTCAGGTGTTTTATTCTTACACGAATAAAGCATAAAAACCTGTTTTGAGTTTTCGAGGATCAATAGGTGTGGATGAATATTTTAGGAGTTCAATTTTTAGTTTGAATTTAAAATCACAGGTAGGCGTTTGAAAAACTAAAAACCATGAGTCAACTGGATATTGTATTTTTTGATAGTCAAAGTGACATCTTTAAATCTCAGGATGAGCTTTTACCATTATCAAGCATTGGGGTTGAAACCCAGTCAGAACTATATGATGATTTAAAGAATTATTCTTTTACATCATTGTTCGACCTAATAACGCCAACATGGAATTGTCCAGAACAATCAAATACCAACTTGGAGGAGAAGATGTTTGGACCAAACACGCAAGGATCCGAATTAAGTGATTTCGATGTGCCTGATTCACCATGTACTATTCCTGAGACGCAAGAGCAAAATCAAACCTCACCGACTTTCCCAGACGATGATGAAATTTTAATGAATTAGATGAAGGAAGAGATAATTTTTTAAGATTATTGAATGAAGAAGATGATATTTTATTAATTGAATGTCTAAAAAATATTGAGTAAAATTATATCGCTATGGAAAAATAAAAAAATTAAATATAAATAAAATTATAAAAAAATTTAATTATGGACTTTTTATTTATTTCATTTATTTTTTTATTTAAATTTTTTTTTATCAGAATTTAGTTTAAATAACCCATATAATTATATTACATAATCATTTAAATTGTTTGATGAATCTTAATGGAAAACAATATTTGAAAATGTATAGGAACTATTTTGAAGATTTTGTTGTTACTTTAATTAACTCTATTAATATCTTGGTATGATCTATTAAAAAATGATGATATAACTCATTTCGGAGCCAATACTTTTGCACTTCAGGGCAAAAGTAGCATTTATAGTATGATGATCGGGCTTTTGTAATGCTGAAGTTGTGCACTTTTAGAATGTGACGTTTTAATCCATATCGATATTTAAATGAAGGACTTCCGGTGCAGAGATCACAAACAAACGTTTTCATTTCGGAATTTGTTGAATAACTGATTTGATCCAAAAACTAAAACTTCTTTTAAAGGATATTAGGATTGAAACTGTTTAATATGTATGTAATACAACTAGATATAATAAAATGAAAGAAATATACAACCATCTCTTTTATTCCTATTATCTAATAGTATATACATAGTTATAAAATCTTTACATAAACAACTAAATTTAAAAAATATATTGTTGTCATCTCTTTCTATCAATGTATTTAAAGAGTATATACTAAATAAGAGGTTTTTCACTCCAACATTGAAAAGTATAAAAGAGCGAGAACACTGATTAAATGGATCAGTATCTATCAGTAACCTTTTTAAACGAATCCAAGGAGTATATAATATTATGGTATGTTTAAAAATTTGTCATCCAATGAAAGAACTCGAATCATTTATTTATTCTATGTATCCCAAAGTCTTTCTTAGATACTCTGGAATGAACAAAAGCCTGTTATTGGCTACACAAAGATCGAGGACTTATGTATTAATTTTGATTACAAGATCATTGGGTGTAAGATAAAGAAAACAACCTATGGAACTAAAATCGCCATTTATTTAACTGACAAGGATGAAGAACCATTATAATAATTATAATAATTATAATTACATTATAAATTTTCAAGCAAAACACCATTTAAGAAATTGAAGGAAAATGGAATAACACATCTAATATATAAAGGAAAAGAGATGAATAGATATAGCACGCCATTTTTACAATTTATATCAAAGCAGTGATGGTATAAAAGAGTCTATTCCTTATTATTATTCATCAGTCTTGTCTATTCAAGAAAATTCGAAACATCTCGAGAGCATAAAATGTATTCGCATCAAATTAAATTATTTTTGCTGCAATTCGAGGATATGCTTTTCGAGGAACATAATAAGAAACTGGAATATTTAAAAGCAACCCTAGAAGATTTGGAGGAGAAGGAGCTCCTGCACTCAAAGTATGGGTTTCATTATAAAATATGTCCCTGGAGTGATGATGAAGCAACAGAAGGTCCCGACACATGTACTTGCAACAAACTTCCGATATACATAAAGGAAGCTATGGATATTATGATAAGATATTATAAAATCACTAAAAGAATGTACGAAGAACCAAAAAATAAAAATATATATTTTTATATTCTATATATAATCTTGTTTATTTTTCATATTATGATTATAAATTCATTTAAAACAATTACTTAACATTTTTGAAATTAGCTTATCATTATAGGTGAAATCTTTTTTTTTTAAATTCCTGATAAAACTCTTTAAAGTTTTTTGATTGCTTTTGTAAAAAGCAAAAAGCATACAGTAATGTCCACAGGTATTGGAAAAGTAGCCTTGCAATTGCTGTTTGTTATAAGTATATTTTGATGCATTTCTCTTTAAAAATGTAACAAACTCTTTTTTCTGAGGATATTGCCCATAAGAGTCAAAAAATTCCGCTGACTTTTTGTTATAGAAGTAAAATGCAACCCAATGCATTCCAGGTTGGTTGGAATAATCAGTGTTAGCTACTATTAATGCTGGATATTCACTAATTTCTTTCGGTAGTTTATCTGCTGAAAAAACACCCTTAAATATTTTTTTAGTTTTTTGGTTGCTGGAAAGCAAGTCGGTGATTTGTATTGTATTCATTTTAAAGAAGTACACGAATATTTCGATGTTTATCAATATCAATCATAGAATCGTATTCACAATAAACAATACATGTTACAGCCTCTTCAAGGGGTTCAGAGAATCTTCCTTCTATTCTTATTGTTCCTTGAGATATCAAGTTAGAACAAACACTTGAATTTGAGTGATCAGCAGTTAAATCAAATGCTAATATAAAACTATTTTTGTCAAACATTTCCTTGGAAATTTGCAGACCCCGATCATAATGTTTGATTCCGCACGCTTTAAATAGTAAATTATATGCTCTTGAACTTTGTACATTGTTAGAATTCGATAAATCGAATTCCAGTGCCTGCGATGGTACTTGTACTCCATTAACTAATAGATTAAATCGTTGAATTTTAAAGTTTTCAAAATTAAAAGGCTCTAATCCTCGATTTCCTGAATATGCTCGATGTTTTACTATGCAAAAAACCAAAAAATTTGGAATCTGTCCAATAACAGCATTATCGATTGATAATGTATTATTTCCTGGGTATATTGTAAATGATTTTACTTCAACTTTATTGTACGGGTATATTGCATTTTTTGTTTGTAAAACATGGTGATGAGCTAATAAAATACTTGGGTTAACCACTACATGATTCATGAAAAGCTGGGCTTCCAATATCTTAAGATTCGATTCAGTACCGTCTTCCAATAAATAAAATGCTGTTTTTTCAATATTAAAAGTAATGCGCAAATCAACATTATTTACAAGAAGCTTTGGCTGATTGAAAATATCACCATGAACTTTTCCGAATAATTCCACCTTGTTACTATTTTGAAAGATATTTTTTAAGAATAAGGCAACCGTCACTTTTAAATGGCGTTTGAGTTCCGTAATTTGGGAAATATCCTTGTGTTGCTAAATGACTTTCACTTGCATCACATCCATAGTTTAAAATGGTTTGTAAATATGATCTATAATGATAATTGTTGTCGCTTTGTGAAACCAGAGTTTTATTTAAATATACCGATGAGCTTCTAAATATTGAGTGCAAAATATTGTTAGCAACACCAACAGCATTTCCTTCAATATCACTATTGTCAATTTTTTTAAGTTGCACAACGAGTTTTAGGTAAACACTTGAAAGGTCTCTGTATGTTTCGCCATTTCCTAAACAAACGAATTCAATTGATGAGGCACTATCCAATGACGCTATAGGATTGTATGATACTTCTTCGGTTTTCAAAATACAGCTTTGAGTTGGGTGCGGTTCAAAAAGATCCAATTCGCTTTTCATGCATTCAATGTGATTACTCATTTTGACTTTGAAAATATATCACTAATTTTAAATTTTTTTGTAGATTTTTCCTTGATTTTTTTGAATGTGTATGTTTACGAGCTTGTTTAGATGTTAAATGACGGCGTTTTTTTCCTGGCTTCCTCTTTTTATGTCTTTTTCCATGGCCATTTTGTAATTTAGTAATTTTATTAATTGCTTTATCTGATAAATTATGTAAAGCGATTTTACTTTGTTCTTGAATTATATTACGTAATGGTTTCCGACCCAAATCATTTATAACGGCCTTCCCGGTTTCTGCAGCTTGATTTTTCAATGCATTTATCCCCGAAAGAAAAAGGGGTTTAATGTAATTAAAAGTCCGCTAAAGAAATTTCCAATACCTCGTCCTTGCTGAACAACTCTAGGTGAAATATATAGACTACCAATGTGACTTAAGCTCCCTCCACACTGATTTAAATAGTATTGATGATAACATTTCGCCATGATTGATAACTTAGTTCTAATTACTAGTTCCCAAAAATGATTATATTTATAGATATTTTCGTCTTTTTCTAAAATGCAGCGTCAGAAAAATGGGTATAGATGATGTTTCAAAGGGTATTTTATATCCACTTGAATCTGTTATTAATATCGAAATTTCATTTGGTGAATAATTTTCAATAGGATAATATTCAACATTTCTGAATTGCATATATTTTTCTCTTCCATTTGTAAACAAAACTCTTAGACAACGAGGTCTTTTGCTTCCTACACATCGAGGTTTAATAATGTCCGTGTAAATAAAGATTGGACCGTATTCAATCTCATCCGTTTTCATTGGATCCGATTTGTATCGGAATGTTTCAGAATTTACTAAGCTTATAAATTCTGTTGAATTAGAGATCGATCCTTCTGATTCATTTTCTTTTGCTTCTCTCCTTAACTTTTTAGGATTTTTTCCAAAACAGTTATTTAAATATATATCAGTTATACCAACTTCCCATTCCTCAGACATTATTTCTGGAATGTTTACAATATTGGTAAAAGCACACTTCACATTATCAGGAAACACATTTAGAGAGTCATTGCTGAGCACTGTAACAAAAACTCGTTTTGAAAAAACATTTTATAATCTTGGGCTAAGAATATGAAATGCAATTTAATTTATTTTTGCCAATTTGATTTTTTTTCTTTACGGTTTTGCTCTGTGCAATTTTTCTAAATCGTTTATATACTTTTAGATTTCGAAGCGGATAAGGTGTATCTCTATTCTTTTTAACCCTATTTCGCAGTTTCAGCTTTTTTTCAGTATCAGGTCATTTTATTATTTTTTTATCCTCCACTAATGATTTTTTTAATACCTTATCATCTATAAATGAAGTATCATTGATTGTTCGTTTATAATCAATTGGAACTGTAGCTGATTTTTCAGGTGAAAGTTCTTCATCATCACTGGATAAATTGGGTATATCATCCCTTTTTTAATGATGACTCGTTCTTGTTTACTTTTCATGTACTGGCAATGGATTCTTTCCAATCGTCATTAATATACGTTTGAGTTTCGGCATTGTGATTTAATGAAACCTTTAATGAAGACTTTGGTACCGATTGATGTGAAAAGCTTTGTTTCTCTTTTTATTTTGGTATGCGCATAATTCTTGCTGAATTTTAATCCATTTATCAAAATCACTAATTTTTTATTATTTAAAATTGGTAAAAATTTTAAATTTATTAGATCATTTCCTCGGTCATTTTGTTAAAAGTTTATGGTATGCATTTGGATGCATTAAAATTACTTGGTTGATTGATGCTTGCTTTTAATCATGATTCAATATTTTACCAAAAATTCCAGAAAGCAATGAACTTATTAAAATTGGTAAAAATCCTCCCTTTGAATTAGAACTTTCTCTTAGAATTTAAAGATTGTTTTGAACTGGAAATATGTCGTAATACATTTTTATACTTTTTAATGAATTCAGGATATTTTTTGAAACTTTATGGTTTCCTTTTAAAGTATTTAACACTATTTCAGACAATGTTTTAACTAGTTCGCTATCACTATTACAAATAATTGCTTTTCGAAGTTTATTATTTGCTTTTTTGAGCTTATGCAATAAATGTTTGTTCGCTTTCAATCGCCTTATGCTCCTTTTTGCAAACCATTTTCATCTGAATAACAAATTGAATATAATGGATTGAAAATATCAGTTCGAAATCTTAAAAGATCATTTATTCCTTGCGTGAGATCAATAAGCAAATAACCATGCGGTTCATTCGTCACTTCCTTATATATTCTAAAAAGTTCTTGAGGGTTTTCAGGATATATCTGTCTAGCCAAACATTGAAATTGTAATTTATCCCTAGGATTTTTAAAAGCAACAATGTACTTTGTATTTAGTGATATATCTCTTGTATGGGAAGATTTATGAAATATATTTTGAGTTACAACTATTACAGATAAATTTCGATGATGGGATCCTTTCGTAAAAAGTTCACATACATTTTTATTGAATGCACCCATCATCAAGTCATCTAATACCAAAAGAATTGGTTCATTATTTTCATTTTCAATAGACTCAGGAACTCCATGGAAATATTCTATGTTGCTAAAATTCGGTTTAGCTTGTTCTTCCCCATAACACCATATTATTCGATCTATTGGATCACCTATTAGATTATTCCTTCCGTTTATTAAGTTTTTTAAAAATGTTGTTTTACCCGATCCTGAGGGTCCACAAATAAGCATCGTAAAAGGATGAATAAATTGTGTAAACATTTTGATAAAATTATTTATTAATCAATGTTTATTATTAACAATTATTGATTCTAATGTTTTTTTTCCTGATCCCGTTTTTTAGCACAGTTATTTTCAAAATGAGTGTCAGATCTATAAATATCTCTAAATAAATTATTTAGAGCACATCTCAACTTCACTTTTTGTGAATTTTACAACCAGTAAAAAAATTTGGATAGCATGTAAGACTCTTTTCCTATATATATATCGATAATATTATTCGATAGAAACTTTGATAAAAATTCCTTCTTTACTTACTACGTACAATGTACATTGGTGAACTTGTTAAGCGGTGAAAGTATATCACTTAAGCAGTTATAGGGTATTTCTCCATCCATCCAGTCCAACCCATGAATGTTTTTTCGATTCACATTGTGTTGCTGCATAGTTTCACTATCCAATTCCCGTAAGTTGTATGGAGGTTTGAAGTGAAAGAAGTTTGGTATTACAGTTCCTCCAGGCCCCAAAGCCAATTCTTTAACAAATATTTGTTTGTTATTTCCAACAACATATTGAAAATCTACTATTACGGAATTGTTCCTCTCAAATTTGATCATTTTAGAATGAGTTTTGAATGTAAACTGTTATTTAAGATTGCATCTTAGGTCTTTATATACCACTTACTATATAATACATTCATTGCTTACTAGCATACATATAACAGCTCCGATGTTTTTATGTATATGTATATATATATTTCAGTATATAAAACATGATATATAATATTTATATATATAACATATATATATATATAACATGATATATATATATATATAAATATATATATATATATATATGTATAAACTGAAACCGGAATGAATATACCCAACGCTTTATAAGAGAATAATTTCAGTTTAGAACTTTAGTTTGTTAATATCAGTCAATTTCAATGGATACGCTCCAAGCTAAAAGAGTTAATGCCACAAGAAAAAAGCAAGACCATGAAGTTATATTTGGTTTTGAATATTTCGTGGTTCAAAATGTAAAGTTAAAATGTGGCTTTTCAACATCAAGAAAATTTACTCCAATGATCTGGATGCAGCAACACAAAAACAACTATATTGGTATTGATAAAGAAGAATGGATGCAGTTGCTCACATACAAGGAATTTATACAGCTAAAACTTGATCAGTACGATTTTCTTATGTCTGATACAATATTGGATCATCCCACTTTATCTTCTATTAAATGTAGTTTTAGATTTAGAAAGTCGGATAAACAGTATGTTCTTGTACTAAATCAATTCGGTAATAAAATTGAGATTGATAGTGAATCATGGCGTTCATTAATACGTCTAGCAATATTTTTTACCACATTTTTATGCTGGAATACTGTATTAAAACAACAAATAACCTATCTGTACTATAATCATATTATTCAATTATCTGATTTAGAAGGTAATTATGATAAAAATGTTCAAATTGATTTAACGCGTTTGTGCTTTGAAATTTCTAAAAAAAATGACTAAAGAAATAAAAGAAGATGTATTACATTATAAGAAATCATTAATCTCTAAGAACTCACGCGATAATAATATAAAATAAGTTTCATAAAAATATAAACATGAGTAAGCAGCAAGTTGTTGATGAAATACATAAACCTTGTCGAAAAAATTTCTTACGTCGAAGATTTGTTCAAAAAGGGTTTCATGATACTTGGCAAATTGATTTGGTTGAAATGATTCCATATTCCAATCAAAATGGCGGATATAAATATTTATTAACCGCAATTGATACATTTTCTAAATATGCTTTTGGTAAGCCGGTGAAATCTAAAACGGCAATGGATGTTGTAAAAGTTATGAAATCTATATTGAAAGATTTTAAATATAAGCCAAAAAATATACAATCCGATCAAGGGAAAGAATTTTTTAATCAACTCTTCAAAGATCTTATGAAGAAATATAGTATAAATCATTATCACACATTTACACACCTTAAAGCATCTATTTGTGAACGATTCAACAGAACTTTAAAAAATAAGATGTGGAAAATGTTTAGCCTTAATGGAAATTATCGATGGATTACTCATATAAATACACTTGTAGAAGACTATAACAATTCTTATCATAGGACCATTAAAATGAAACCAGCTGATGTTTGCAAACAGAATGAGGATTTTATTTTAAAAACATGTTATAACATTGTTAAGGTATTTCAAGACATAAATATTTAGTTGGAGACCATGTTAGAATAAGCAAATACAAAGGTGTATTTGTTAAGGGATATGAACCTAACTGGACAACAGAAATCTTTAAAATTTCTAAAATTAAGGCTACTTTTCCAGTTACTTACGAGCTCATTGACTATAAAGGAGAACCCATAAAGGGAACATTTTATGAGGCTGAAATACAAAAAGTCAAAGACAAAAATGCTTTCCTAGTAGAAAAGATAATAAAAAGGAAAAAAGACCTGGTTTTTGTAAAATGGTTAGGATTTGATAAATCACATAACTCATGGTTAAATAAAAAAGATTTATTAAAGTGAACATTTACAAATATAGTTTTTTTTATTATAATTCAATTTTTTAATATTTACAATATGGTTTTTATTATTTACATGTTACATCTTAAAACTTAATCAATTGAATTTAATATTTCTCTTAATAAATAATGTCCATATGCTAAAGTATTAATATTATTAATTAATACATATCTCTTATCATCCTTATAATAAAGGCTTATTTTATTAATAACTTCAGTATACAGTTGATGTCCTCTACTTCTTATACACATTTGTTCTCCGTAATATGTTTTCTTATGTCTAATACATTCAATATAATCTAAATGACAAAGTTTATTTATTACGGAATACTTAACACCCTTAACTTTTTTTATATTTATATCTTCATTGATAGTCTCTACTAAAAATGAATATGCCTTAGCTTTTAAACCTGCGAAAGAGGTCATAATTTTTCCAGCATTTTCATCTTTAAATAACCCCAATTCTGTATTATTTGCTTGAATTATATTAAAGGGGTTTATGCTCTCATAATTTGATGTGTCAAAGCGACTTGGGTTTTCTCTCATTATTTTATATATGTCTTCCTCACATGAAACTATAAATGGGTCGGTATCCATATATATTATTTTTGCTGAGGGACATTTTACCAATAGAAAGTTATAATAATAATCGTACATTAACCATTTAGATAATTCCAGAACTGTGAAACCGATATATATTGGTTTATCGTAAAGAATTGAAGTCTTTGTTGATTCAATAGCGGCTAAATTCTCTCCAAATATTTCTAAACTATGGAAATTGTGCATTGCAACTCGTTGCCTAAATCCTGGAGAGTTTTGTCTAGACTCATAATGAGTTACTAATTGTATATCCCGACGCTTTTCAACGTTTTCCATCGTTTTGCCATATACAGCGTTGTTCATTAACTTATAAAAATTTTTTTCGAATTCATTTTTGGCTAATTTGCGATGCTTAGTATTTAACTCTATATACGGTTTTAACCAGAATGATTGACTAAAAGAAAGAATTCTATGTACTTTCTTTAAAATCAGACCATGTTGCAAGCATAATTGCAACTGTTTTAAATGTATTATGTAATAGTCCTTATCATTTAAATCAGCGATTAATTTCGGAATCTTTCCTCCTGGGGGTGTCTTATTTTCAGGGCAAAATGGCAAACCATTATGTTTGTCATGAATATCATCAGGATATTCTAGATCTACTTCTAGAATATATCCAGTGTCCCCTGAAGAATCGGTATTTCTCACATCAAACAAATTAATTTCATTTTCATTTAAAAATTTGAAATTTGCAAAAGGTAGTTTTTGGCTCATAGCCCAACCATATAAATTATTTGCATCAATATATGATAAATAATTTTTTGGTTTTGTTTCATCATAATTTTTCATGTATTTATTATTTGCATTAGCGATCCTTTGAGTACACTGAGTTAAACCTCCGCGTATTCCTCTTTTAAAAAGTTATACATATTAGGATCGCTTATTAATTCTAACTCTCCTTTGGTATATTTCAGCATAGCATCCCATGAAATAGATGGGGCTGAAACATAATTTACAGGGTCTAGTCTATAAATATTACTGCATATGTTGCGGAAGTTTTCGAAAACATCCGCTAAAATCAGTAAATCACTTTCCAAATATAGTTTCATGTAGTCTCTAAGAGATCTACAATCAAAAGAAGTCCAAATTTCTTGGGCAAAATTGTAGTCTCTTACACTACACTCTTCATCCGTTAATGAATTATAAAAATATTCCCTAGGAGGAAGCTGCGATTCATTAAATTTATCAAAGCTATCTAAATAATTATAAGGAAATACTCCTTTTCTCCTCATCTGGTTAAATTTGTTCCCGCTAAATTTAGATTTTAATATTTTAAAATCCTTGTCTGTCATATTTGACGCTAATTTTTCTAGGCTAGAATTCAGAAACCTATTAGAATCTATATATTTAATTGTATAATTTGCGACCCCTTTTTCAAAAATTCTTTGGCTAAGTGCAATATACAGTTCTTTTGTCGATGGAATTGGCTTTAGCTCGCCACCTAGCTCATTTATAAATAAATGAATATCATACCTAGACAAATTGTGAAAATCTACAGGAAAATAGGAACTACTTAACTTAAAACTATCTTTGCAATTCTTATGAATAGGTCCTTGGTATTTACCAGTAAATTGGTTGAAGTACTGAACACGATCATCAACCTCGATGTGTTCTTCACAAGCATAACAGTTTCCATGTTCCTGATAATCTTCATCAGCAACATCAAACTCGTAGATTGGCTTCTTGGGATCCTTCCAATATTTTTTATAGAGGTCCATTGTCTCATCTTTTAATGTTTTTACAAACATCTTCATGCAGTCATTTCCTGTAAATTATAAATACGAAATTAATATGATTAATTATTTAATCTTACAATTTTATATTTAAATTTATTTACCTTCATAAGTCCACAATTTGTTTAGTTCAGGGTTGTACTTATGAACAACATAAAATGATACAGCGCATGCTGTATGTTTTTGAACTGGCACTGTGTAGGATGCCTCTGGATTATTTGAGGCCGTTTTATAGTTTTCTAAAACGGCCTCAATATCAGCATAAATTACCACCGGAGGGGATAATTTTTTAGCAAAATTTGTAAAATTATATTTAGATTTTGGCTCAGGATATATTGATGCAACTTGCCCACACTCGTTTATATTGTGGGTCTTATTTGTTGAGCAATAAAATTGTAGACAATTTCTGCAAAAATACCTCGCTGAATTTGAGGAATTAATTTGAGATTTGCATAATGTTTTTATGCTTGTTATGTAAGCATAATGCATGCACTCCTCTTTTGGGTTCTTTATCCCCAATATATCAATGTGATTCGTTTTGACCTCTTTGGTTCTTATTGTTGGTCCAACGATTCTGCCATTTAAAATTTCATAAATATTTATACTGTATCCAGCATTATTTTTTTCAAAGAGCTGTATACCCTTCTTATTTATTGGAAATTCTATTCCTGAAAAGTTTAAGCACTCTTGCTCATGCGTTATAAAGGGTTGACTAATATCAAAAACCCTATAAAACGACGTTCTTGCAAGTTTTTCTCGAGCTGCTTTTTTGAGCTGATGTATTAAAGTTTTGTTGAATATGTCTCTTATAAGATATGTGCGCTAAAACACACCACTTAAAACAATAAACATCATTATTTTTAACGTTTATTTATATTTAATATTTTGAGGTGCTTCAACATATCCCGATCCAGGAAGGTGTTGTAGTTTAACAATTTGAATTTCATAATATTCAAATTGTTTTATTGACCAGCCAGAATCCTTTTCCTGGAATTCATCGGCTCTTGCTATTAGCAAATCATTGCAATTATTTAAAATTTGCTCAATATCTTCATACTCATTTTCGTAAATTGAGCAATAAGGAGTTGCAAAATATTTTATTACCTCAATAAATATATCTGCTTCATCGGTTGGTTTTACATACCTACCGTGAACAGATACCATTACTTTCAGAGATCTGTGTTCGCTTATCCCATGTTTAATAATATTTAAAAGATTTTTTTTACATTTATTGTAAAATTCTTTTAAACATATATCGCTCTCTCCATCTACTTTAAACTTTTCTACATGAAAAGTGTTATTTTCAATTATTGGAGAAATGTTTTTATTTCTCCATACAAGTTTTTTTACCGCTGCTCTATGTGTAGCAGATGTTAAATGCTCAATTTCATTATTGCAAGTATAATTTTCCTTGCACTCCATGCATATTTTCAAAGCGTTTGCATTATCCGAATTAGCAATTCTAGCTCTTTTTGATGTTGTCGGTTGTTCTCCCATATCAAATACTTCAGCATCATAATTCATAGCATCATGTTGTTTTCCAGCCTTTCGTTTTAAATGCTGGTTTGATTGAACGTTTTCTCGTTGTAGCCCACCACCTAGCATCACTGTAACATTATTTAATGGTTGTTTAGCAACCTTTCCCGGTTCATTTACAGGAATCGTCGTTCGCGAACTATAAAACTTGTTAACCGATGAGGTAATTGACTTCGGTTTATTTTGCATAAGCACCTCGAATGCATTTCGCGGTCCTTCGCAAGAATCGTAATGAGTTATAAACTCATTAACGCTAATCACCTTCTTGCATAGATCACACACAATTTTCGACTCCATTTTGAAGATAATGGGAGGTATTTTTATTTTTTATTTTCGGAAAAAAATTGACGATTAAAATGCTTAAACCGGCAAGGCCAGATTTAAACTAAAAATTTGTATCTCTAAAATAATCATAGAAACCTATTCATCCTTAAAAAATGAAAACAGGTTCTTGTGTTGAAGTCATAAATGGAAACTCTTAAAAAACTAACCCTCCCATTTCCCCAATTCAATGAATTGGGAAAACCAATCAAAAGACTCGAAACATTAGATAACGCTTAGAGCCGGGAGCCTCAAGTAGGGAGTAAATAGGCAATCGTCTAATTTCTTGCATTCATGTGTATGTGCGTGGGATCCTATACAAATACACAAACAAATATACACTCCCATGCCAGCAGACATCGCCTGTCCTATCCCCTGACCCTGTCATAAATATGTCACCTGAGTGTAATTGACAAAAAAGGACCGCAACAGGTTAGCAATTGTTCAGAGATTTTTTTATCTTTTCGGTTGACCCTTCAGGTTTAAAAGCAATTTCACTTTCTTATGCCCATTGTTTCTTTCTATACTTGTTTTCAACCCTTGTAAAATTTTATATTTTAAATTAAATTTCTACGTATAAGTCCAAAATATTTTTTAATTTATTACAATAGACTTGGAGTGAAAAATCATTTTTAATGATATGCAATAACATATTCTTTATTTTTCATGATTATTTTTTTCTAACATTTTATTTTTATTATTATTTTTTTATTTTTTTCCCAACTAAATGTTACATAGGTTGCGCAAATGATAGTAATGATTTAGATGGGCTTATTTTTTCTTAAACAATTTCATTTATTTTTTCCCAAACCTATTTCTTCTAAAAAAAATTTTATATGTGATACAAGTGATCAGTTGAATTGGTAAAGAATTAGGCAAGCGGCGTATAAGGGAGGAAAAAAGGAGAAAAATAGATATATAGGCAACATAATTCAATTTTAATACACGCTCTGGTATATACATTCCATTACAGATGTTTCTACTTGGTACAAGTTTTCGACATGATCCTGTCAAGTTTCATTTCCTCATGTATATTTTCATTTACTAACGCCAACACTCTTTGACCGATCTTTTTACACGAAACAAGGTTTCTACATGATCCTGTCAAGTTTCATTTCTACCCGATCTTTTTACATGTAAATTTTAATTTATTAACAACAATAAGACATAGAATACTCATAGATGACGCTAGAAAACTTTCTACATTCTACGTTTGTGTAAATTTGACATGTAGATGGGGTTAGAAAATCTATGATTTCTACATTTGACATGTAGATGGCGCTAGTAAAAATGGATGTTTTCTACATTTGACACATAGGTGGCGCTAGTAAATTTGCTGAATATGCCGTTTGCCTATTTATCTATTTTTCTCCTTTTTTCCTCCCTTATACGCCGCTTGCCTAATTCTTTACCAATTCAACTGATCACTTGTATCACATATAAAATTTTTTTTAGAAGAAATAGGTTTGGGAAAAAATAAATGAAATTGTTTAAGAAAAAATAAGCCCATCTAAATCATTACGATCATTTGCGCAACCTATGTAACATTTAGTTGGGAAAAAAATAAATAAATAAATGAAAATGTTAGAAAAAAATAATCATGAAAAATAAAGAATATGTTATTGCATATCATTAAAAATGATTTTTCACTCCAAGTCTATTGTAATAAATTAAAAAATATTTTGGACTTATACGTAGAAATTTAATTTAAAATATAAAATTTTACAAGGGTTGAAAACAAGTATAGAAAGAAACAATGGGCATAAGAAAGTGAAATTGCTTTTAAACCTGAAGGGTCAACCGAAAAGATAAAAAAATCTCTGAACAATTGCTAACCTGTTGCGGTCCTTTTTTGTCAATTACACTCAGGTGACTATTTATGACAGGGTCAGGGGATAGACAGGCGATGTCTGCTGGCATGGGAGTGTATATTTGTTTGTGTATTTGTATAGGATCCCACGCACATACACATGAATGCAAGAATTTAGACGATTGCCTATTTACTCCCTACTTTATTTATTTCATCTCTTGATAATAGGTATCAAGAGGTCTCAGGTAAGAATATATTGTTTTTAGCTGGAGCTATGTTTTCTTATATTTTATATTATCCTCTATTTTATTGATAAATATGGTGATATGTATGATTAATTTCAATAATATGTAAAACAAGAACGCTAACTTCGGGCGGAGCCAAAGTTGATATACCCTTGCAGTTGAGTGGCAGTCTGCTAGTTGGCGACATGCATCTTATACTATTAGATGTATATCGGATCGTATATAGTCGGCCGATGCCTTTGAAATTTGGCATGCCGAATTATTATACCCAAATTGGAATCCATACAATGTTCTTACTTCAAAAACAACGAAGTTATGGCATTCCCGGTCAATATGTTATATAGCAGCTATAGGATATAGTCGACCGATCCGACCGAAAGGAGTTTGTGTGCAAAGTTTAAAGACAAGAGCTTTAAAACTGAGAGGCAAGGTAGAAACAGAAAGACGGACAGACGAAGAACTTTGAACAAACGGACGGACAGATGAACAAACGGACATGCTTATATCCATACATACATATATTATATGTGGAATTAATATGTATAGGGACTTATCGTGCCTCCTTTTGTATTGGGACCACATAAAACCACATGTAGTCTGGTGTATGTCATAGATGGGAATAATTCCATCTACTTTTTAATAAATTATTTTATAAAAAATAATCAAATAAATATTCTGTAAATATGAAAGTTTTATTATAAGTTTTATTACTACGCTTGTAAAATACTTTTTTTTTTTAAATTAAAGTTTTTTTTTTTAACTTGTATATATATATGTATATATATATATTAGATGTGTTGATAATGTTATGTTAATTCCATTTTTAATGGTCTCTTCATATTAGAAGGCTGGACCCCTTTTAATTTAGCGTATCGAAAATATGGTTCATCCTTATGCCTGAGTCGTTTGTAATTTATCGGTCCTTCATTTCTCCCTTCTTTGTAATTTTCCCTTCTTTGTTTAGCTTGGTAATAATTTTCATTTTGTATGTGTCTATTGCTTCTTGTAGTTCCTTACCACTTTTCGTTCTTTGCTGTTATTGGGGAGAAGTGAATTGTGGTGTGATATCTTTGATTATATGCTCCTATTGCAATCTGGATTTTTGTTTCTATTGATACATCTTTATCTATGCTGCTTATTTATTCGATTCAAGTTGAATGTAGCCTTTCTATGTCTACATTCCCTGTAGGTGAATTCGGTTTCGTTAAGTGTAGTTCTACACCATCTTTATATAAGAATCTTGCTATCTGTTCTGCCCTAAGTTCGTTGACCATTATTATTTCTTTTGGGGTAACCAAATTTGGTAAATTGATCAACTTACTGCATTTACTGCATGTTTATGTTCTCCTAGAGTTGTTGAAAATATTAATATATTATCAAGGTAATCATCAAGGATCAACCTTTGGAAAGTTGCTGGGGCGTTTTTTCGTCCAAATGGCAATCTATCATATTCGTAAAGTCCCATTTCGTTACACCAATGTTACTGTTTTTTCTATATCTTCTTCCGCCATCAAAATTTGGTGGTAGCCCTTTGCTAGGTCTAATCTAGGAAGTTTGTATAAAATTGAGTCCATAAGAGGTTAAGGGTATTTATCTGATATTGCTACTTGATGCAAACGACGATAGTCTATAAATATATTTAGATTATCTTTTGTATTCAGAGTTATCTATTTTTTTTTGGCACCATGCATATGGGAGAACTATATTTTCGTTATTATCATTTTCGTATCATTTCCGTTATTAGTTTTCTAAATTTTTCCTCATACTTTGGCGATATCCTACATATTTTGGAGTTTATTGGTTGATCTGTTACGGTCCTTATCCCTCTTGTGCCTAAGACCGCCTCTAGACGGGTAATGTTATAAATACCGTTATTTTACTCTTTTCATTACTTTTGACTCTTTTTTGCATTTTTTCTAATTCGGGGAAGTCCAAAAATTAAGTTTGTTGCGTTTGGAATACATACTAGAGCTTGCAAAAGCTGCTGTATTTATTTAAAGCATTCGTTTTCCACAACAAATTTAGAAATTCGATATTTTATTGGCATTCTATTTTTGATGTCAGTTTTTCGCTTTTCTAATGTTCGTTCATATTGAAGAGAGTCCACAAATATTTGAAGCTTTTAAGTATCTTTAGTTTTAATTGTTATTTCATTTGTTTTTGGTGCTCATCTTTATATCATTTATAATAAAACATTTAAACAAATTACCTAATATTTTGTTGGCCTATCTTCCCAAAGACGGCTCTAGGCGGTCTAAGGATATATTCATATAAAACTCGATTCGAGCAAAAATAAAAATTTTTCTAAAACAAACATTCACTTCTGAATCATAGTGAATCCAAAAATAAAAAAATCCCTTTTTTTCTTGGAAAAGAACATTTTAGCGATATATTATGTACTACTGCATTTGTATTGGTAAACTCTTCCCCTTCTTTGTAATATAATTTCTTGAAACGCTTGATTAGGCTATCAATTAATTATATTTCTTTTTCTTCAACATTTAACCCTGCTGTCGGGTCAAGCAGTCGCCGAAAAGAAGTTTGGCCGGCAATAATTTATTCAAATAACAAAAACAAAACAATTAAATAAATACCAATTAAATAAATTGTGTCAATATCTATAAATCAATAAGTTAGAACACAAACTTAAAGCTCCGGAAACGTTCGGTAACTGATCATTGGTCAACGCCGACGTGATTGAAATTGGACCTGCGCGGCTTAAAATACATAAACATAAACAAATTAAAAAACATTATTCACTTTGTGATTTGTGCACTAAATATTAGAATCTGTTGACATATGTACATACGCTGTTTGTCGAGTGCTACAATCGCTTATACATATTTGACTCCGTTATATAGAAGCTGCACAGTGGGTCGTGAGCTGATAGTAAATAAACGACCTAAAATAAATTTTTTGTTGCGAAAATGAATCCGTTTTTCGATTGTGCCTCTCCTGGAAGGAAAGTATTCCTGAGTCAAAGTGCAGTTGGAATTTTTAAGGATTTTCAAGGATTGTTGTCCTCCTTGAAATCAGTGGAGACATTTCCGGAGGCGATGTTAAATGTGCGGCTCAGAGAATTTGAAGGAATCGTTGTGGATTTCAAGAGCACACACCAGGAGCTGTCCGAGATGGATGTTGCAACTCCGGAGCGATCTGCGCGCCAACTTCAACGATGCGGCGAGGGAGGCACGATTCATCCTGGATCAGGAGATTATGCGGCGCTCCAGTTTGTTGCCGGCAAGATCGACGCTTATCAACGCAGCATCTGCCACCAATTGCCATCCGTCGTTTGGCAGAACTTTTCAGGCGTTGCCGCCACTGCCACTTCCCACTTTTAGTGAAGGTTATGCAAGGTGGCTTGAGTTTCGCTCACTGTTCTCGACCATGGTGGACACAAACCCATTCATCAGTCGGGTCGAGAAGCTTCAAAGGTTGGGGTCCTGCCTTCGTGAATGTGCCTTGGAGACTGTTCGATCGTTTGGAGCTGCTAATCAAAAGGTTTAGTAATCGCAGGCTCATTTTTCAAGCTCAGGGTAATGAGATAATGAATCTGAAGGCCGTAGAATCCACATCGGCGACGAGGCTCCGCGAGCTTTCGGACAAATTCAATTGACATATGCGAGCATGGGCACAACGAAGCAGATTGCTAGCTGCATTATAATCCAAGTGCTGTTGCAGAATAATGCCACGCAGTCCAAGCGGCCCTTTCTTCTATAAGTCTGAGGTTCGCAACAAGGCTCCCATAAAATGTTACATTAGCGTCCTCATTTGTTTCATGACAAACGCCTTCCATTTAGAGCTGGTGAGGGATCTGTGCACCGCCGCCTTTCTGCATGCACTGAGGAGGTTTATTCCTATCAGGAAGAAGCCTCGACAGATCTGGTCCGACAACGCCACGTCAACTGATCGTTGGAGCCAAAAATCAGTTGAGCGAATTAAAGAGACTATTTCTTAGCGACGAGTACCAGAGAGCTGTATTAGATTTTTGCCTTCCAGAGTCCATTGAGTGGAAGTATATCCCTCCCCGTTCTCCCCACTTTGGCGGCTTGTGGGAAGCTGCTGTTAAGACCGCCAAGTATCATTTTACAGGGTCGTGTGCTCGGCTGTATTAAAGGGCGACGATTTACAGACGCTGGTGTACAATATTGCTGCAGTGATTATTTCGAGGTCATTAGTCCCTCTCTCTGAAAACCCTGCGGATCTGGATGTACTGACTCCTAATCATTTTTTGCACTGAGGGCCTCCTTCTAGTTTCAGTGTGCCAGACCTGACAAAGCTCAACATAAATCGGCTAGATGCTTGTTTTTCAGCTTGGCTTTCTTTCTTCAGCAGTGTTTCTGGTCCAGATGAAAGGAAGAGTATTTATCCCTGTTGCAGCAACGATCCAAATGGCGTATTCCTGGTCAAGGCATAGCAGTAAATGACATCGTCCTGGTGAAGGACGAAAACTTACCTCCAATGAAGTGGCTCCTGGCGAGAGTGACGGAAATGATCGTTGGAGATGATGGAGTGTGTCGGGTGGCGCTGATGAGGACGGCGTCCGGAGCTACAAGACGGGCAGTCAACAAATTGTGCCTGCTGCCCCTTTATGATGCTGTTAAAAGCCCATCTTCCAACGGGGGGAGTATGTCGTGTCAAGCAGCTGCCGGAAAGAAGTTTGGCCGGCAATAATTTATTGAATTTGTGACTTCATTTTCCTTTATATATCTATTCGCGTCTTTCGGTCTCGTGCATTCGATCGGCCACCTTTATTTGCCGTCATGCGTTAGCACTTGCCTTGCTCTCTCGCGGGATCTCTCCGTCGCTCCGCTGCATCAGGAGTCGAGCCGGTCCCGCATCATTCTCTATTCGGTCGTCAACCCTACTCAGGACACTTTTACATATATCATTTGTAGAAACCCCAGAACCATTAAATAAATTGTATCAATATTAATAAATCGAACTGTGCTTGTTTTATATTGGTATATATATAATATTCAGAACACAAACTTAAAGCTCCCGAAAACGCTCGGTAACTGAACACTGATTATAAGTATAATGCTGAGCTGGACTTGTGGTAGATGAATACGTTTGAAAAAACTTTGCAAAGAGATCGGCCATAACCTGATCAGTGTTCGCATAAGAGTTCTCAAACTTAAGCAGTAAAGGAAAAGATACATGTTTGCGCTTACTGTTTACAAATCTGGTTCGGATCCTTAGTAAACTGAATCCGGCTGCGGCGAATATAACTCCTATAATATTCTGCTTTATGCACGGTGAAATTCGACCGAGCTATAGTATCCTTTTCCCAGGCCCTTGGGGTGGCCAGAGATATAAGCGGCTGGGTAATTGTCGGCTGAGTAGGCCTCTTACGCTTTAGAGACTTCATTTAGTAATTGAAGACGATTTTGATTTTACGAAAAACACTAATCAACTTTTTGAATCCACTTTTAGTCTGGCTCATGAACGATCTCATTTCGACCTGAACAGCACGACAACCACCGACCTACGTGAAATTGCATCCGAAACTGAGGCCATGAATCCGGCACACTTAGCGTGTAAAACGTTTTCAAACATTCAGCAGTATATGGTAGGCTGGGATGAGGAGATTTAGGAGGAGGAGTCTTATTACAAGACCTCGACGCACAGACGAGTTTAAAGTCTATGATAATGTTAAGTTAATTTATTAATATTTTTGTTTATTTTTTTGATCGTACCTTCAACCACTGTACCAGGGATACGAAAAGGGAGAATAGAGATAAGAACCTCTACTGAGCGACAAAAGAAGCAACACCGTAAAAGATGTAGGAGCAGAGCAGAGCTATTTTTGGAAGAAATTTAATAAAGGTCTTATTTTACCTCCAAATATACCACTGCGCACGCGAAGCGATATGGATTTAAAATTTTAAAAGTTGGTATTTATGAATATAAATAAATAAAATAAACACCGGGTGGTTTTCATAAAGCAGTGCGCACAAAAAAACACGTCCGTACGCATTAAGAGAAAGAGTGAGAGTCTGCGTTTTCTGTTTATCTTCTCTGTTAAATGTGTATCATTAGAAAGGTTTATCAAAGGGATGCTTATTTCACAGAGTTAAAAAAAAAAATATTAAAAAAAAACCGAATTTACACATAACAATTTCAATTATTATTAAAGGAAACACATAAAAAAAAATTATTTTCTGTGTTAATTACACTAAAGATGACTACCATAGAAGTTATTAGAAAGGTTTATAAAAGGGATGCTTATTTCAAAGAACACGTTCAACAAATAGTTTCAATGACTCCAATAAACATCAATCAATTAGAACATCTCTTAATGGAAACATTTTGTTTCGAAAATTCACCATTAAAACATGGCTCAGAAACACAAAAAGAGATTGTATTAAGCACCATTCCAGGTGTCCAAGTAAAATCCGTAATAGAAGAACATGAAACAGTAGGCAGAACTTTGATTATGGTAGTATTCAGATAATAATTCTCCATATTAACAAAAATCAATGGAATGTATTATATAGTGAATAAAATAAATTAAAAACCGATATTGACAAATTATATAAATTTTTATTACAAAATCGGACAATTCAACAGAATACTATAAACCAACATGCCGAAGTATTAGTAGATCGTTTTAATGAAGAGCATATTCTCGATACACGATCAGAGAGACAATTAGACGAAAAGAATCAATTAGAAAACAAGAATCTCAGGAATTACCAGAAGAGACAGAAGATCCAGATTCTGATAGACCAGAAATAGGAGAAAAAGACTCAAAAAATCGAACCATACCAGCTGTAGTGTTCAACCTGGATCATCAGATCAGGAAGGAGGGAATCTTGGCTCGAACAGTATAAAAGAATATACAACGATAACAATATTTTTTGAACATATAGCAGTTCTACATTATAAATGGAATCATTAACAAACTTAAAGATTTAAAAAAAAAAATTTAAACTTTTAAAAAACAATAAATCAATTTTTGGTGTAACAACTGATGTAGTTAAAAACTACTCAGAAAGACTGGAAAATTCACAACTGAAATAGAAAACTTACTAAAATTACCAGAAGCATCCTATATCGATAAGGGATTACCGGCCGAACACGCTGCTAAATTCAGTACAAAAGAGGCAATTAACACAATGATCCAGAATTGTGCGCATGGACCTCTCAAAACAATATAAGAACTGAGATGAAAGGTAATCCAAGTTCAGTACTTTACAACCGATGAGGAAACCCTACCAGAATAATAATGTCTAAAGAAATTATCACGGTAGAGGTTATGGAAGAAGTTATTATAATAATAATATTAATTACCACCAAAACAATCTACCAAAATAATGGTTAAAAAAAGTTACCGAGCGTTTCCGGGACCTTTAAGTTTGTGTTCTAAATATTATATATATAACAATATAAACAAAGCACAGTTCGATTTATAAATATTGATACAATTTATTTAATTTCTTTGGGGTTTCTACAAATGATATATGTGCATATGTGACTGAATAGTGTTGACGACCGAATTAGAATAATGACGCGGGAGCGCGGCTCAACGCCTGATGAGATCGAGAGATCCCGCGAGAGAGCGAGACAAACGCTAGCGCATGTCGGCAAATGCAGGTGGCCGAATGCACGAGAGCGGGCACGAGAATAGAGCGAGAGACGCGAACATATATATAAAAGAAAATGACGTCACGAATTCAGTACAAGCAGTACGAATCACCCAATAAACCGGAGTTATGTTTAATTGGCAACCTGACTGTATAGGCACCACCTTCTAAGCCCACGAAGTTCTCAACAACATGACTCTCGCAATCCAGTTCTTCCTTGGAAGATGCAGGTTTGCACTTCCCAGAACTTTCGAACAGTGGATTGACCCGCTCATCTAAAGGCCCCTTTGGGCAGATCAGTCCCGATCGCTCAGCAGCCATGAAAACATTGCCATTGTCAGGACCGCCGCCTCCACAAACAACCCAACCGATCCGCGTTTTTTGGATTGAGGGCAAATTAGGAGACAAATGAATTTGCCCGACACAAAGCAGCTCGTAAAATAATCAAGCTCCAATTAGCAAATCAAGTCGGTGCGGCTGGTGAAAATGAGGATCTGCTAGCTTTACATTGGCAGGAATTCCATGAGTTGACGTCCAATCCAAAATTAGGCTGAAGGTCAGTGATGTTGGAGGCTACGATCGCAGTTACTTGAGCCGAATAGTCAGAGCATTGGGATTGCAAGCTGACCTGCACAGAAAACCCATCGTTTGAAAACCCTGCGTCACCAATACCGGACACAGAAACCGGAGACCTTATCTTCCGCAGCTGCAGCTGGTTTGCCAGCCTTGAGGTGACTGATGCACCTGCGAACCAGAATCGAGCAGCGCTCGGCAGGGCAGTAGAACTCCGGAGCGTTTCCTGACCAAAATATTGGCAGTGACTAGCAGCACCAGATCACCAAATTCCATTCCACAAGCAAGGCAGCTTGACGAATTTCAATGCCGATATAGGTGCCCAGATCCAAGGCACTTACGGCATAAATCGAATCGCCTAACTTCGCCTAATCCATCCTCAGGCGACAAGCTTAAAACCCTTGGGCAGGAGTTTATTATGTGAGAATGGCCATCAAAAATGATGCATGCGGCAGAGTTGGTAATCCCAAATGCAGAGTTACCTGTATGAAAAGGCCTACACCGTCCTACCGCAAGGTTGGTGCATATGATGTGGACTGCAAATCCAGGCTCTCCAAAGTCCGGGATCTCTGCTCAAGAAAACTGGCGATGGACACCCACGTTGGAATGGAATCCAAGGAATCCGAGTCAGCTTGCATTTCCTTCCACTTGGACTGCGTGGCATTATCAACCTTCTGCAACAGCACTTGGATTATAATGCAGCTAGCAATCTGCTTCATTGAGCCCATGCTTGCCAGCGCTCGCATATGCGAATTAAATTTGTCTGAAAGCTCGCGAAGCCTCGTCGCCGATGCGGGTTCTACGGCCCTCAGATTCATTATCTCGTTAACATGAGCTTGAAAAATGAGCCTGCGATTACTAACCTTTTGTTTAGCAGCTCCAATGCCACGTCATAATTTTTGTCCGTGAGCTCCAACGATCGAACAGTCTCCAATGTATGAGCGATTGTAGCACTCTGCAAACAGCGTATGTATGTATGTCAACGGATGCTAAAATTTCGCGCATAAATCACAAACCGAATAATGTTTTAATTTGTTTATGAATTGCAATCCAATTCCGAACGTTGAAATACCTTGGGATACTGTGCATGTCGATATTCGTGGAAAGCAGAGTGGTAAATATGGCACCAAGGAATATGTCATAGTACAAATAAACGCATTCACTATATTTTTTTTATAAGTTACCGAGCGTTTTCGGGAGCTTTAAGTTTGTTTTCTGAATATTATATATATACCAATATAAAACAAGCACAGATCGATTTATAAATATTGATACAATTTATTTAATAGTTCTGGGGTTTCTACAAATGATATATGTAAAAATGTCCTGAGTAGGGTTGACGACCGAAAAGAGAATGATGCGGGAACGCGGCTCGACGCCTGATGCAGCAGAGCGACGGAGAGATCCCGCGAGAGAGCAAGGCAAACGCTAGCGCATGACGGCAAATAAAGGTGGCCGATCGAATGCACGAGACCGAAAGACGCGAATATATATATAAAAGAAATGACGTCACGAATTCAATAAATTATTGCTGGCCAAACTTCTTCCGGCGGCTGCTTGACCCGACGGTTCACTTATATCATATTTAGATCCAGAAAACTGCTATGCTTAACTGTTATGCTGTAAAATTCAATAGTATCACTTTTTGATAGCAGATCAAGGTAGGAGTTTCGCTTGTGGAAAATTTCGTGAGTTCTGTTCAATGCAAAAAATAGAATAACATTCGATAGCAACAGGTGGACGTAGGGCCAATGGACACGTAGAAAGGGTAAAGAGTACGATGGAAAGAATGTTGACAGCGGTAGAGATAGGTGAACGTTCCTGGCAGGATACACTTAGCGAGGAACAGTTAGCCATAAATTGTACGACGAACAGAATGACAAATTATAGCTCGTTAGCATTAATGATTGGGGGAGAGGCCAGGCAAATGGGCTTATTGCCAATAGATTAAGAAATTTAAAAAAAATTGTAAGCAAGCGAGGGCTCAGGCCAAGGAAAATATTGAAATTAATGCGAAATATGAAAAGATTCGAGTTGATAAGAATAAGGCCAAGAGTGTAAAACACAAGGTTGGGGATCATGTCTTGCTTAGAAGTGAAAAGCGGTATCAGACCAAATTGGATCCTAAGTTCAATGGACCTTTTGTGGTAATCGAGTTGTTGGAAGATGATCGATACTTGTTAAAATCGTTGATTAGAAGGCGAACATATACTTATATTCACACGATAATTTGAGGCTGCCGGACGAGCAGATACGGATTATTAAGAAAAGTGACGGTGGTGAAAAAGACACACGTCGTGACACATCAAACACAGTGGCTAGGGGTCTGATCAACAATAGTCCTGCGTGGTATGGATCATATTGAATGATGCAGTTTGGATCTGAGTAGATCGTGTCGCTAAAGGTGCAAAGCGTCGTGTGGGACGGAAGAGTATAAGCTACTGAGAGGGAGTTATACAAGGTCAAGCCGAACCA
Source organism: Drosophila atripex (assembly GCA_035045925.1). Classification (NCBI taxonomy): domain Eukaryota; kingdom Metazoa; phylum Arthropoda; class Insecta; order Diptera; family Drosophilidae; genus Drosophila; species Drosophila atripex. The sequence continues at coordinate 414,651 of JAWNOP010000021.1, forward strand.
CAAGTGTAGAACCAGGAGTAAACTATCATGGCGAGTGGCGTGGTTGACTGGTGTGTCGAATTGAAATGATACACTGTATGATGTGAGAAAGTGAGATAGCTTGCGAAACCGACATTTGATGAAGCAATTTATAAAGTTGTGTGTGCAGACTATTTATTTTGATAAGAGTGCTGTTGAGAGGTGAAAAAAAGATGAAAAGAGTAATGAAGCAAGAATGCTAATAATCTAGTGATACAGTACGCACACGAGGACGTGTGAAAGTCAGAATAGCCGTGTCGAAAATGAATGAGAATAAGCAAAATGTAAATTAAACTGTAAAGCGTTAAGCAAGAGAAATAAAATACTTGTATAACTTTTACTTGTATAATTGCTGAGAGCGAGGATCGAGAACGAGATAGATTGTCGTCTCAGCCGAGTGTGGCGCGGTCGGGTGTTGGTTGTTTCTAAGAGAGTGAGAAATCAAAAAGGAATTGACAATTGGATGATGAAATACGTCATGACGCGTGCCAAGGGAAGCGGGCAAAATGGAAACAGAGTTTCAGTTTGCTGGGAGATCGTAAACGGAGAAGTGCTTGAAGTTGACCGCGACTCACTGCGCATCAGTATCAAAACGCAAGAAGAAGAGCAGCAAACGTCTCAGCTCCATATATATATCTGTCGGGACAGGCAGCAGCCACGGTATAGACTAGATCACTCAAATATAATAAGCATACTTTGTCGTATCTCTATATATTTTATCGCTATTGTTTGTCGGCTTCAACGGGGTTTATCTTTATCCTTAAGCTAGCGAGCTTTGGCTCAGCCTATGTTCTAAGGCTTTGCTCATTTTAATTTAATTTTAAAGTAAATCTATTTCAAATTTATTTATTTCATCGATAATAGGTATCAAGAGGTATCAGGTAAGAATATATTGTTTTTAGCTGGAGCTATGTTTTTTATATATTTTATATTATCCTTTATTTTATTGATAAATATGGTGATCTGATTGGCAATCCGCTAGTTGGCGACATGCATCTTATACTATTAGATGTATATCGGATGATATATAGTCGGCCGATTCCTTTAAAATTTGGCATGCCTAATTATATTACCCAAATTGGAACAAATTGGAATTGGAAATTGGGACTTATCGTGCCTCCTCATGAATTAGAACCACATAAATCCACATGTTGTCTGGTGTATGTCATAGATGGGAATAATCCCATCTATTTTTTAATAAATTATTTTATAAAAAATAATCAATAAAATATTCTGTAAATATGAAAGAAACTTATTACTACGCTTTTCAAATACTAAAAAATTGTTTTTTTTATTTTGTATATATATGTATATATATATACTATATGTGTTTATAATGATATGTTAATTCCATTTGAATGGGCTCTTACTATTACAAGGGATGACCTCTTTTAATTTAGCGTATCGAAAATATGATTCATCCTTATGTCTGAGTTGTTTGTAATTTTTTATCGGTACTCCATTTCTCCATTCTTTGTAATTACCCTTTCTTTGTTTAGCTTGGTAATAATTTCCATTTTTTATGTGTCCATTGCTTCTTGTAGTTCCTTACCATTTTTTCCTTACCATTTCTTTTCCTTTATGTCCATTATATATATTTTTTATAAATATATGGCTACCGATGGCTATGGATATGGATATGGAAACAATGGCTAAAAATTTTTTATCAGTTACGCAGTAATGTTTTTCATGGTACAAATGCTACTGGTTGTGATAAAACAGCGCCGATTGAAAATCACTGGCATCTATTGTCACTATAAATCCAAATTGGGGCATTTTTTAGTCCAAATGGCATTCTCACATATTCGTAAAGTCCCATTAACGGTGTAACGATTGCTGTTTTTTCTATATCTTCATCCCCCATCAAATTTGGTGGTAGCCCTTTGCTAGGTTTACTGGGCTAAAATATTGTGCTCTGCCAACCCTGTTAAATTGAAGTTTTTTATTTAACTTACTTCAAATACACAAATCTCCTCAGGGAATTTGGAGAGGAATGGAATTTCAACATTATTTATTTTGCTGAATATTATTATTATTTTGATTTTGCTATTGGTTAAAGTTAAAATTTCTATTTTGGTTTTGATTAGTGTAGTATTTTCTAGTGTTCTGGCTTCCTTGAAAATTATCATTTTGTTTCTGATTACTTTGATTTATACTGTTATTTTGATAAAGGTTGCCAAAATTTAGGACCATGTATTTTATTTTGAAGTTGTGCACTTAATATGTTAACTAAGTTTCCAATGTTTTCAAATAATGCGAAATCTGTTATTTCCACCACAATGTACCTTACCTTTATATATATATCTCGAATGCTTGTGACTCTTAGGTTGTTGGTCTTTCTGGTAAGTCCCGTTTGGTCCCTTGGTCCCTTCTCTGGTGAAAGTGGGAAGATGTCGGCTCCTTTTCTTGATGTTTTTCTCAATTTTATTTTAGAGTTTTATGAGGTATGAAATAACTGTTGACTGTAACTGCCAGGATTTAAGTGAGAGCTTGAATGCAATACTGCATTTTCTCTTCTTGTCCGTTTGTCATTTTGTTGCAATTTATGAATATTTTTTTTTGTAATTATTATTTCCTTTTTTTTTTTAGGTGATTTTATCAGATCTTCTTGGGTTAAAGATCTAAGTGCCTAAGCACAAAATGTTTCCTTTACTCTTCGCTTCTTTGTTGGCAGTGCGGCTATGCAATGGCGCAGCGGTATTACCTAGCTACGTCCACTATTTTGCCCTTATGTTCTCATTTCCGAGTCCCGTTGAAAATTGTTTCCCGTGTTTTTCTTGTTGACGCGGATTTCTTGTTACTGCGTAGTTGATTTCCGTGTGCACCATTGCTATAGGCGTGTGACTTTATTCTATGCCTATGAAGTTACTTAGGCCAGCTGTGGGCTCGGTGGGCGTAGTTTGGCGTCGACTTGTCAGCGAAACCCGATTCAACTGCTGCTTAAATCTCACTATCTCTCTGTATCCCCTTCCTTGAAATTGCCTTTGATCAAATCATAAGGCCATGCTATATATCTCAGAAATTAAACCCCTTTCGGTATCATAAATTGTCCGTATAAAGTCCCTGCATGGACGCCAAATTGTTGGGACTTTTTTGGCTGGGGTGATGTCTCAGTCCGGCCAGTCCGTACCGGTCATCCACGGTTTAATTTATAATATTTGTAGGACCGATGTTTGTGGGAGGGCCAATGGATTCATGGTTCCCCTTGCTGCCCGCTTGCACCTCGTAGGATTCGGACTCCAAAAACGGATCCGATCGGAAAAGTTCCATCTTGCGCCGTCTTGCGCAACTAGCCTTTGCCGTGTGCTCAGTAGTCTCTCCCCATTGCGCATAGATAGCCTCGAAAACGCCCAGATTGGAGAGGTCCAGATCGACACCGGCCTCCGGGGGGTATAGGCATGTGACCCCCGCTAAATGAATTACGCACTTGGATTTTCTTTCTGTATTATTTTATTACACAGATTCTTCCGTATCTTCTTCCTAAAGCTACCTTCTGTTCTGGTGACTTCCCTACTCTCTCAAACCTTGCTGTTAGTAAGACACCTACATCGTGTTATGTTTCTTTCCTGCGTCGCTGAGACGATGGGCCGCTCCACTGGCCCAACTGCAGTCCATTGCTGTGGCCGAATCCATCACAAACCTGTTAACTGCTATAAGGATGAAATCCATTCATCCTCATAAACCTCTCCTTTAAAAATAAAATCATTTATTCTATATTTTTTACGAGAGCACAGTAGAATCTATTCCTGAACGGTTGGGTGGAGCTGTACGTAAGAAACTTAAAAAATTGTAGAACAAAAAGTATTTAAGTGACAAATATTTTAAATATTTTTTTATCAATACTATTTACAATTGTCTAGTAATAGTGCCAAAACCTAATGTCCGAAGGCCAAGACATATAATAATGCACAATATATAATAACGCTTAACACGTATTAATATGAATTTAAGTCCGAGAAGCTGACTAACACAGCCAGCGCGCAGCAGTGTCAACAGAGCGGTCTGAGTCAGCAGAACTTTTTACGTTAAGGACCGCCGGAAATACCTTAAATCTCCACCACAGCTAAGCTTAGTCAACAGCTTCAGCTCCCCGTTTCCAGGCAAACAAACCAGGAAGTTTTAGTCAGGAGTTCTATAGGTTTGACAACGACTCAGGAACCTATCGTTACTCCTGTGAGTTCCAGTTCGAAGTTAGTGGCCGCATAACGCCCTGCATACGAACAATTTGGTGACCCCGACGTGATCCTTTTCTATAGGATCACAACTTGAACACGAGCGGCAAGGCCATTCAACCTTAACAAAAAAAAAACACACACACTCATCCATGGGTTCAGAATCAGACCCCGTAATACAGATGCTCATTGAGGAGCTGATTGAAAGCATCACAGCTATGCAAAAGCTGATAAGAAACTTAACGAAACATTTAGCGGAGCGACGACTCATGGAATGTTAATTTGAGGAACGGCTAAAACAGCACTCATTTGTAGGCCCAATTTGAAAAGAATGATGCCAAACGCCACAAGTTAGCAATAAGCTCTAATGATGAATACTTTTCAAAATCCAAGGCACTGAAAGATCCGGTAAATAAATATGGAGCTATATTTTCGGACGGAATACCATCTGAATCAGGCCCATTACAGCGTCCCTGAAAACCCCAAAGCACAGTGTAGGACTAGCTAAAAAGTTCTTACAAAGGACCCATGGATCACCTCACTCAAAACACGATATCAAAACGAAAGATTTTTAAACAAATCCACACTTGCCACTTTGTTTGCACACACTAAGACAAATGGGTCAGAGCACTTACGCAACCTGCATGATACAGTGCTCAGAGCAATCACTGCCCTCAACGTACCAACAATCGGGTGGGATCCAATCCTGATACACATAATTGAAGAGAAATTAGATGTACAGACGTTATCATGTCTAGAACTCTCCATTACCAACCCAACCTGTCGGCAATCACTAAAACAACAGTAAGAATACTTAGATCACACTTAACAACTACTACTACTGTTGGGCTTCGTTCATCGACCATCTCAGCCGGTGAAATAAGGACATAACTCCTAGCGAAAGATTTCAACAAATAACAAAACATAACGCCTGCGCTAATTGATTGTAAACACCACGCAGCCAATGTATGCAAGTCAAGGTTTAAATGCCAAGTATGCCGGAAGAATTATAACATAATGTTGCATTAAACGCCCACACGGATAAGCGCATCCGCTATCAGCCAACCTATGACTTTCTATGTGTCTCGCAACTGCTCAAGTAAAAGTTCAAGGTACTACAGAATCAAGACACAAATGTCGCGTAGTGCTAGATTCAGGATCACAAGGTCAGGATGACCAAGTTAGGTCATGACATGAACATCAGAGGTATTGGAAGGATGCAGAAAGCGACAGCTCCAGCAGTATTGAACATATTGATCCATTTTCACGGAGCCACAATAGATCTTCTGCTCGAATACGTCCCACAACGGCTTGAGCCCCGACTAAGAAACCTAGCGCAGGGGCATCCATTGCTTCAGAAGAGTATATTCGGATGGATTGTGATGGGCCAGTGCGACCGAAATCAGTTCATGATTCTAAATCAGAACAAGTCGTCCTTAATCACGGCGCTTGGGCATCGGAAGCTAGCGAGCCACGCCAAGAAATCGGTGAAATCGACGCATCCGACCAAAGTTCAAGTGCCGCAGACGGACCCTGAACCAGAAGCCCAAGTTTGTCAACTGCAAGGGCCACTAAAAAAGAGAACTCAAGGAGTTGAAGTCACCACCAATTTTAATGTAAGGGGGAGACACAAAGCGCACAGACTAATCAAAAAAAAAACATTTGGTACTTCGAGGGATGCCCAAGGGGAATAGTTACGAGGGCGCGCAACAAGACGAAGGAGAAACAAGGAGAATAGACATATCTTGGTCATCGTACGTAATATTGGATTGGTATTAACATTATTAGTAGTTATTAGGTAAGAGTCACCATATTTTCTAGTGAAAAGGTACACTGCGGTTCTTTAAGACGTTCCTTGGCACCGAATGCCAAGACATATAATAATAATAATGCTTCATATTTAGTAATAGTAATTTGAGTCCGAGAAGAGCGTCAACTTCAAATAATAATTTCATTCCGATCGACTGACCCAGCTACAGACCGACTACAGATCGACTGACCCCGCTACAGCCAATCGGAATAAAGGGCGGACTGACCCAGCCAGCGAGCAGCATTATCAAGAGCGGGAATGACGAGATCCAGTGGAATCATGAAATGCAAAACACATGACCAAGCGGTCTGAGTCAGCAGAACTTTTTAGGTTACTTTTGTAACCGTTGCGGAAGCACGTCGATAACGTTGACCTACATCCATCCTAGATCAAAGCACCGCCGGAGTTAGGTTCCTCACCACAGCTAAGCCCCATCAACAGACCTAAAGCTCCACTTTTCCCGCATATCAACCCCCTGCACAAACCAGGCAGTTTTATACAGACGTTCTACGTGACTACGACTCCGGGACCTAGTTTCTCCAGTTCGACGTTAGTGGCCGCATATCGCCTTGCGTACAAACAAGTGCATCTATGGCTGCTACTATAGTTATTGTTGTCGCCACCCGGTATATACAGCTGCTCCATTGTTGCTATCGACACACTTTCGTCACGGCGAACGACTGCCAGGCCAATATACTTGATCTCATATATCACTGTTTAACTCGCACCACGATTCCCTGCGGGTATGTTCAACATGTCACTCGGGCAAATTAACCACGTTAGAAATTCCTTAGGTCAGCTGATTGATTAACCCTAAATATACAAATCATTCCACTCTTGAAGTTTTAATCGAAAACAATAGCTTAATTGACCTTAAGTCCAAAATTAAATCTCATATAGTTCGTTTTATCCGTAAGGGTGACTTTACGAAACGAGATCCAAATCATTCCACTCTTGAAGTCTAAAATTAATTCTCATATAGTTCGTTTCTTCCCTAAGGGTGACTTTACGTAACTAAATAAGGTAATTTTGGAATTATATTGGTCCGATTTACTGACATATGAATTAGAATAATGATGCGGGAACGTAACCAATTCAATAAATTATTGCCGGCCAAATTTCTTTCCGGTGGCTGCTTGCCCCTACATACTCCCTGCGTTGGAAAATGGGCTTTCAACAGCATCATGTAGGGGCAGCAGGCACAATTTGTCCCGCCTTGTAGCTCCGCCTTGTAGCGTCCTAAGCAGTGCCACCATCACGCTAGGGATATTGGAGCACCATTTCTGCAGCTGAAATTCACCCTTGGACAAAAGCGCTGAAATCTTGCCTAAAAAAGCCAACAACCTCCTCCTTGGAGCTGCCACCAGAACTAAGATCATCGACGTAAAAATCACGAAGCAAGATTTCGGATCCCACTGAAAAAATCCCACTTCCACCTCGTCCTTCTTCAGCAAGCTGTGATGTGGCAGAAAATATTTGCAATCTTGATTCAACTCTCATTGTCGGGTCAAGCAGCTGCCGGAAAGAAGTTTGGCCGGCAATAATATATTGAATTTGTGACGGCATTTTCCTTTATATATCTATTCGCGTCTTTCGGTCTCGCGCATTCGATCGGCCACCTTTATTTGCAGTCATGCGCTAGCGCTTGCCTTGCTCTCTCGCGGGATCTCTCCGTCGCTCCGCTGCATCAGGCGTCGAGCCGCGCTCCCGCATCATTCTCTATTCGGTCGTCAACCCTACTCAGGACATTTTTACATATATCATTTGTAGAAACCCCAGAACCATTAAATAAATTGTATCAATATTTATCAATCGAACTGTGCTTGTTTTATATTGGTATATATATAATATTCAGAACACAAACTTAAAGCTCCCGAAATCGCTCGGTAACTGAACATTGGTGAACCCCGACGTGATTGAAATTTGAAATAAAATATATGAAAATATATAAACATAAACAAATAAACAAATTAAAAAGGATTATTCAGTTTGTGATTTGTGCGCGAAATATAAGCATCTGTTGATATACGTACATACGCTGTTTGTCGAGAGCCACAATCGCTCATACATATTTTACTCCGTTATATGGAAGCTGCACAGTGGGTCGTGTGCTGACAATAAATAAACGAACTAAAATAAATTCTTTTTTTGTTTTTTTGTTGCGAAAATGAATCCGTTTTTCGATTGTGACTCTCCTGGAATGATTTTCTGAGCCAAGTGCAGTTGTCCTTTTTGAGGATCTTCAAGGATTATTGTCCTCCTTGATATCAGTGGAGACATTTCCGGAGGCGATGTTAAATGTGCGGCTCAGCAAATTGGAGGGAATAGTTGAGGATTTCAATAGCACACATAAGGAGCTGTCCGAGATGGATTTTGCAGAACTCAGGAGCGATCTGCGCGTCAACTTCAACGATGCTGCGAGGAACGCACGATTCATCCTGGATCAGGAGATAATGCGGTGCTCCAGTTTATTGCCGGCAAGTTCGACGCTGGTCAACGCATCGTCTGCCAATTTCGATGCGTCGTTTGGCAGAACCTTTCAGGCTCTGCCGCCACTACCACTTCCCGTTTTTAGTGGAGTTAGTGGGTTTTTAGTGGGTTATGCGGAGTGGCTTGAATTTCGGTCCCTGTTCTCGACCATGGTGGACACAAACCCATTTATCAGTCGGGTCGAGAAACTTCAACGGTTGCGGTCCTGCCTTCGTGAATCTGCCTTGGAGACTGTTCGATCGTTAGAGCTCACGGACAAAAATTATGACGTCGCATTGGAGCTGCTAAACAAAAGGTTTAGTAATCGCAGGCTCATTCTTCCAGCTCATGCTAATGAGATAATGAATCTGAGGGCCTTAGAATCCGCATCGGCGACGAGGCTTCGCGAGCTTTCGGACAAATTCAATTCACATATGCGAGCCCTGGCAAGCATGGGCACAACGAAGCAGATTGCTAGCTGCATTATAATCCAAGTGGTGTTGCAGAAGGTTGATGATGCCACGCAGTCTAAGTGGAAGGAAATGCAAGCTGATTCGGATTCCTTGGATTCCATTCCAACGTGGGAGTCCATCGTCAGTTTTCTTGAGCAGAGATGCCGGACTTTGGAGAGCCTGGATATGCCGACGACATCATATGCACCAGACCTTGCGGTAGGACGTCGTAGACCTTTTCATATAGGTAACTCTGCACTTGTGATTACCAACTCTTCCACATGCATGATTTGTGATGGCCATTCTCACACAATAAACTTCTGCCCAAGGTTTTTAAGCTTGTCGCCTGAGGATCGTTTAGGCGAAGTTAGGCGATTGGATTTATGCCGTAAGTGCCTTGGATCTGGGCACCTATCTCGGCATTGCAATTAGTCAAGCTGCCGTGCTTGTGGACGCAGGCATCATAGCTTGCTGCATTTTGGTGGAAATTCGACAGCTCAAGGCCAAAACCCCTCTCCCGAGGTTTCCGCATCTAGCTGTTTATCAGTCAGTGTCCGCTCCCGTCAATTCTCTTGTCGCCAAGGATCGTTTTGGTGATGTGGTGCTGCTAGCCACTGCCAATATTTTGGTCAGGAATCGCTCCGGAGTTCTACTGCCCTGCCGAGCGCTGCTCGATTCTGGTTCGTAGGTGCATCTAGTCACCTCAAGGCTGGCAAACCAGCTGCAGCTGCGAAAGATAAGGTCTCCGGTTTCTGTGTCCGGTATAGGTGACGCAGGGTTTCTACCGATTGGTTTTCTGTGCAAGTCAGCATGCAATCCCAATGCTCTGACTACTCGGCGCAAGTAACTGCGTAATCTCCAACATCTTTGACCTTCAGCTAAATTTTGCATTGGACGTCAGCTCCTGGCAAATTCCCCCTAATGTAAGCTGTTTTGTGTTGGGCAAATTCATTGTCTCCTGGGTTGCCCTCAATCCAAAAAACTCGGCTCGGTTGGGTTGTTTGTGGAGGCGGAGGTCCTAAAAATGGCTAGGTTCTCATGGCTGGTGAGCAGTCGGGTCTAATCTGCCCAAGGGTGCCTTTAGATGAGCGGCTCGATCAACTTCTTCGACAGTTCTGGGAAGTGGAAACCTGCACCGATCCGGTTGTGAAGGCATCAAAGGATGAACTGGATTGCGGGAGTCACTTTGTTAAGAATTTCGTGAGGTTCTTAGGCACGGTGGTGCCTATACAGTCAGGTTGCCAATTAAGCATGACTCCGGTTTATTGGGTGATTCGTACTCACAGGCTTTTCGTCGATTCCAGTCGTTGGAGAGGAAACTGTCTCGTCAGCCCGAAGTGCGCGCTCAGTATTCGGCCTTTATAAAGGAGTATCTTATCCTAGGTCATATGTCCCTGGTTCCGCCTGAGCTGCATCGAGATTGCAAATATTTTCTGCCACATCACTGCGTGCTAAAGAAGGACAGCACCACGACGAAACTTAGAGTGGTGTTCGACGGTTCCGCTGTTACCACCTCCGTTTATGCTCTGAATGACATATTAATGACTTGGATGACCATCCAACCTAAGCTTTTTTACATCCTGATAGGGTTTTGTTCGCATCCGGTAGCGCTGACTGGCGACATTTGTAAGATGCTTCTTGCAGTGCATTCTGTGGCGAGATTCCCCTCTTGAGGAGCTACAACCATATAAATTGAACACTGTTACTTATGGAACTTATGGAAGCTTGCGTCCTATCTATCTGTGCGAGCGATGCACCAATTGGCTAAGGACGAGGTGGACGACTTTCCAGTGGGATCCGAAATCTTGTTCGAGATTTTTACGTCGATGATCTTATTTCTGGTGACAGCTCCAAAGAGGAGGTTAATGATTTCAGCGCTTTTGTCCAAGGGCGAATTTCAGCTGCGGAAATGGTGCTCCAATATCCCTGTGTTCCAATATCCAATATCCGTGTTGGACGGCGTGCCTAAGAAGGATCGGGAGTCTTATGTAACTTTTGATGACGGTAGCAACTTAACGATTACGTCAGGATTGGCTTGGGATACTTCCACTGATCAGCTGCTGCTTTCGTTTTTACCTCTTCAGTCCACTTTGAAGCATTGCCAGCATTGAAGCCTACGGAGCATGTGTCTACATAGTTTCCAGGTCACCAGTATCGCCTCTTAAGACTTTAACTGTGCCGAAGTTAGAGCTGGCTGGAGCTGAGTTGTTGGCGAGAATGATGGCAGAGGTTCACAGTCTAGGCGCTTACAGTGGGAAGTATTTTTGATGGTGCGACTCTTCAGCCGTGTTATCGTGGATTCGAGATGAGCCTGCCAGGTTTAACGTCTTTGTCTCAAACCGCGTGTCAACCATCCAAAATCTGACGAGTTCCATGGAGTGGCGATATGTGCTTACGTTGGAAAATCCCGCAGATATCTTGTCTCGTGGAGCTCTTCCTACTGAGTTGATCGGATCCAGGTTATGGTCTCAGGGGCCGCCCTATCTGTTAAAGACACAGGAGCACTGGCCTGCGACGATAGTAGTCGAGAAGCCAGCTTTAGAGCTTCGCCTTCAATTTTATTAGTGAAGTCGCCATATACAGACCTCATGGTTACATGCAAATACGTTAACTCCTTTCCAGCTCTTCAGCGAGTGATTGCGTACGTCTATAAGTGTGGCAGACGGGTTCAGCATAAAGGAATAAAGGAATTCAGCAAAAGGCTGAGACTCGCATGCTTTTGTGGGCAGTTCAGCGCGATCATTTGGGTGATGAAATAAGGACGTTGCAGACAAAGGGAATGGTTGCCTCTTCCAGTTCGCTGGCTTCGGTATCCCCTTTTTTGGATCAGTTTGGATTGCTTCAAGTAGACGGGCGTCTCAAGAATTCATCCTTGGATTACGATGGTCGTCACCAATTAATTTTGCCCAGGAGCCATCCGCTAACTCGAAGCATAATCCTTAGTTTTCATCCTTAGTAATCCTTAGTTTTCAAATGTGTGAGATGCTTTCGGATGAAACCTCGGTTGTTGGAGCATGTAATGGGCGATCTTCCAAAGGAGATATCCAGTCATCGATGTAACCGGTATCGATTTTTGCGGTCCTTTCTTCTATAAGTCTGAGGCTCGCAACAAGGCTCCTATAAAATGTTACATTAGCGTCTTCATTTGTTTCACGACAAAGGCCGTCCATTTAGAGCTGGTGAGGGATCTGTCCACCGCCGCCTTTCTGCATGCACTGAGGATGTTTATTTCTATCAGGAAGAGCCTCGACAGATCTGGTCCGACAACGCCACGTCAACTGATCGTTGGAGCCAAAAATCAGTTGAGCGAATTAAAGAGACTATTTTTTAGCGACGAGTACCAGAGAGCTGTATTGGATTTTTGCCTTCCAGAGTCCATTGAGTGGAAGTATATCCCTCCCCGTTCTCCCCACTTTGGCGGCTTGTGGGAAGCTGCTGTTAAGTCCGCCAAGTATCATTTTTACAGGGTCGTGGGCTCGGCTGTACTAAAGGGCGACGATTTATAGACGCTGGTGTATAATATTGCTGCAGTGATTAATTCGAGGCCATTAGTCCCTCTCCCTGAAAACCTTGCGGATCTGGATGAGCTGACTCCTAATCATTTTTTGCACTGAGGGCCTCCTTCTAGTTTCAGTGAGCAAGTCCTGACAAAGTTCAACATATATCGGCTAGATGCTTGGTTTTCAGCTTGGCTTTCTTTTCTTCTTTCTACCCTACTCAAGACATTTTTACATATATCATTTGTAGAAACCCCAGAACCATTAAATAAATTGTATCAATATTAATAAATCGAACTGTGCTTGTTTTATATTGGAATATATATAATATTCAGAACACAAACTTAAAGCTCCCGAAATCGCTCGGTAACTGAACATTGGTGAACCCCGACGTGATTGAAATTTGAAATAAAATATATGAAAATATATAAACATAAACAAATAAACAAATTAAAAAGCATTATTCAGTTTGTGATTTGTGCGCGAAATATAAGCATCTGTTGATATACGTACATACGCTGTTTGTCGAGAGCCACAATCGCTCATACATATTTTACTCCGTTATATGGAAGCTGCACAGTGGGTCGTGTGCTGACAATAAATAAACGAACTAAAATAAATTCTTTTTTTGTTTTTTTGTTGCGAAAATGAATCCGTTTTTCGATTGTGACTCTCCTGGAATGATTTTCTGAGCCAAGTGCAGTTGTCCTTTTTGAGGATCTTCAAGGATTATTGTCCTCCTTGATATCAGTGGAGACATTTCCGGAGGCGATGTTAAATGTGCGGCTCAGCAAATTGGAGGGAATAGTTGCGGATTTCAAGAGCACACATAAGGAGCTGTCCGAGATGGATTTTGCAGAACTCAGGAGCGATCTGCGCGTCAACTTCAACGATGCTGCGAGGAACGCACGATTCATCCTGGATCAGGAGATAATGCGGTGCTCCAGTTTATTGCCGGCAAGTTCGACGCTGGTCAACGCATCGTCTGCCAATTTCGATGCGTCGTTTGGCAGAACCTTTCAGGCTCTGCCGCCACTACCACTTCCCGTTTTTAGTGGAGTTAGTGGGTTTTTAGTGGGTTATGCGGAGTGGCTTGAATTTCGGTCCCTGTTCTCGACCATGGTGGACACAAACCCATTTATCAGTCGGGTCGAGAAACTTCAACGGTTGCGGTCCTGCCTTCGTGAATCTGCCTTGGAGACTGTTCGATCGTTAGAGCTCACGGACAAAAATTATGACGTCGCATTGGAGCTGCTAAACAAAAGGTTTAGTAATCGCAGGCTCATTCTTCCAGCTCATGCTAATGAGATAATGAATCTGAGGGCCTTAGAATCCGCATCGGCGACGAGGCTTCGCGAGCTTTCGGACAAATTCAATTCACATATGCGAGCCCTGGCAAGCATGGGCACAACGAAGCAGATTGCTAGCTGCATTATAATCCAAGTGGTGTTGCAGAAGGTTGATGATGCCACGCAGTCTAAGTGGAAGGAAATGCAAGCTGATTCGGATTCCTTGGATTCCATTCCAACGTGGGAGTCCATCGTCAGTTTTCTTGAGCAGAGATGCCGGACTTTGGAGAGCCTGGATATGCCGACGACATCTATGCACCAGACCTTGCGGTAGGACGTCGTAGACCTTTTCATATAGGTAACTCTGCACTTGTGATTACCAACTCTTCCACATGCATGATTTGTGATGGCCATTCTCACACAATAAACTTCTGCCCAAGGTTTTTAAGCTTGTCGCCTGAGGATCGTTTAGGCGAAGTTAGGCGATTGGATTTATGCCGTAAGTGCCTTGGATCTGGGCACCTATCTCGGCATTGCAATTAGTCAAGCTGCCGTGCTTGTGGACGCAGGCATCATAGCTTGCTGCATTTTGGTGGAAATTCGACAGCTCAAGGCCAAAACCCCTCTCCCGAGGCTTCCGCATCTAGCTGTTTATCAGTCAGTGTCCGCTCCCGTCAATTCTCTTGTCGCCAAGGATCGTTTTGGTGATGTGGTGCTGCTAGCCACTGCCAATATTTTGGTCAGGAATCGCTCCGGAGTTCTACTGCCCTGCCGAGCGCTGCTCGATTCTGGTTCGTAGGTGCATCTAGTCACCTCAAGGCTGGCAAACCAGCTGCAGCTGCGAAAGATAAGGTCTCCGGTTTCTGTGTCCGGTATAGGTGACGCAGGGTTTCTACCGATTGGTTTTCTGTGCAAGTCAGCATGCAATCCCAATGCTCTGACTACTCGGCGCAAGTAACTGCGTAATCTCCAACATCTTTGACCTTCAGCTAAATTTTGCATTGGACGTCAGCTCCTGGCAAATTCCCCCTAATGTAAGCTGTTTTGTGTTGGGTAAATTCATTTGTCTCCTGGGTTGCCCTCAATCCAAAAAACTCGGCTCGGTTGGATTGTTTGTGGAGGCGGAGGTCCTAAAAATGGCTAGGTTCTCATGGCTGGTGAGCAGTCGGGTCTAATCTGCCCAAGGGTGCCTTTAGATGAGCGGCTCGATCAACTTCTTCGACAGTTCTGGGAAGTGGAAACCTGCACCGATCCGGTTGTGAAGGCATCAAAGGATGAACTGGATTGCGGTAGTCACTTTGTTAAGAATTTCGTGAGGTTCTTAGGCACGGTGGTGCCTATACAGTCAGGTTGCCAATTAAGCATGACTCCGGTTTATTGGGTGATTCGTACTCACAGGCTTTACGTCGATTCCAGTCGTTGGAGAGGAAACTGTCTCGTCAGCCCGAAGTGCGTATCTTATATAGCGTATCTTATCCTAGGTCATATGTCCCTGGTTCCGCCTGAGCTGCATCGAGATTGCAAATATTTTCTGCCACATCACTGCGTGCTAAAGAAGGACAGCACCACGACGAAACTTAGAGTGGTGTTCGACGGTTCCGCTGTTACCACCTCCGTTTATGCTCTGAATGACATATTAATGACTTGGATGACCATCCAACCTAAGCTTTTTTACATCCTGATAGGGTTTTGTTCGCATCCGGTAGCGCTGACTGGCGACATTTGTAAGATGCTTCTTGCAGTGCATTCTGTGGCGAGATTCCCCCCTTGAGGAGCTACAACCATATAAATTGAACACTGTTACTTATGGAACTTATGGAAGCCTGCGTCCTATCTATCTGTGCGAGCGATGCACCAATTGGCTAAGGACGAGGTTGACGACTTTCCAGTGGGATCCGAAATCTTGTTCGAGATTTTTACGTCGATGATCTTATTTCTGGTGACAGCTCCAAAGAGGAGGTTAATGATTTCAGCGCTTTTGTCCAAGGGCGAATTTCAGCTGCGGAAATGGTGCTCCAATATCCCTGTGTTCCAATATCCAATATCCGTGTTGGACGGCGTGCCTAAGAAGGATCGGGAGTCTTATGTAACTTTTGATGACGGTAGCAACTTTACGATAACGTCAGGATTGGCTTGGGATACTTCCACTGATCAGCTGCTGCTTTCGTTTTTACCTCTTCAGTCCACTTTGAAGCATTGCCAGCATTGAAGCCTACGGAGCATGTGTCTACATAGTTTCCAGGTCACCAGTATCGCCTCTTAAGACTTTAACTGTGCCGAAGTTAGAGCTGGCTGGAGCTGAGTTGTTGGCGAGAATGATGGCAGAGGTTCACAGTCTAGGCGCTTACAGTGGGAAGTATTTTTGATGGTGCGACTCTTCAGCCGTGTTATCGTGGATTCGAGATGAGCCTGCCAGGTTTAACGTCTTTGTCTCAAACCGCGTGTCAACCATCCAAAATCTGACGAGTTCCATGGAGTGGCGATATGTGCTTACGTTGGAAAATCCCGCAGATATCTTGTCTCGTGGAGGTCTTCCTACTGAGTTGATCGGATCCAGGTTATGGTGTCAGGGGCCGCCCTATCTGTTAAAGACACAGGAGCACTGGCCTGCGACGATAGTAGTCGAGAAGCCAGCTTTAGAGCTTCGCCCTTCAATTTTATTAGTGAAGTCGCCATATACAGACCTCATGGTTACATGCAAATACGTTAACTCCTTTCCAGCTCTTCAGCGAGTGTTTGCGTACGTCTATAAGTGTGGCAGACGGGTTCAGCATAGAGGAATTACCGTTCATGATCTCAAGGCTGAGACTCGCATGCTTTTGTGGGCAGTTCAGCGCGATCATTTGGGTGATGAAATAAGGACGTTGCAGACAAAGGGAATGGTTGCCTCTTCCAGTTCGCTGGCTTCGTTATCCCCTTTTTTGGATCAGTTTGGATTGCTTCGAGTAGACGGGCGTCTCAAGAATTCATCCTTGGATTACGATGGTCGTCACCAATTAATTTTGCCCAGGAGCCATCCGCTAACTCGAAGCATAATCCTTAGTTTTCATCCTTAGTAATCCTTAGTTTTCAAATGTGTGAGATGCTTTCGGATGAAACCTCGGTTGTTGGAGCATGTAATGGGCGATCTTCCAAAGGAGATATCAAGTCATCGATGTAACCGGTAACGATTTTTGCGGTCCTTTTTGCGATTTTTGCCTTCCAGATTCCATTGAGTGGAAGTATATCCCTCCCCGTTCTCCCCACTTTGGCGGCTTGTGGGAAGCTGCTGTTAAGTCCGCCAAGTATCAGTTTTACAGGGTCGTGGGCTCGGCTGTACTAAAGGGCGACGATTTATAGACGCTGGTGTATAATATTGCTGCAGTGATTAATTCGAGGCCATTAGTCCCTCTCCCTGAAAACCTTGCGGATCTGGATGAGCTGACTCCTAATCATTTTTTGCACTGAGGCCCCCTTCTAGTTTCAGTGAGCAAGTCCTGACAAAGCTCAACATAAATCGGCTAGATGCTTGGTTTTCAGCTTGGCTTTCTTTTCTTCTTTCTACCCTACTCAAGACATTTTTACACATATCATTTGTAGAAACCCCAGAACCATAAAATAAATTGTATCAATATTAATAAATCGAACTGTGCTTGTTTTATATTGGTATATATATAATATTCAGAACACAAACTTAAAGCTCCCGAAAATGCTCGGTAACTGAACACTGATTATAAGTGTATTGCTGAGCTGGACTGGTGGTAGATGAATACGTTTGAAAAAAAAAAAAAACAAAGAGATCGGCCATTACCTGACCAGTGTTCGCATAAGAGTTCTCAAACTTAAGCAGAAAATGAAAAGATACATGTTTGCGCTTAGTGTTTACAACTCTGATTCGGATCCTTAGTAAACTGAATCCGGCTGCGGCGAATATAACTCCTATAATATTCTGCTTTATGCACGGTGAAATTCGACCGAGCTATAGTATCTTTTTCCCAGGCCTTTGGGGTGGCCAGAGATATAAGCGGCTGGGTAATTGTCGGCTGAGTAGGCCTCTTACGCTTTAGAGACTCATTTAGTAATTGAAGACGATTTTGACTTTACGAAAACTACTAATCAACTTTTTGAATCCACTTTTAGTCTGGCTCATGAACGATCTCGTTTCGACCTGAACAGCACGACAACCATCACAGCAAAAATGGAGACCAGACCTACGTGAAATTGCATCCGAAACTGAGGCCATGAATCCGGCACACTTAGCGTGTAAAACGTTTTCAAACATTCAGCAGTATATGGTAGGCTGGGATGAGGAGATTTAGGAGGAGGAGTCTTATTACAAGACCTCGACGCACAGACGAGTTTAAAGTCTATGATAATGTTAAGTTAATTTATTAATATTTTTGTTTATTTTTTTGATTGTACCTTCAACCACTGTACCAGGGATACGAAAAGGGAGAATAGAGATAAGAACCTCTACGGAGCGACAAAAGAAGCAACACCGTAAAAGATGTAGAAGCAGAGCAGAGCTATTTTTGAAAGAAATTTAATAAAGGTCTTATTTTACCTCCAAATATACCACTGCACTGCGTAAAATTTGGTATTTATGAATATAAATAAATAAAATAAACACCAGGTGGTTTTAAAAAAGCAGTGCGCACAAAAAAAACACGTCCGTTCGCATTAAGAGAAAGAGTGAGAGTCTGCGTTTTCTGTTTATCTTCTCTGTTAAATCTGTATCATTGGAAAGGTTTATCAAAGGGATGCTTATTTGACAGAGTTAAAAACAAAAATATTTAAAAAAAACCGAATTTACACCTCAATTAGAACACCTCTTAATGGAAACATTTTGTTTCGAAAATTCACCATTAAAACATGGCTCAGAAACACAAAAAGAGATTGTATTAAGCACCATTCCAGGTGTCCAAGTAAAATCCGTAATAGAAGAACATGAAACAGTAGGCAGAACTTTGATTATGGTAGTATTCAGATAATAATTCTCCATATTAACAAAAATCAATGGATAT
Source organism: Drosophila atripex (assembly GCA_035045925.1). Classification (NCBI taxonomy): domain Eukaryota; kingdom Metazoa; phylum Arthropoda; class Insecta; order Diptera; family Drosophilidae; genus Drosophila; species Drosophila atripex. Next base: position 433,361 of record JAWNOP010000021.1, read on the forward strand.
TTATATAGTGGTATTATATAGTGAATTAAATAAATTAAAAACCGATATTGACAAATTATATAAATCTTTATTACAAAATCAGACAATTCAACAGAATACAATAAACAAACATGACAAAGTATTAGTAGATCGTTTTAATGAAGAGCATATTCTCGATACACGATCTGAGAGACAATTAGACGAAAAGAATCAATTAGAAAACAAGAATCTCAGGAATTACCAGAAGAGACAGATGATCCAGATTCTGATAGACCAGAAATAGGAGAAAAAGACTTAAATAATCTAACCATACTAGCTGTACTGTTCAACCTGGATCATCAGATCAGGGAGATGGAAATCTTGGCTCGAACAGTATAAAAGAATATACAACGATAACAATATTTTTTGACCATATAGCAGTTCCACACTATAAATGGAATCATTAACAAACTTAAAGATTTAAAAAAAAATTTAAACTTTTAAAAAACAATAAATCAATTTTTGGTGTAACATCTGATGTAGTTAAAAACTACTCAGAAAGACTGGAAAATTCACAACTGAAATAGAAAACTTACTAAAATTACTAGAAGCATCCTATATCGATAAGGGATTAACGGCCGAACACGCTGCTAAATTCAGAACAAAAGAGGCAATTAACACAATGATCCAGAATTGTGCGCATGAACCTCTCAAAACAATATAAGAACTGAGATGAAAGGTAATCCAAGTTCAGTACTTTACAACCGATGAGGAAACCCTACCAGAATAATAATGTCTGAAGAAATTATCACGGTAGAGGTTATGGAAGAGTTATTATAATAATAATATTAATTACCACCAAAAGAATCTACCAAAATAATGGTTATAACCAATACTATAATAACCACACTGTTCAGTTACCGAGCGTTTCCGGGACCTTTAAGTTTGTGTTCTAAATATTATATATATAACAATATAAACCAAGCACAGTTCGATTTATAAATATTGATACAATTTATTTAATTTCTTTGGGGTTTCTACAAATGATATATGTGCATATGTGACTGAATAGTGTTGACGACCGAATTAGAATAATGACGCGGGAGCGCGGCTCAACGCCTGATGAGATGGAGAGATCCCGCGAGAGAGCGAGACAAACGCTAGCGCATGTCGGCAAATGCAGGTGGCCGATCGAATGCACGAGAGCGGGCGACGAGAATAGAGCGAGAGACGCGAACATATATATAAAAGAAAATGACGTCACGAATTCAATAAATTATTGGCGGGCAAACTTCTTTCCGGCGGCTGCTTGACCCGACATACTCCCTGCGTTGGAAGAAAGGCTTTCAACAGCATCATGAAGACTTGTAGCTTGTAGCTCCGGACGCCGTCCTCAGCAGTGGAGCTTGGAGCTGCCACCAGAACTAAGATCATCGACGTAAAAATCTCGGAGCAAGATTTCGGATCCCACTAGAAAGTCTCCCACCTCGTCCTTCTTCAGCAAGCAGTGATGTGGCAGAAAATATTTGCAATCTCGATGCAGCACTGACGAAATCAGGGACATATGAACTATGTTAAGATTCTCCTTTATAAAGGCCAATTACTGAGCGCGCAGTTCGGGCTGATGAGACAGTTTCTTCTCCAACGACTGGAAACGACGCCTGTGAGTACGAATCACCCAATAAACCGGAGTTATGTTTAATTGGCATCCTGACTGTATAGGCACCACCTTCTAACCCCACGAAGTTCTCAACAACATGACTCTTGCAATCCAGTTCTTCCTTTGAAGATGCAGGTTTGCACTTCCCAGAACTCTCGAAGAGTGGATTGACCCGCTTATATAAAGGCCCCTTTGGGCAGATCAGTTCCGATCGCTCAGCAGCCATGAAAACATTGCCATTGTCAGGACTGCCGCCTCCACAAACAACCCAACCGATCCGCGTTTTTTGGATTGAGGGCAAATTAGGAGACAAATGAATTTGCCCGACACAAAGCAGCTCGTAAAATAATCCAGCTCCAATTAGCAAATCAAGTCGGTGCGGCTGGTGAAAATGAGGATCTGCTAGCTTTACATTGGCAGGAATTCCATGAGCTGACGTCCAATTCAAAATTAGGCTGAAGATCAGTGATGTTGGAGGGTACGATCGCAGTTACTTGAGCCGAGTAGTCAGAGCATTGGAATTGAAACCCTGCGTCACCAATACCGGACACAGAAACCGGAGACCTTATCTTCCGCAGCTGCAGCTGGTTTGCCAGCCTTGAGGTGAATCGAGCAGCGCTCGGCAGGGCAGTAGAGCTCCGGAGCGTTTCCTGACCAAAATATTGGCAGTGACTAGCAGCACCAGATCACCAAATTCGTTGGCGACAAGAGAATTGACCGGAGCGGACGCTGACCCATCAACAGCGTTGCTAGATGCGGAAACCTCGGGAGAGGGGTTTTGGCCTTGAGCTGTCGAATTTCCACCAAAATGCAGCAAGCTATGATGCCTGCGTCCACAAACACGGCAGCTTGACGAATTTCAATGCCGATATAGGTGCCCAGATCCAAGGCACTTACGGCATAAATCCAATCGCCTAACTTCGCCTAAACGATCCTCTGGCGACAAGCCTAAAACTCTTGGGCAGGAGTTTATTATGTGAGAATGGCCATCAAAAATGATGCATTCGGAAGAATTGGTAATCACAAATGCAGAGTTACCTGTATGAAAAGGCCTACACCGTCCTACCGCAAGGTTTGGTGCATATAATGTGGTCGGCAAATCCAGGCTCTCCAAAGTCCGGCATCTCTGCTCAAGAAAACTGGCGATGGACTCCCACGTTGGAGTGGAAGTTCCTTCCACTTAGACTGCGTGGCATCATCAACCTTCTGCAACACCACTTGGATTATGATGCAGCTAGGAATCTGCTTTGTAGTGCCCATGCTTGCCAGGGCTCGCATATGCGAATTGAATTTGTCCGAAAGCTCGCGAAGCCTCGCCGCCGATGCGGATTCTAAGGACCTCATATTCATTATCTCATTAAAATGAGCTTGAAAAATGAGCCTGCGATTACTAAACCTTTTGTTTAGCAGCTCCAATGCGAGGTCATAATTTTTGTCCGTGAGCTCCAACGATCAAACCGTTGCCAAGGCAGATTCAAGAAGGCAGGACCGCAACCGTTGAAGTTTCTCGACCCGACTGATAAATGGGCTTGTGGTCACCATGGTCGATGACAGTGACCGAAATTCAAGCCACTCCGCATAACCTCCACTTAAAGTGGGAAGTGGCAGCGACGGCAACCCCTGTCGAACTTCGTCGAACTTGCCGGCAATAAACTGGAGCGCCGCATAATCTTCTGATCCAGGATGAATCGTGCCTCCATCGCCACATCGTTGAAGTTGACGCGCAGATCGCTCCTGAGTTCTGCAACATCCATCTCGGACAGCTCCTTGTGTGTGCTCTTGAAATCCGCAACGATTCCCTCCAATTTGATTCGCTTTCTATTGTCAGCTATTGTCAGCTCACGACCCACTGTGCAGCTTCTATATAACGGAGTAATAGTATGAGCGATTGTAGCACTCGGCAAATAGCGTATGTATGTATGACAACAGATGCAAATATTTCGAAACAAATCACAAACCGAAGAATGTTTTTTAATTTGTTTATTTGTTTATGTTTATACATTTTAAGCCGCGCAGCTCATTCACGTCGAGGATGACCAATGTTCAGTTTCCGAGCGTTTTCGGGAGCTTTAATTTTGTGTTCTAAATGTTATATATACCAACATAAAACAAGCATTGTTCGATTTATAGATATTGATACAATTAAATTTATTGTTTTGGGGTTTCTAGAAATGATATATGTACATATGTGACTGAATAGGGTTGACGACCGAATTAGAATAATGACGCGGGAACGCGGCTCAATGCCTGATGCAGTGGAGCGATCGAGAGATCCCGCGAGAGAGCGAGACAAACGCTAGCGCATGAAGACAAATGCAGGTGGCCTATCGAATGCACGAGAGCGGGCGACGAGAATAGAGCGAGAGACGCGAACATATATATAAACGAAAATGACGTCACGAATTCAATAAATTATTGGCGGCCAAACTTCTTTCCGGCAGCTGCATGACCCGACACACACAAATAACTATAGAGGTCGTGAAAATTTTAGAGGTAATAACCGCGGTGAAACAAATGGCTTAAACAACGAAAGTAACACAAGGTGAAACTCAAATTCCCAAGTTAGAACTGATGCAGCTCAAGCGGTAAACTGAAAACTTCCTTTTAGAAAAACCCTCAATAGACAAAACTGTATAAAATAAGCCTCTGTCTAAACATTTACATAACCATTAAAAATGATCGCACAAAAACACCCTTTAAAATTTAAAAACAGGCTCAGACATTACTATTTTAAAAATAAATTCAGATCAATATGTTGAAATAGATTTAACAATAACTATAACAATGATAAAAGATGGCACTCTTCAATCTCAAGGTTTAACTTCCGTAGAAATACAAACAGGAAAATTTATAATCCCATTTCATTTTTATTTAGTTAACAACGACTCCCAATAACATGAGGTGGTATATTGGGAATGGATATCAAACAGATCAGGATTGACTTATAGCACGACCATTAGATTTCAATCAAGAAATAAATATCCAAATTACACATTCGATTAATAATAACTTAATCATCCCAGCACATTCCGAAGATGTGAGACAAATTCATATAACAACCTCTTAGAAAGAAGTCCTTATTTAAAATCAGTGCATCGATGAAGGCATAATTGTAGCTAGCACTATATCTTATTCAAGCAATACATTTGGCCAAATATTAAACACATCCGATAAAAATAAAATTATAATAAAATAAAATTTCCGAAATCGTTAGAAAATAATCCAAAACAAAGAAAACTAAAATAGAAAACAAGAAGACCTTTCAAAACTGAAGAAAAACTTTCGCTCAAACTATGTACCGATTTATTCGGATTAGATACAGAATCCACTTCAGCTAACAATTTTTACAAAAAAATTTGAGATTAAAAGACAATACATCTATCTATATGTATTAAACACTATATAACACACCCTAGCCAAAAAGACGAAATAGATAAACAAGTTCAAAAACTAATAGAAGATGACATCGTAGAACCTTCAGTATCAGAATACAACAGCCCATTGCTGATGGAACTCAAAAAGTTACTTCGTAGCTCAGAACAAAATCGTCAGAGACTAGTTATGGACTACCACCCCACTACCTTGGTATCCCACTACCAAGAATTGAAGAAATACTACATCAACTTGGTAAAGCAAAATTATTTTCTTGTCCACATTTAATGTCTAAAGGATTTAATAATATTAACCAAATACATCGTTCCGTCCGAAGCAGTCGAATCTAGAAGATTTTTTTCTCTAATTATTTCTCTAATTATTCAAGACATCTTACTTATTTATGCAAGACAATGTTAAATTTCATTGGACTAATAAGTGTCAAGAAGCTTTTGAATATCTTGAAAAGGCACGAGCCCAAACCACATTATTATTTAAATACCCAGATTTGAAGAAAGAATGTTGTATAACAACAAATGCTAGCAATCAAGCATGCGATGCAGTTCAAACCCAATCATATGATGGGATAGACCTCCCGGTAGCATACGCCTGAAGAATATTTGCAAAAAGCGAAAGTATTAAATCCACAACTGAACAGAAATTGACGGCATTACATTGGGCAGCCAATTATTTTAGACCATACATATATGGCAAAAATATCACAATAAAAATTGACCACAACCGCTTAACATACCTACTTTCGATGAGAAACCCAACATCCAAATTATCTAGAATGAAATTAGATTTAGAAGAATACCAATTCATGCAGTATAGATTAAAAGAAAAAATAATTATGTTGCACATGCTTTATCAAGAATAAACATTGACGAACTAAAATAAATACACAGACAAAAATTATAAGTCTCTTCTAGATATCAAAGTAGACAGAAATCCTGCTCAGGAAAAAATCAAATTGATTTGCCTGGGCAATGTGTATTCTCCAGGCCCCGATGGAGTACCAGGCTGTGTGCTGAGGAACTTTATCGATCTAGCCCTCACCAGACTTCGTACTTTCTCTATGGGATCGCCTTAGAACGTTTAACTGAGGTTAACGATCTGGAAGTCGTATTAGATTTGAAACTTAAATTTACCGTCCATATATCCACCATGGTCAACAAAGCTGTGGGTGTGCTTAATTATATTAAAAGATGGTCAAAAGATTTCATCGACCCATACATTACAAAAACTTTATACACATCATTCCACAATACGGAGTGCACCAAGATCACATAGAATCCGTACAAAAAAACGTTCTTATTTTAGCACTAAGGGGACTAAATTGGGATGCAAAACTTCACCTTTCCTCCTACCATAGTAGACTTTAATTAATCAACTCACCACCATTAACTAACCGTAGAACGATGCTGGGTGTCATGTTTCTATTTTGCACTCCGTATTGTGGACTCCAGACACACGATCCATACTCAAGATTCGGACGGACCAATGATGTGTATAAAGTTTTTGTAATGTATGGGTCGTTGAATTCTTTTGACCATCTTTTAATAAAACCAAGCACACCCATAGCTTTATTAACCATGGTGGATATATGGTCGGTAAATTTAAGTTTCAAATCTAATAGGACTCACAGATCGTTAACGTGAGTTAAACGTTCTAAGGCGATCCCATAAGAAAGTACGTAGCCTGGTGAGGGCTAGATCGATAAAATGACATGAGTTTACATTTCGATCCATTAAGCTTTAAGTCATTTGCTAAGCACCAATTTTGAAATTTATCCAAATCGGATTGAAGTCTAGATTGGGCGCAGGTAAATCTATATTGAAGACAAAGCTTAACATCGTCAGCGTACATAAGTACTAGTGACTCAGTTAAGGCAAGGGGCAAGTCATTAATAAACAAAGTAAAAAGTAAGGGTCCAAGATGGCTTCCTTGAGGCACCCCAGATGTGACGCGGACTGTACGCGAGGTAACATCTTTAAAGAAGACACGTTGGGTTCTTCCAGATAAGTAACTCGAAATCCAGATAAGGAGATTAGTTGGGAATCCCAAAAGACTGAGTTTACTTATAAGATGCGAATGGTTAACAGAATCAAATGCTTTACTAAAGTCAGTGTAAATGACGTCTGTTTGTAAGCCATTCCGGAACCCATCCGTGACAAAAGATGTTAGCTCCAATAAGGTGGTGGTGGAGCGGCGCTTCATAAAGCCATGTTGGCACGGGGATATTATTGAACTACATAGGTGTTACAAATGTGGAGTGATAAGTTTTTCGAAAAGCTTTGGAATTGCTGACAATTTAGAAATGCCTCTATAATTTGAAGCATCAGATTTTTTCCCTTTTTTATGCAGAGGGATAATGTAAGATTCCTTCCACATAAGGGGATAAGTCGAGGTCTTCAGCGATAAATTATAAAGTTTAAGAAGCGGTTTGCACAGGGCCATGGCGCAGTTCCTCAGCACACAGCCTGGTACTCCATCGGGGCCTGGCGAATAAGGGCCTATGTGAATACGTTGTTTGAAAAAACTTTGCAAAGAGATGGGCCATTGCCAGATCAGTGTTCACATAAGAGTTCTCAAACGTGAGCAGAGGCGGAAAAGATACAGATTTGCGCTTAGTGTTTACAAAGTTATAAAACTGCTTCGGGTTCTGAGTAAACTGAATCCGGCAGCGGCGAATATATCTTCTATAACATTCCGCGTTATGCACGGTGAAATTAGACCGAGCTACTAAGTATCTTGAATAACTAAATGTACAGCCAGATAATTTATGTTTATTTAAAAGTCTATTCATATCGTTCTTTAAATTTAATAGGTGCCTTGTATACCAAGGTGAATTAATTGAACCAGACGGATATTTCCATGGCACGCAAGCGTCGAAAAATAAATACAAATTGTGATAAAATTTATTTAAGGCAATATTAATATCTTCACATGCCAGTAAATAGGACCAATCAAATTCAAGAATTAACTCGTTTAGTTTAGAAAAGTCAGCCTTACGGAAGAAACGAACTTTTTGAGATTTAAGTTTAGACTTAAGGTTAATTAAGCTATTGTTTTCGATTAAAACTTCAAGAGTGGGATGATACGGATCCTCAGGTTTAGAAAGGGGCATAGTTCTAGAGAGAGAAATTCCATCAGTATCAGAAACGAAACACAAGTCTAGCAGCCGACCTTAGGAATTTCTAACGTAGTTAATTTGCCCGAGTGACATGTCGAACATACCCGCAGGGAAGTCGTGGTGCGAGTTAAGCATTAAGGTCGGTGAATTCTCAACATTGGACCACATAAGATCTGGTATATTGAAGTCCCCCAGAGCTACCAGCTGGTCCCCGTCAGACAAACGGTCCGAAACGAGTCGAATAGCGGACAAATGTTGCCAATATGTGGGCGGTTCCGACAAAGGTGGTATGTAAGAACAGCTAACGTATAAAGATTGACCGGACAGAATGATTTTAACGCAAAGAAATTCTATGTCACCAAACTCTTGTGATTTTACCTCTTCAGAAGCGAATTTGGAGTCTACAGAGATTAGGACTCCTCCTCCCCTTCGCAGTGTTCTATCACGTCTAAAAGTGGTGTACTTATTTGGAAAAACTTCGGAGCTTAAAATCTCCGGCTTTAACCAAGTTTCTGTAAAGACTATAATGTGAGATGCAAAGTTAGAACTATCAGAATACAGTTTGGGAAGTTTACTACGTAGGCCTCTAGTATTCTGATAGGTAAGTGTTAGTGAAGAAATTAGTTTTTTGAGGGTAAGGAAGATGAGGTGGAAGTTTGGTCAGTGGCTCTAACATGTGGGAGTTTCACTCCCACAGGCTTGGTAATTTTTTTCTTCACCGTACTTGGCGGATGTTCTTGGACGAAAATGTTCACTGGCCAAAAGCTGGCGGAACAGGCATTTTTTTTGGCTTTGATATAAGCCGAGATATCTAACTCTGAAGTGTCAGGGGCAAGCCGAGAAACAAATATGTGTCTCGATGGCGGTATCACCTGCAAGGGTTTTGGTGCCGCAGTAACTAATACTGGAGCATCAGTTCGTACCGGGGGTCCGGACGGTTGAATACCCTGTTCGGTGGGACAGGGATATTCGGATAACAATGGTCTCTACCATGTTTTGTTCATTTGCTCTACTAACAATCTTAAATCCTTTATACTTAACGCCTTATCTTTGCAACACTCTTCCTCGTGATTTCTACTTCTATTCCTCTCTTTTACTCTCTCGGATTACGTTACGCCGTACGTTATGTGGTAGCGTCCCTCGGTCGGTTGGACGGAAGGTGGGCTGTACATATGCCGTGGGAAACGCGCGAAAAAAAGCCCAACGTATATGGGGTCATATATATATAAAGACGAAGGACGTAAAATTATGAACATGCACGAAAAAAATTTGACATGTTTCTTAAAACATGGAAAAAAAATTACTGCAAAATATGATTTTGCCATTTATTTATCAATGAAATTCAAGACATAGGTCAGTTTTTCCAAAGGCTTGAAATGCAAACCGGTAAATATAATATCAGCCTACTTAAAATGGCACTGTGGGAAAATATCTTTGAACACATTTCAATTGATAATTTCAAAAAAATGGCCAATATGATACTGCATTCATTGAGAGTAGCACTACTCAACCCGGTGACCATTATTAATAATGATAAAGAAAAAGAAGCAACACTCCATAACAACCGAATACAATAAGGTCATACGGGCAAAACCTTGGCAAAGGTCAAAAGATAGTATTATTGGAAAGGTTTGACCCGGTACATAAAAAAAGGTCAAAAGTGCCAAAAGTCTAAATCGACTAAACATACAAAGACCTCAATGACAATAACTTAAACCCCAGAGACGGCTTTTGTCAGGGTAATTGTGGATACGATCTGAACAAAGAAATGAATATACAGTAACTTTAATCTGCGACTTAACGAAATACATTGTAGCGATACCAATGAAAAACAAAATTACGAAAATAGTTTCAAAAGCTATATTTTAAAATTTCAATGAAGACGTTCATTACGGACATGGGAACAGAATATAAAAATTCATTAATAGAAGATTTATTTTAACATTTAAATATCAAAAACATAACTTCAACTGCACACCATCACCATACTGTAGGCACAGTGAAGCGAAGCCACAGAACACTTAATGAGTTCATCCGCTTATACGTCTCAATTGACATAACATATTGGAATGTATGGCTATAATACTTTGTATACTGTTTCGATACAACACCATCTATAGCCACAGCCGGCTTTAGGGGTGTGGGGAAAAGGAAGTATTTTCGCAGTGCTAGGAGCGTTTCCTGCCCATACTGCTGCATTTAGCATGGCTATCTAACATACTTGAGCTGATTCCTGGGCGTCACGGAGTTAACCTTTTAGCCATAGTGGCTGGAGCGAAAAGCGTATGCTTAAAGCGTATCCTATATAAATAGTATACTATTATATAGATACGCTTACGCTTTTAAATAAATATATATATAAATAGTATACTATTTAAAAGCGTAAGCGTATCTATATAATAGTATACTATTTATATAGGATACGTATCCTATATAAATAGTATATTATTTAAAAGCGTAAGCGTATCTATATAATAGTATACTATTTATATAGGATACGCTTTAAGCATACGCTTTTCGCTCCAGCCACTATGGCTAAACGGTTAACTCCGTGACGCCCAGGAATCAGCTCAAGTATCCTGGCCAGAGGCCACTTCGTTGCGGGTAGATTCTCATCCTTCATCAGGACTATGTCTCCAAAAGAGACTACAGGTGCAGCGGTACCGCATTTAGAACGCTGTTGCAACAGCGAAAGATACTCCTCCTTCCAACGCGCCCAGAAAACTAGCTGAAAGAGACTCTCTGCCCCTCATCCAGACGGTCGAAGTTTAGGGCAGTAAGTCCGGTTCGGAAGAACAAGCCGTCATTCGATAGTTTCCGACAGGCAAAACTTGTGCAGAGCACTCTGGTGATCCTTGCTGAATCATTCTTGACACCAACAAAATTGTTAGCATTATCGATGGTTGGCCTTTCGGCCACAATAGCGATGGGCCAATAATTTTTGGAAGAGCACCTCTGGACAGTAAATCGGCTGGATTGAATGCCGTAGGAACATAACACCATTTTATTGCCTTGGTGAGTTCCTGTATGGAAGAGACTAGATTAGAAACAAGCACAAAAAATTGGTGAGGTTCGTCTATAATCCAGGATAGGGCAACCGAGGAGTCACACCAACAATAATAATAGTTAGTCAGCTCCAGATAATTCCAGCTTCGGTACTGCCTGAGACTTTATGGGTGCCACTCGACTCTTTAAGCATAACAGACGACAATCACACCCTGATAAAACATATACGCAAGCTCCATACGCATCCAAGCTGGCGTCGCAGAATCCGTATACCTACAACCTTTCTTGGCAGAGAATGACTAAACGAGATTTGATGAGTATGATCAAACTGAAACAGAATTGTAACCCCTCGAAGAGAAGGGATTGGGAAAGGCTTTCATCCCATGACAAATTTTCTCTGCACAGCTTCTGTTATAAGATTTTTGCCATTTCTCTTGTCAAAGCGACTAGGTGAGAGCGAAACCTAAGCAAGGTATGGAAAAGTTTAGGTTGAATCCCTGGTGACAACAGGACGGGGACTGACATCAAGGCCTGACATCAGGACATCATTAAGGGAATATCCAGAGGATGTAACGGCCGATCCATCGATCACAAGTCTCAGCTTAGCAGTGCGCTCGGCAAGAAAGAAAAGCTCCTGATCGGCCATGGACGAGAATGTTGGCGGTTAGCAACTTCAGCAACTTCAGTAACTACTTCAGCGCATTGATCCTAGTTCACAAGCGTGTTACAAGAAGCCTGAGAAGTCGCAACCACAGCTCCACTGGCCGGATCCAAACCGGAAGCGGGAACGGAAGTTGTGCCGGATGATTGCACGGATGCAAGAAAGCATGGTGTCGGCGATAGCACAAAGGGCAGCGGGAGGATGAGCATCTGCGACCTAAGTGCTCAGACTTTAGGCACACCTAGCAGAGGGCAAGACGCCGGACCTCGTCGTATTGTTCCTCAACTGACAAGGCGAGGAACCTTGGGCAAGAAGGCTCAGCATGGGGATGTACGTCATCCTTGCCAATGCTGAGCCTTATTGCTCAAAGGAACAAGGAGCATTCAGGAACATGCACAATCGAATACTAAAAGGCCTACGTCGGTCCACCTGATTCGCAAGGGTACGGCACCTTTGTTCCAAGAACCGAGCATAGATTCCCACGTTGGTAGGCTGTCATCACTGCTTCCTGCTAATTTCGTTATGCTAATTGAATTCGGCCGATGTCCATGTGACCATTGAATCGATCGAATAACTCCCGAAGAGTTGCCACGGGTCCCGGCTCCACAACCCTCAGCTGCAGTATCTCGTTGATATAAGCCTGAAATATTAATCGTCTATCACTAATACGGTTACGCGAAAGATCGAGGGCAACATCAAAGTTTGCATTCGTAATCTCCAGCGCTCTCACAATGTTACGCTATTAATTGTTTTAAAGTTCAATTCAATTCACAGGCGAGCCATGCATACCACACCCTTGAGCTAACGCTGCTACCAACATTATATATGAGCATAGATATAGATCTATATGAATAAAGCTGCGCCTCATCGGTGCGGAACTTTTGTAGGCAGCGCAGCTAGACCCCAATTTGATTCGGGTCTAGACATTGATCCAATAATGACCATGAAGGCCAAAAAAAGGCAATTCCGACTTCGAATTTAAAAACCAACTAATAACTAATAACTGACTTATTAATACAACAAAATTTCGATATTACAGGAGAATGGAGTTTGTCTCGCCATGAGGATTGGTGCCATCGGGCAATCTCCGCGTCATACCCACTTGAGTCGCGTGACTATTCAAAAGTAGTTTCCTTTGGAGGGAGGTTCTAAACATTCTCCGGATACTCTCTTCATTGTTCACCGAATACGGTCCTTCGCGTTATGTCCATTATGTTCGTCATCCAATTGATCATACACACATTCATCATTTATCCATCACAGGTTTTTCCAAATGGCGTTTCGCCCCTGCCAACTCGCTATCCGGAGCGTGCGTATGCACCTGAACTGCGCTGAAGATGCGATGACTAATTTTGGTTTCAGCAAAAGTTTTTTTTAATCACCTTATTTGGATGAGGTCATATATTACATAGGAGGGTGGGAGATGTACATGATGGAAGTGGTAGCCAAGACTTTGCTTTGCTGGTGACTGGCCACGGCCAATGTGACTTCGTTATGAATTCTTTTACATTACAACAGATGCAAACCCGCATAGTTTTCCCCAGAAGTCAGCGTATTACTTACAGCATACGTACAGCCCACCTCCCGTCCAACCGACCGCCAACGGACGCTGCCGCTTAATGTACGGATTCAAGATTGGTAGTAGGGCAAAGTGGCAAGTAGTGGTAGAGACCATTGTAGTCCGAACATAATAACCTGAATGGATCGTGTTCGGCATATGTCAAACTACAATGGCTAAGGAGTAGAGGACGAAAGGTTCTAGTCCTTCTACTAGGAACTAAACTACTACTACGTAGTACTACTAGTACTACTACTAGTAAACTTTAAGAAACTACAAGTCCTTCTACCTCCTAAAATTTAAACCTAAAATTAAATAAATACTTGGTGTCTATATAACCATAAATAAGATTATATAGAAACATGACACCCAGATTTGTTCTACGGTTTGTTGATGATGGTAAGTTGATTAATAACAAATTGGTGAAGATTTTCTTACCAATTTAGTCCCCTAAGGGCGGAAGACTAAAAGTTTTTTTGTACAGATTCTATGTGATCTCGGTGTACTCCATATGGGGACTACAGACACTCGATTCACATGGTTCATTAAATTCTTTTTGATTTAGTAACCATGGTGGAGATATGATAGGTAAATTTAAGTTTCAAATCAAATAGGACACCCAGGTCGTTAACCTATCATTCGAAGGGGTTCCCATAGAGAAAACACATAGTCTGGTGAGGACCAGATCGATAAAATGACATGAGTTTACATTTCGATCCATTAAGCTTTCGTTTATTTGCTAAACACCAATTTTGAAATTTATCCAAATCGGATCGAAGTCTAGATTGGTTAATCTATACTGAAGACAAATGTAAAGGTTATCAGCGTACATAGGTACAAGTGAATAAGTTAAGTTAAGGAAGTCGTTAATAAACAGTGTAAAAAGTAAGTGTCGAAGATGGCTTCCTTGGGGCATCCCAGATGTGACGCAGAATAAACGCGAGGTACATCTTTAAAGAGACACGTTGGGTTCTTCCAAATAAGTAGCTTGAAATCGAGATAAGGAGATCAGTTGGGAATCCCAAAAACCTGTAAGAAGCAACTTACTTTAAAGAGGCGAGATTTTTTTTTTGCCATTTCTTTTGTCAAAGCGACTAGGTGAGAGCGAAACCTAAACAAGGTATGGAAAAGCTCAGGTTAAATCCCTGGTGACAAAAGGACGGGGACTGACATCAAGGCCCGATATCAGGACATCATTAAGGGAATATCCAGACGATGTAACAGCCGAACCATCGATCACAAGTCTCAGCTTAGCAGTGCGCTCGGCAAGAAAGAAAAGCTCCTGATCGGCCATGGTCGAGAATGTTGGCGGTTAGCAAGAACACTACTTCAGCGCATTGATCCAAGTTCACAAGCGTGTTACAAGAAGCCTGAGAAGTCGCAACCACAGCTCCATTGGCCGGATCCAAACCGGATGCGGGAACGGATGCAAGATAGCATGGTGTCAGCGATAGCACTATGGGCAGCGGGAGGATGAGCATCCGCGACCTAAGTGCTCAGACTTTAGGCACACATAGCGAGGAGGAGGCACACATGTCAACTGACAAGGCGAGGAACCTTGGGCAAGAAGGCTCAGCATGGGGATGTACGTCATCCTTGCCAATGCTGAGCCTTATTGCTCAAAGGAACAAGGAGCATTCAGGAACATGCACAATCGAATACTAAATGGCCTACGTCGGTCCACCTGATTCGCAAGGGTACGGCACCTTTGTTCCAAGAACCGAGCATAGATTCCCACGTTGGTAGGCTGTCATCACTGCTTCCTGCTATCTTCCAACTTGGCCGTTGTGGCAGCGTCAAGCTTTAGGAAGTTGATTTGGATGCGGAGGCACCTTTGAATTTCGGCCGATGTCCATGTGACCATTGAATCGATCGAATAACTCCCGAAGAGTTGCCACGGGTCCCGGCTCCACAACCCTTTGCTGCAGTATCTCGTTGATATAAGCCTGAAATATTAATCGTCTATCACTAATACGGTTACGCGAAAGATCGAAGGCAACATCAAAGTTTGCGATCGTAATCTCCAGCGCTCTCACAATGTTACGCTATTAATTGTTTTAAAAGCGGCCGAATAAATAGACGAGCAGTTCAGATTTTCCGATTAATTCAAAAATTTTATTAGGGGAAAAAAAAATGTATAAAATATAAGTACAAATGAAGCTTAGCAATATAATCTCAGACAATGCAATTGTTTATCATTCGTCGGCAAGAGGCTAGGTGGGCAACAAACACAAATGCAAGATGAGCTAGTGTGCAGCAGCTCTACAAAAAAGCTCCCAAAAGCGCATGTCCTACAAATATCAGCAAACAAACAAAATAGAAACTGCTTTTAACCACCGCTGCTTCTTCCGTTTCAGAGTTTTTATAGATTATTTCAGACAGTTTCTCCTTTGGCTGCTTGACCCAACAGAATTGTTACATAAACATAATGCCCAAGCCAAATAGTCAGTGGATATATGATCGGACATATATGCCCACTTATGGGAAGTTCAATTCAATTCACAGGCGAGCCATGCATACCACACCCTTGAGCTAACGCTGCTACCAACATTATATATGAGCATAGATATAGATCTATATGAATAAAGCTGCGCCTCATCGGTGCGGATCTTTTGTAGGCAGCGCAGATAGACCCGAAGGGACATTGATCCAATAAATACCATGAAGGCCAAATAAAGGCAATTCCGACTTCGAATTTAAAAACCAACCAATAACTAATAACTGACTTATTAATACAACAAAATTTCGATATTACAGTAGAATGGAGTTTGTCTCGCCATGAGGATTGGTGCCATCGGGCAATCTCCGCGTCATACCCACTTGAGTCGCGTGACTATTCAAAAGTAGTTTCCTTTGGAGGGAGGTTCTAAACATTCTCCGGATACTCTCTTCATTGTTCACCGAATACGGCCCTTCGCGTTATGTCCATTATGTTCGTCATCCAATTGATCATACACACATTCAATCATTTATCCATCACAGGTTATTCCAAATGGCGTTTCGCCCCTGCCAACTCGCTTTCCGGAGCGTGCGTATGCACCTGAACTGCGCTGAAGATGCGATGACTAATTTTGGTTTCAGCAAAAGTTTTTTTTAATCACCTTATTTGGATGAGGTCATATATTACATAGGAGGGTGGGAGATGTACATGATGGAAGTGGTAGCCAAGACTTTGCTTTGCTGGTGACTGGCCACGGCCAATGTGACTTCGTTATGAATTCTTTTACATTACAACAGATGCAAACCCGCATAGTTTTCCCCAGAAGTCAGCGTATTACTTACAGCATACGTACAGCCCACCTCCCGTCCAACCGACCGCGGGACGCTGCCGCTTAATGTACGGATTCAAGATTGGTTGTAGGGCAAAGTGGCAAGTAGTGGTAGAGACCATTGTAGTCCGAACATAATAACCTGAATGGATCGTGTTCGGCATATGTCAAACTACAATGGCTAAGGAGTAGAGGACGAAAGGTTCTAGTCCTTCTACTAGGAACTAAACTACTACTACGTAGTACTACTAGTACTACTACTAGTAAACTTTAAGAAACTACAAGTCCTTCTACCTCCTAAAATTTAAACCTAAAATTAAATAAATACTTGGTGTCTATATAACCATAAATAAGATTATATAGAAACATGACACCCAGATTTGTTCTACGGTTTGTTGATGATGGTAAGTTGATTAATAACAAATTGGTGAAGATGTTCTGACCAATTTAGTCCCCTAAGGGCGGAAGACTAAAAGTTTTTTTGTACAGATTCTATGTGATCTCGGTGTACTCCATATGGGGACAACAGACACTGGATTCACATGGGTCATTAAATTTGTTGGGTCAGAATAAGACATATATAAAAGATCACCCTGTACTATTAAGAATATCTAACTGTAATCATCTAATTGCTTTCCTCATTCATTTCGTTCCTTTTTTTTTTTTATTCTCATATTTCTTGTTCTCATTTGAATAAAGTTCTGTTCGTAATTGAAAGCCAACGCAACCGGTCACAATTTGGATCAGTCTTGATTTATTTTAAAGCGACGATCGTGCATCCCTGCCCCTTATTTTAGGAGTTATATATTCACAGAAAACGCTCTGTGGAGTTCAAATATTTTGGCGCCCAACGTGGGGCAGTGTACGCATTGTTAGAACTGAAAAATAAATTATCACATCCAATTTCTGTACACAGTGCATTGGCAAATCATAGTTGCCATTGCCGGTCGTTGTCGCTTTGTCGCTCTGTCGTCGTCTAGTCGTTGTCGCCGCATCGCATCATATAAACGTACAGTTATTAAATACACATAGTTTTTGGCAGACTAATAACTGTGCTTTTCGTGAGGAATACATACACATATTTTCGGTTGCTTGCTTTGTTGCAATTTTCGTCGCTTCTTTTCTGGCATTGTTCTCTCTCGCTCTCGCTCGCTTGAAAATTTCGTTTGTCTCGCCATGGCCCCAGAATTGCTTGAACAATGCAAAAGGCAACGTACCAATATTAAAAGAAATATCACTCGTATTAAAAATCTCATAAACACTAGTATCGATCAAAACAATCGTTTATCGAACGCGGAATTGCAGTGCCGGTTGGGAATTTTGGAATCCTATTTCAAACAAGCTATGTCGGTTCAGTCCGAAATCGAAAACATGGATCCAACAGACACTGGCCGTGGAGATTTGGAAGACAGCTATATTGAGATTAAGGTATCCATCACGGACCAATTGGGAGAAGAGTTCCATAGCACTCGAATGGAACGAACATCTTTATCGCCTGGATCACCGAATGTGTTTGTTTCATCATCGTCAAAAGTTACCCCGGCTGTCTTTGCCTACTTTTGATGGAAAACTTTCGGAATATAAAAACTTCATTCACTCGTTTAATCAACTTATTGCCAATGAACCAAACATGTCCAACTTGGAAAAATTCAATCACCTGCTGAACTGCTTAAAGGGAGTAGCACTGGACACAGTCAAGGCGTTTCAAGTCACGGAGGAGAATTATGCTAAAGTCATAGATCGCCTTAATAAAAGATTTGATAATCCAACTCTTATCTTTTTAGAAACAATTTCATCACTTTTCAAACTGCCTCAGGTGGAAAAAGCAAGCGCTGTGCAGCTCCAAAGGTTAGTGGATTCGGCTTCTGCTATGTATGGTTCACTCCAATCACTCGGAACCGGATCAGAGATTGCCCAGGCCATGCTAATCTATTTAGTTATAGACAAATGCGATCAGCAGACGCGAACCAAATGGAACGAGTCCCTTGATTTTAAACGGCTGCCTTCTTGGTCACAATGCTCACAAATTCTAGAGCAGCATTGTCGACACCTGCAGTCAAACAGTTCAACATTGCACAGTGGCGCACAGCCCTCCAAACCCAATAAGAGTGGACAAAGGTCGTCGTTTCTTATTGTCGACACCGCTTGCGCCGTTTGTTCCGCAACTGATCACAAAGTTCAAGCGTGTTCAAAGTTCCAGGCCATGTCATCATTGGGCCGTTTTGATGCTGTCAAAAGGCTCAACCTATGTATCAACTGTTTGGGACATGGTCACCGCATGAACCAATGCCCATCAAAAAATCGTTGTCGTATTTGCAAGCACGCGCATCACACTATGTTGCATCACGATAAGCCATCGCCTGTAACCCAATCTTCACCAGAAGCACTATCAACTCAGGCAACACAACTAAATGAACAAGCATCACACACACATGTAGACGATCAACGCAGTCAAGTAATTCTAGCGACTGCTGTGATTTTAGTAAAGGACGCATCAGGAAGCTATCGACTTGGTAGAGCTCTGCTTGACTCGTGCTCTCAAGTGAACTTCATCACCATGGAATTTGCTCAAAAGCTTCGCCTGTACCAGAATAAACAGAACATTGGAATTCGCAGTATTGGAGACACGTTGACAACCATCAAATCATTAGCCACCACTTCTGTAAAATCTCGAATATGCGAGTACAAACTCCCTCTTCAATTTTGCGTCACCACTCACATTGCTTACCAGCCAGATTCGGAAATTGACATATCCTCCTGGAAATTGCCTACTAACATTCCACTCGCAGACGAGAAGTTTTATCAATCGGGTCGAATCGATTTGTTGCTTGGCACTGAAGCATTCTTCGAGGTCCTCGCAGTTGGTCAAATAAAATTGGCACCTAATTTACCAATTCTTCAGAAGACGCTTTTTGGTTGGGTAGCATCCGGCCGCTATCGAGAAAGCCAGCAAGCGGCTCCAGTATGCCTCTTGTCTTCGGAAGCGACAGTCGACGAAAATATACAGAAACTCTGGGAATTGGAATCGATCTCTAAATCATCACACAAAATTCTGCCTGAACACAAAGTATGTGAATTATCGTTTATAAACACCACAGTAATGGATGGGAACAATCGCATTGTAGTCGCTCTTCCCTTCAAGGATTCGCCAAATCGTTTAGGAGATTCAGCTGAAATCGCACGTCGCCGATTCTTTGCTATGGAACGTCGTATGCTTCGTAATCCAGAGATTTGCTCACAGTATGTGACGTTCATGAAAGAATACCAAAATATGGGTCATATGTCGTTGGTACCTAATCCAAATTTGTGTGAGCCACATTATTATATACCACATCATTGTGTCCTCAAACCAAATAGTAGCACCACCAAATTAAGAGTTGTCTTCGACGCATCCTGTGCAACTACATCACAACTATCGTTGAACGACTTGTTGTTTGTCGGCCCGAAGTTACAGAGCGATTTGTACTTATTGTTACTCAAGTTCCGATTGTTTCGGTACGCAATTACTGCAGACGTCACGAAAATGTACAGGCAAGTCCTTATTGATCCCAATTATAGAAAATATCAATACATTTTTTGGCGAGATTCCCCAGACGCGGACGTGCAAACATTTCAACTTAATACAGTCACGTACGGAACTGCTGCTGCGCCATATCTTGCAGTGCGCAGCTTACATTATTTGGCAGATATGTATACCAACGAACTGCCACTTGGATCAACTACCGTAAAATCATCGTTTTATGTCGACGATCTTTTGTCTGGAGCAGACGACACGAGAACTCTGCACTCAATCAAACATGAAGTCACCGAAGTTCTTCGAAGAGGAAACTTTCCATTAACAAAATGGCACTCCAATCATCCCGACTTTATGAATACCACACCAACCAAACAACTCAACATGGAAGAAGAATATATAACCAGCGCACTCGGCGTATCCTGGGAGCAACTGGGAGATGTCTTTCGATTCACATTTGAACCAAAGCAATCAATTACTGCCATAACAAAGCGTTCAATATTATCTGTCGCCTCAACACTGTTTGATCCTCTTGGATTATTATCGCCAATAATTATCGTAGCAAAAATGATACTTCAAGAGTTGTGGCTGCTCCACATCACCTGGGATGAATCAGTTCCCCAAGCCTTGCACGACGCATGGAAACAATATATAGCATCATTGGAAGAGTTGCCAACGATATCTGTGCCTCGTTACTGTATGCAACCAAACTCAACTAATATCCAGTTGCATGGATTCTGCGATGCATCGATTCGAGCCTATGGATGCTGCATTTATCTTCGCACTCAGGAAAAGATAACAAAATTGCTGTTCAGCTGTGGACAGCTAAATCGAGAGTTGCGCCCGTCAGGAAGCAATCCCTTCCAAAACTAGAACTCTGTGCCGCACATTTACTTGCTAGGCTGCTCTGCAAAACTAAAGAATTACTTGATGGCCAAGAAATAACGACGTTTCTATGGTCAGACTCACAAATTGTTCTTCACTGGATTAAACAACATTCTGTTACGCTATCAACATTCGTCGGAAATCGTATATCGGAGATTCAAGATCTCACGAGTAAAGCCACCTGGAGATTTGTGCCCACTCAATGCAACCCGGCTGACATTGTGTCCCGTGGATGTTCCGTTGCTGAGCTGGTCTTGTCAGACTGGTTTACTGGTCCCAAATTCTTGTATAAAGAGGCTTCTGAGTGGCCAATTCCCAAAACCATCAAAATCGACATGGATGTAGTCAATATCGAAAAGAGGAAACAAACATTTACCATGTCTATCGCATCAAATCGTTTATTGGATATTCTGGAGACCCATAGCTCTTTCGTTCACTGCCAACGCCTCGTTGCTTGGCTTCTTCGTTTCATCAAAGCTTGCAAGTCGCCATTGAGACCCAAAAATTCAACTTTAAGCCCAGAGGAATTAGAGCAAGCGACCAGTTGCATTATTTGGAATCTTCAGAGGACCTACTATCAAGACGAGATTTTGCAGTTAAGAAGCAACAAGATGTTAAAGGGACCACTAAAATTTCTTGCTCCTTTTCTGGATCACTCAAATGGATATGAGCTCATTAAAGTTGTAGGTAGACTAGATCATGCCGATCTGCCAGAGAATGAGAAACATCCAATCTTGCTACCAAACAAATCATCTTTCACGGAAAAGTACGTCCAGTATTTGCACATTCGAAATTTCCACGCAGGCCCAAAGGCACTTATTGCTTTGCTTCGTCTACGATTTTGGGTCATAAACGCTAGAAGCCTTTCTCGTCGCATTGTGCGATCTTGCATACATTGTGTCCGCTATCGACCAACGTTGATGAAACAACTAATGGGGTCTCTTCCCAAGGAAAGAGTAACTGTGAACAGACCATTCAGCAAATGTGGGGTGGATTTTTGTGGTCCTATACCAACGTATCTCCGAATAAGAGGAAAGCCGCCAACTAAAAGCTATCTTGCCGTGTTCATTTGTCTGTCGATAAAGGCTGTACATATCGAGGTAGTCACTGATTTGACCACGGACGCATTTATAGCAGCATTAAAAAGATTTTCTGGTCGTCGAGGTCTGCCAACTGACATCTACTGCGATAACGCAACTAATTTTGTGGGAGGAGCAAATCAGCTCAAGGAACTCAAGAATTTCCTTTTCAATAAGGAAACGAAAAATGCAATCCAAGCGTTTTGTCTTGAAGATTTTATTAATTTTCACTTTATTCCCCCCAGAGCACCACATTTTGGAGGTCTTTGGGAAGCAGCAGTTAAAAGGGCAAAGGGCTTGCTATATAGAACATTCCAAAACACCCGATTCACCTATGAAGAGCTGTCCACAATTGTTGTAGAAATCGAAGCCATACTCAACTCGCGACCCTTGTCACCGCTATCATCGGATCCCAACGATCTAGGAGCACTGACTGCGGGTCACTTCTTAATTGGAAATTCACTTCGGTCTCTTCCGGATCGCACTATCGAAGTTCCAAACATAAGTCATTTACAAAGATTTGAAGCAACTACTGCACTTAAGCAGTCATTTTGGCGACGGTGGTCAAGGGACTACCTCAATGAACTTCGATCTCGTACAAAATGGACTTCGCCATCACCAAACATTACCGTCGGAGCCATGGTACTTGTGCATGAGGACAACCTTCCCCCTCTGCAATGGAAAATGGGTCGAGTCGAATCAGTTGTCTACGGCCAAGACAACCAAGTGAGGGTCGCACGAATTCGCATGGCGAATGGAACCTGCTGCCGCCCAATTCACAAGTTGGCGTTATTGCCTGTATCTTGAAAGGTGGTCCTTTCAACGGGCCCGGGATGTTGGGTCAGAATAACCCATATATAAAAGATCACCCTGTACTATTAAGAATATCTAACTGTAATCATCTAATTGCTTTCCTCATTCATTTCGTTCCTTTTTTTTTTTTATTCTCATATTTCTTGTTCTCATTTGAATAAAGTTCTGTTCGTAATTGAAAGCCAACGCAACCGGTCACAATTTGGATCAGTCTTGATTTATTTTAAAGCGACGATCGTGCATCCCTGCCCCTTATTTTAGGAGTTATATATTCACAGAAAACGCTCTGTGGAGTTCAAATAAAATTCTTTTGATCATCTTTTAATAAAACCAAGCACACCCATAGATTTAGTAACCATGGTGGAGATATGGTCAGTAAATTTAAGTTTCAAATCAAATAGGACACCCAGGTCGTTAACCTATTATTCGAAGGGGTTCCCATAGAGAAAACACATAGTCTGGTGAGGACCAGATCGATAAAATGACATGAGTTTACATTTCGATCCATTAAGCTTTCGTTTATTTGCTAAACACCAATTTTGAAATTTATCCAAATCGGATCGAAGTCTAGATTGGTGAATCTATACTGAAGACAAATGTAAAGGTTATCAGCGTACATAGGTACAAGTGAATAAGTTAAGTTAAGGAAGTCGTTAATAAACAGTGTAAAAAGTAAGTGTCGAAGATGGCTTCCTTGGGGCATCCCAGATGTGACGCAGAATAAACGCGAGGTACATCTTTAAAAAGACACGTTGGGTTCTTCCAAATAAGTAGCTTGAAATCGAGATAAGGAGATCAGTTGGGAATCCCAAAAAACTGTAAGAAGCAACTTACTTTAAAGAAGCGAGATTTTTTTTTTGCCATTTCTTTTGTCAAAGCGGCTAGGTGAGAGCGAAACCTTATCAAGGTGTGGAAAAGCTCAGGGTGAAACCCTGGTGACAACAGGACAGGGACTGACATCAAGGCCTGACATCAGGACATCATTGAGGGAATATCCAGAGGATGCAACGCCGAACCATCGATTACAAGTCTTTGACCATGGACGAGAATGTTGGCGGTTAGCAACTTCAGCAACTTCAGTAACTACTTCAGCGCATTGATCCTAGTTCACAAGCGTGTTACAAGAAGCCTGAGAAGTCGCAACCACAGCTCCATTGGCCGGATCCAAACCGGAAGCGGGAACGGAAGTAGTGCCGGATGATTGCACGGATGCAAGAAAGCATGGGGTCGGCGATAGCACGATGGGCAGCGGGAGGATGAGCATCCGCGACCTAAGTGCTCAGACTTTAGGCACACATAGCGAGGAGGAGGCACACATGTCAACTGACAAGGCGAGGAACCTTGGGCAAGAAGGCTCAGCATGGGGATGTACGTCATCCTTGCCAATGCTGAGCCTTATTGCTCAAAGGAACAAGGAGCATTCAGGAACATGCACAATCCTAATACTAAATCCTGAATACTAAATGGCCTACGTCGGTCCACCTGATTCGCATGGGTACGGCACCTTTGTTCCAAGAACCGAGCATAGATTCCCACGTTGGTAGGCTGTCATCACTGCTTCCTGCTATCTTCCAACTTGGCCGTTGTGGCAGTGTCCAGCTTTAGGAAGTTGATTTGGATGCGGAGGCACCTTTGAATTTCGGCCGATGTCCATGTGACCATTGAATCGATCGAATAACTCCCGAAGAGTTGCCACGGGTCCCGGCTCCACAACCCTTTGCTGCAGTATCTCGTTGATATAAGCCTGAAATATTAATCGTCTATAACTAATACGGTTACGCAAAAGATCGAGGGCAACATCATAGTTTGCGTTCGTAATCTCCAGCGCTCTCACAATGTTACGCTATTAATTGTTTTTAATAGCGGCCGAATAAATAGACGAGCAGTTCAGATTTTCCGATTAATTCAAAAATTGTATTAGGGGAAAAAAAATTTATAAAATAGAAGTACAAATGAAGCTTAGCAATATAATCTCAGACAATGCAATTGTTTATCATTCGTCGGCAAGAGACTAGGTGGGGAACAAACACAAATGCAAGATGAGCTAGTGTGCAGCAGCTCTACAAAAAAGCTCCCAAAAGCGCATGTCCTACAAATACCAGCAAACAAACAAAATAGAACTGCTTTTAACTGCCGCTGCTTCTCCGTTGCAGAGTTTTTATAGATTTTTTCAGACAGTTTCTCCTTTGGCTGCTTGACCCAACAGAATTGTTACATAAACATAATGCCAAGCCAAATAGTCAGTGGATATATGATCGGACATATATGCCCACTTATGGGAAGTTCAATTCAATTCACAGGCGAGCCATGCATACCACACCCTTGAGCTAACGCTGCTACCAACATTATATATGAGCATAGATATAGATCTATATGAATAAAGCTGCGCCTCATCGGTGCGGATCTTTTGTAGGCAGCGCAGCCAGACCCGAAGGGACATTGATCCAATAATGACCATGAAGGCCAAATAAAGGCAATTCTGACTTTGAATTTAAAAACCAACTAATAACTAATAACTGACTTATTACTACAACAAAATTTCGATATTACAGGAGAATGGACTTTGTCTCGCCATGAGTATTGATGCCATCGGGCAATCTCCGCGTCATACCCACTTAAGTCGCGTGACTATTCAAAAGTTGCTTTCCTTTTTAGGGAGGTTCTAAACATTCTCCGGATACTCTCTTCATTGTTCACCGAATCCGGCCCTTCGCGTTATGTCCATTATGTTCGTCATCCAATTGATCATACACACATTCAATCATTTATCCATCACAGGTTATTCCAAAAGGCGTTTCGCCCCTGCCAACTCGCTATCCGGAGCGTGCGTATGCACCTGAACTGCGCTGAAGATGCCGATGACTAATTTTGGTTTCAGCAAAAGTTTTTTTTAATCACCTTATTTGGAGGAGGTCATATATTACATAGGAGGGTGGGAGATGTACATGATGGAAGTGGTAGCAAAGACTCTGGGTCAATGGAATATGCGGGAATGCCGCTAATCTTTGCTTTCCTGGTGACTGGCCACGGCCAATGTGACTTCGTTATGAATTCTTATATCTATCCAGCGCTCTTTCCCGCTTTTGCTCTCTACTGACTTTGCAGCTTCTGCATTACAACAGATGCAAACCCGTATAGTTTTCCCCAGAAGTCAGCGTATTACTTACAGCCCACCTCCCGTCCAACCGACCGCGGGACGCTGCCGCTTAATGTACGGATTCAAGATTGGTAGTAGGGCAAAGTGGCAAGTAATGGTAGAGACCATTGTAGTCCGAACATAATAACCTGAATGGATCGTGTTCGGCATATGTCAAACTACAATGGCTAAGGAGTAGAGAACGAAAGGTTCTAGTCCTTCTACTAGGAACTAATCTACTACTACGTAGTACTACTAGTACTAAAACGAGTAAACTTTAAGAAACTTAAAGTCCTTCTACCTCCTAAAATTTAAGCCTAAAATTAAATAAATACTTGGTGTCTATATAACCATAAATAAGATTATATAGAAACGTGACACCCACCACTGTTTTACGGTTTGTTGATGATGGTAAGTTGATTAATAACAGTCTACTGCGATAAGACGGGAGGTGAAGATTTTCTTACCAATTTAGTCCCTTAAGGGTGAAAGTCTAAAAGTTTTTTTGTACAGATTCTATGTGATCTCGGTGTACTCCATATGGAGACTCCAGACACTCGATTCACATGGGTTATTAAATTCTTTTGTCCATCTTTTAATAAAACCAAGCACACCCATAGATTTAGTAACCATGGTGGAGATATGGTCGGTAAATTTAAGTTTCAAATCAAATAGGACACCCAGGTCGTTAACCTATCATTCGAAGGGGTTCCCATAGAGAAAATACATAGTCTGGTGAGGACCAGATAGATAAAATGACATGAGTTTACATTTCGATCCATTAAGCTTTCGTTTATTTGCTAAACACCAATTTTGAAATTTATCCAAATCGGATCGAAGTCTTGATTGGTGAATCTATACTGAAGACAAATGTAAAGGTTATCAGCGTACATAGGTACAAGTGAATAAGTTAAGTTAAGGAAGTCGTTAATAAACAGTGTAAAAAGTAAGTGTCGAAGACGGCTTCCTTGGGGCATCCCAGATGTGACGCAGAATAAACGCGAGGTGCATCTTTAGAGAAACACGTTGGGTTCTTCGAAATAAATAGCTCGAAATCAAGATAAGAAGATTAGTTGGGAATCCCAAAAAACTGTAAGAGCAACTTACTTTAAAGAAGCGAATGGTTAATAGAGTCAAATACTTTACTGAAGTTTGTGTAAATGACGACTGTCTGTAAGCCATTCCGGAACAATCCGTGACATACGATGTTAGCTCCAATACGTTGGTAGTGGTGGAGCGGCGCTTCATGAAGCCATGTTGGCATCGAGATATTACTGAACTACATAGGTGTTGCAAATGTGGAGTGATAAGTGTTTCGAAAAGCTTTGGAACTGCTGACAATTTATAAATGCCTCTATAATTGGCAGCGTCGGCGTTTTTCCCCTTTTTATGCAGAGGAATAATATAAGATTCCTTACACATAAGGGGAAAGATTGAAATCTCAAGCGATAGATTAAAGAGTTTAAGGAGGGTTTGCACAGAGCCTCATCGCAATACTTCAGAACATAGACATAGATCAGTCGTCATATGAGTTCTCACACGTAAGCAGAGGAGAAAAATACATGTTTGCGCTTAGTGTTTACAAAGATATAAAACAGCTCTCTGGATTTTGATCCGGAGTAAACTGAATTACGCAGCGGCGAATATAAGTCCTATAATATTCTGCGATATGCACGGTGAAATTGGACCAAGCTACAAAGTATCTTGAATAACTAACTGTTCAGCCAGATAATTTATGTTTATTTAATAGTCTATTCATGACTTTCTTTAAATTTAATATGTGCATTGTATACCAAGCCGGATTTGTATAAGCGGCCCGATATTTCCACGATACGCAACCGTCGAAAAATGTATTGAAAGTGTTTGATCTTATTTCAATTATTTATTTTCAAAACGTTATAATATTGTTTAATTTCGAGTATGGGCGCATATGAAACGGAGCGAGCCAGTGTTTCAGTTTATGATGCGTATGCAGAGTGAACCCGCATAGCGAAAGCTCGCTTTCATAATGCCAAAGATAAAGCCCGTTGATGCCGAGTGGCCTATAAGAGTCGGCTTGCGAGCAACAATTTCGATAATATAAATGAAAACACTACAAACCATACTTTTTATATTTTAGTGATCTTATCGATGCCGTGGCTGCTACCCGATCCAACAGTCTCCCCCCAGTTGGGGCCTGTCCTTCAACCTCATTTTTAAGGGGCAAAAGCAAAGCTTAACCACTGCGCGCTGGTCCAGAACTCTCGCCAACAGCCATTTCATTGGGGGTAGGCACACGTCCTTGACTAGACCCGGACGCGCGCCATTGGAGCGCTGCTGTAGAAGACATATTTACCCATCTTCCATCGGGCCACAAAGACTACTGCAGGAAAGAGACACGCTGCCAGTTGTCCATACGGTTGAAATTAAGCTTTGTGACATCAGGCTCGATGAAACTGACTGAAGGATTACCAGTTATCAATCATATATCAAGGTCTGCAGGATCTTCTGAAAGAGACAATTGTAGTATGCACATATATTGAATACCCACTGTACTGAAAATACTTAAAGGGTACGCACTGTAACACTTTATTGCAGTGTTTACATATTTCAAAGTCCCGGTCATAAACCCTAAGTGGCCGAAATATGAACCGATCGTTATGGCTTAGCCCACACACGGGAAGTGCTAGCGAATATACATAAGTATATAGATACATAGCCGTATCTCTGCCGCCGCCTGCGAGCAGCGCAGCTATGAGAATTAGCCTTAAAGAATATTGTAAAAATCAGAGACACTTCGATCGTTGGAGCGGCACAGTTGCTGCTCCAACTAAATAAAATCCACACAAATCTGAACTGTAAAATGAAGCTATTTCAACTCATCCAAATGCAAGGAGAAAGATCAACAAGGAAAATATATCATGGCGACCGTGACATGAGTCCTGGAGGACTTATGTAATGAGCCATGTAATAGGTTTAATAGGTTCTAACATCCAAATGAATGCGCAAATGTGGCAGGATCGCCATGTAATATGTTCTAAGTCTCTTTATTAGATTTTTATCATCTTCGGAGCAACTGTTGTTGCCGCTCCGAGCTCATAGGAGTTTCTGATTTACAAATTTACTTATGAGTTAAAGGAAGTCTAAGTCCCGTAGCTGCGCTGCCCAAAGCGGCAGCGGAGGGACGGTTATGTATTCTTAAATATTTATATATGAATATATATTTATGTTATGTTCGCTTAGTCGGAGGTATGTGGACATGCATAAGGTCCACTCGTGTTACGTATATGCGGACATATGCACTTTTCGGCGTACAGCAAAGGCACAGCGGGCGATTCATATTTCAGTGCACTTAGGTTTATGACCGAGACCTTGGATAACATAAACACTGCGACAAAGTGTTACAGTGTGTACCCTTTAAGTACTCTTGGTACAGTGGGTGGTCAATATTTATATGATATTAATAGTGCATATATGTGCATATTACATCTCCCTCCTTTTGAAAAATAACGTAATATAATGAAGTTATTTTCTAACATAGATTGTACAAAAATTTAATAAATGATGTTAACAATAAGTTTTTTTTTTTGTATTTTTATATTCGGTATGCTTATTTTTCTCTTTTTTTTTATTTTTTTTTTTTATGTATGGCCATACGTGATATATTTATGAAATATTGATTGATTATGAAATAAAAAGTTTTAATCTATCTTTATGTACTATTTGTTTTTTTATTTTTATTGTCTGATATAGT
Source organism: Drosophila atripex (assembly GCA_035045925.1). Lineage (NCBI taxonomy): Eukaryota > Metazoa > Arthropoda > Insecta > Diptera > Drosophilidae > Drosophila > Drosophila atripex. The sequence continues at coordinate 463,141 of JAWNOP010000021.1, forward strand.
TACATTATCCCTATCTCCTATTTGTTCTACCTTATAGGGGCCTATATATTTAAAATCTAGCTTATGTCCAGTTTCATTTTTTAATAAGACCTTATCTCCTATTTTCAACTCAAAATCTAAACTAGTTTTGTCGTAAATAATTTTTTGTTTTATTTTATGAGATTCTAGCATTAGTCTGGCTCTTTTAAATGCCTGTTCTGTTTGATTCCTTAGCATAGTCTTCTATATTATAAAGAGGTTTTATGTTTTCTATGCTATTAAAATGTTTTGGTAAATTTTAAGTTTTACCAAAAACTAGCTTGTATGGACAATAGTCATGTGCCATTGAGGGGGTCGTATTAAAGCAATAGACGAATTATTGTAGCCATACATCCCAATCCGTTTTGTCAACTGAGATGTATGAACGAATGTACTCATTGAGTGTTCTGTGGCTTCGCTCCACTGTACCTACAGTTTGGTGATGATGTGCAGTAGAAGTTATGTTTTCAATATTTTAATTTTTACATAGACCTTCAATAATTGAATTTTTATATTCCGTTCCTATGTCCGTAATGAACGTCTTCATTGGACCGTACTTTAGAATAAAATCTTCAAATATAGCTTTTGCTACCGTATTTGCACTTTTATTTGGTATTGGTATCGCTACCAGGTATTTGGTTAAATCGCATATGAGTGTTACTGCGTACTCGTTTCCATTGTTTGATTTTGGTAGTGGACCAACCGTATCCACAATTACTCTATCGAAAGCTCTTTGTGGAGTTTCAGTTATAGTTAATGGGGTCTTAGTGTGTTTAGTTGTTTTTGACTTTTGGCATTTAGGACATTTCTTTATGTACTCTTTTATGTATTTGGACATATTTTTCCAGTAATAGTGCCTCTGGACCTTGGCCAAGGTTTTTGTAATGCCTGTATGACCACCTTGTATTGGATCATCGTGAAATGTAGACAATATAGCTTCTTTTTCTTTATTATTTTGTATTACGGTCACCGGGTTGAGTAGCGCTACTCTTAATGATTTCAATATATAATTGCCCATATTTTTAAAATTATCAATTGAAACATGTTCAAAGATATTTTCCCACGGTGCCACTTTAAGTTGGCTGATTTTGTGCATACCGGCTTGCTTTTCAAGCTCTTTGAAAGAATTGACCTAAGTCAAGGGTTCCATTAGTATACAAATCGCTAACATTATATCTTGCTGTAATTTTCCTTCCGTGCTTAAATAAACACATATTGTTATTTACATGCAAGGTCACTACTTTACGTACTTCATCATTATTAATGACTTCATATACGTTGGGCTTTGAAGCTTTTTCTATGGATTGCTTATGCAATTCTATTTTTTCTTTTCCCGCGCAGGATTTTTGTCTACTTTGGTTTCTGGTAGTGACTTTCAGAATTTTAATGTTTAAATGTATGTTTTTCAAGTCGGTGATTGTTATTCTAGACAGCGCATCGGCTACATAATTATCTTTACCCTTTAGATACTCTACTGTAAAATTATATTCCTCTAATTCAAGTCTCATTCTTGTTAGTTTGGAACTGGGATTTATCATTGAAAATAAATAGGTAAGTGCTCTGTGGTCTGTTTTGACAGTGAAGTGTCTACCATAAATATATGGTCTGAAGTATGTTATTGCCCAATGAATAGCTGCTAATTCTTGTTCTGTAGTGCTCTTGTTGCTTTCACCTTTCGTAAAGGATCTTGATGCGTATGCAACTGGGAGCTGTAATCCATTTTTATTCTGAGTTAGTACTGCTCCACAAGCGTATTTGCTAGCATCTGTAATTATGCAAAATTCTTTGCTAAAATCTGGGTATTGCAACCGAGTTGGGGTTATTAATGCTGATTTTAGATGTTCGAAAGCGTTTTGACATTCTGTTGTCCATTCGAATTTTACATTTTCCTACATACTCTTGTTAAGTGACGGGAGTATTCTGCAAAATTCTTTATGAAACGTCTGTAATAATTGCAAAATGCAACGAATCTTCTAGCGCTGTCCACATCATGTGTGACTGGGTGATTTTGAATGACGTCGTATTTTTTGTCATCGGGCAAGATTCCTTTATTTGTGCATTTATGCCCTAGGAAGGTGACTTCATGCATGAAAAATGAACATTTTTCGGGATGTAACTTTAGGTTGTGTTTCCTACATTTCTCGAAAACATCAGTTAGGTTTTTGAGCATGTGGTTTTCGGAGCAACCTATGACTATTAAGTCATCCATGTAAAGAAATGCTTGGGAAGGCTCCAATCCAGAGAAAGCTATAGTCATCATTCTTTGAAAGGAGTTTGGCGCTATTTTTAAACCGAATGGTAATCGCGTGAAACGATATGAACCATTGTTCGTTGAAAAGGATGTTATATCTCGTGAATTTTTTTCGAGTTCAATTTGGTGAAAACCGGACATTAAGTCGAGACATGAGAAATTCTTTGCTCTACCTAGTTGATCTAAAATGTCATCGATTCTAGGCGGTGGATATTTATCAGATAAGAGTTTTTTATTAATTTGACGATAATCTATTACTAATCGCCATTTTTTATTTTCTGAATTTGGGAGTGACTTTTTTGGTACTAGCAAAAGTGGGCTATTATAAGGTGATACAGAGGGTTCTACTATTTTATCATTAATGAGTTTTTGGACTTGTTTTTTAATTTCGTCTTGTTGACTATGAGGGTTTCTGTAATTTTTTATATAAACGGGTTCATCATCACTTAATCTCAGTCTTTGTTTATAGAAATTATTTGTAGTGATCGCTTCGGTTTCTAGTCTGAATACATCACTATACTGGGTGCATAATTTTGTAAGTTGATCATTGAATTGAGGTGGGAAGTTTTTTGTAAGTTGGGATAATACAGTTTTTTTACGATTTTCGGGCTCTGTTTTTACTACATCGTAGCTTGAAAGTGGTTCATGATGAATATTTTTAAAATTAACTACCTGATCTATATATGTGGTATTTAGTAGTCTTACATATGCATTCTGGACAGTTGCTATGGTATTTGCTATATAGATACCTTTATGAATCTCTTGATTCGGAATCAATACACTATTTTCTTCGGAATTTATCGTAACTTTTCGGATGACTTGGGATCTTGCTGGCAGAATTAGGGAGTTGTTGCCAGAACTGTATGTTATCGGAACATAAATTGGATATTTGAGATTATTTGGTCTAATTACAAGCCAGTCTTCAGAAGGCATGAAGTCTAATTGACAGTTGTACCTTTTGATAAAATCTATTCCCAGTATCCCATCACAAGGAATAGCGAATTGCACATTTACTATATGGAAATCATGTGGGATGATGTACTTAGAAGTCTGAATTTCAATAGAAGTTATGCCTTTTGATTTGGTAACCTCTTGGCTTATACCCTGTATGTTTATGATATGATTATCTTGAATGTTTTGAAAATTATCAGATTTTTCCTTTAATATGGAAATTTCTGCACCTGTATCTAGTAGAAAAACTAATTCTTTTCCTGTTGCTGCGTTTATGAAACTAACGAATGTACTTTGACTGAGATTTATAGTGTGAATCTTGTTGTTTTTTACTGACGTGTATCTAAAGGTGTTTGGGAGTTTTCCGAATTCGTTTGGGCTACTCTTATATTGTTATTTTGATTATAATTATTATGGTTATTATTGTTGTTTCCCACACGGCTATTTCCGCCGCGGTTGTTTCCACCACGGTTATTTCCGCCGCGGTTGTTGTTTGTGTAATAACTGTTATTCTGGTTACCGTTATTTCTGTAGTAACTATTGTTTTGATTATAACCGTTATTTTGGTAATATCGGGTATTATTATAATTACCTCGATTATTACCTCTACCGCGATAATTGTTTCTGAAATTATTACCGCGATAATTATTTCCTCGTTGGGTGTATAATATTGAATTGGCATTACCTGTCATCTCAGTACTGCATTGTATGTACTTTGTGACGGCTTCATTCATAGTTATGAAAGTGCCTGCTTCCAATATTGTTTTGAGGCGGCCATGCTCACAGTTTTTAACCATTGTGTTTATGGCCTCCTTGGTACTGAATTTGTCAGCGTGTTCGGCCGATAGGCCTTCGTCAATGTACGAAGCTTCTAGGAGCTTCCTTAAGTTGTCTATTTCCGTCGTGAATTTTTCCGCGGTTTTGCCTTTCTGGGTTGTTTTCGCCATTTTGGCTTTAATTATGTCAGAGGTTTCTCCGACTATAGTGTCTTGTAGTTTTTTGTTTATTGCTTCTATAGTTCCTTCATTTTGGACTCTGTTAAAGTTGATCCAATTATTTTGGATTTAATTACTTCTACAGCCAAATTCTCGAATGGGCCTTTCGTTAGGTTAACTAACCTCAAAGCTGTTATAAATCTTTGAAGGTGTAACCTTTGCCCGTTAAATTCCGGGATGGCATTCGATATTTCTCTAATGTATGCCCTTTGGGCAATGCTCTCGTCAGCCATTGCGGTTGGTTTTAATTCTACAATGCTGTCGTTAAATTCAGAGTCGGACAAGTCCTGGTCTGATAATTCAGATTGAATAAGGACTGCCGGAACTGTAAGGTTGTTAATATCGCTTTCTTCTATTTCTTGTTGGTCAATTACTTCTTTTGATTCTGGTTCGTCACCAGCTTCAATTGTTATTGAAGTATTGAGAATAGTAGGTATTGAAATATCTAGCTTGAACCTTTCTTTAACAGATGTTAGATTAGATCTTAGTCTGATCAAAAACTTTGATACTCGAGACCAGTGATCTGGATTTAACTTTTCTCTGTGTTCATATATTAATATTCGAGCTTCATTAATGCAATTAACTAATATTTCTACGTGTTTATTGACCGTTGTTTTTTGTATCGGTCTATTCTGTGTGAGTGACTTATGAGATTAATAATAGGATATTTGTTAATTCTGTGTTCATAGTGCTGGACTCAATTTTATTTATTACATTTGCTGTGGAGTCCACTTGTTTTACATCTACTAAACCCATTTTAGGTATTTTCTCTAGAATTGGTATATAATTTTTTGTGTAAACTGTATGATTTCATTTATTATTTATTTGCCATTCAGTTTGGCTCATTTAAAGACTTGCCTTATTTGGCTATGTGTATATTGCGTTTTGTGTAAATTGTATTTTTTTACATAAAAACCTGCCTATTTTTTGTATGGTTTTCAGGCCACTCGCTAATCGGGCAACTTTAATGTCGCTCAATTTTATAAACGATTTTTTTTTTATACTAAAAAAAAAAATATGCATCGCAGTGAAGTACAAAAAAATATGCAACGCAGTGCACGGGGGAAAAAAAATTTTTCCGCTCTTGGAGCGCTGTCGGTTCACTGTTCCGGGCTTAGCTTAGAGCGCTAAACGGGGCCGGTGCTGGCTGCACAGGCGTTTCTTCTTGTTGGGGCACCGGTGCTGGTCCTTGCACAGGTTATTTTATGCTGGTTATGCTGAGTACATTGGTCCAGGGCAATCCTTGGGACAGTTTTCTGGCTTCCTTGGCAAAGGCTTTGGGGATGTTGGGTTTTATGGTGAATTATTAATTATAGTTATAAATCATTTATATTTTTAATATTTGCTGAGCGAGTTACAGAGTTAGGCTTCTTAGATGGAGGCTTTCGTGCACCAAAACAATAAAGCTCTTTTATAAGCTTTTGTGCCGTTGCCCCTGTGGGTGGCGTATTTCGAATGTATAATAGCCACTTAATGTGTGCTATTATTTTTTTTGTTATTTTATATATATATATATATATATATATATATATATATATTTTTCTTTTTTTACCGCCTCACTTGCCCATAACTCTGACTCTACTCACTCAGACTTTTCTCCACAGCAGCCTTTTGCTTGTATATTTTATCTATATATTATATCCTTTCCTTTCAATCCTTTTTGTATTAGCATTAGCCATGATGTATTTTTCCATCCTTTTAGCCAAATTTTCCAAAGTCCTCCAGGACTTTTGTCACGGTCGCCATGTAATGAGCCATGTAATAGGTGTAATAGGTTCTAACATCCAAATGAATGCGCAAGTGTGGCAGGATCGCCATGTAATATGTTCTAAGTCTCTTTATTAGATTTTTATCATCTTCGGAGCAACTGTTGTTGCCGCTCCGAGCTCATAGGAGTTTCTGATTTACAAATTTACCTATGAGTTAAAGGAAGTCTAAGTCCCGTAGCTGCGCTGCCCAAAGCGGCAGCGGAGGGACGGTTATGTATTCTTAAATATTTATATATGAATATATATTTATGTTATGTTCGCTTAGTCGGAGGTATGTGGACATGCATAAGGTCCACTCGTGTTACGTATATGCGGACATATGCACTTTTCGGCGTACAGCAAAGGCACAGCGGGCGATTCATATTTCAGTGCACTTAGGTTTATGACCGAGACCTTGGATAACATAAACACTGCGACAAAGTGTTACAGTGTGTACCCTTTAAGTACTCTTGGTACAGTGGGTGGTCGATATATATATGATATTAATAGTGCATATATGTGCATATTACACTTAGGAATCAGAACATATTTGGCTAAAAAGGAACAAAAGGATGAAAAAAAACCAAAGGATGAATAGGGACCAAAGGATGATAAAATATACAAGCAAGAGGCAGCTGTGGAGAAAAGTCTGAGTGAGTAGAGTCAGAGTAATGGGCAAGCGCGGTGTTCAAAAAAAAAAATATATATATATATATAAAATAATTAAAAAAATAATAGCACACATTAAGTGGCTATTATACATTCAGAAAACGCCACCCACATGGGCAACGGCACAAAAGCTTATGGAAGAGCTTTATTTTCTTTTGGTGCACGAAAGCCTCCGTCTAAGAAAGCCAAACTCTGTAACTCACTCAGCAATATTAAAACTATAAAGGATTTATAATTATTATTTATAATTCACCATAAAACCCACCATCCCCAAAGCCTTTGCCAAGGAAGCCAGAAAACTGTCCCAAGGATTGCCCTGGACCAATGTACTCAGCATAACCAGCATAAAATAACCTGTGCAAGGACTAGCACCGGTGCACCAACTAGAAGCAGCAGCCTGTGCAGCTAGCACCGGCACCGTCTGCCGTTCCAAGTCAGACCCGGAGCAGTGATCCGACAGCGCTACAAAGAACATATAACAACACTATTATTTTTTTTTTGCCCATGCACTGCGCTGCATAATTTTTTTGATTGCACTGCGATGCATATTTTTTATATATATATATAATATAATATTTTGTAAAATTGAGCAGAACCTTTTCTGCCCGATTAGACGAGTAGCCTGTAAAGCCACGCAAAAAACTAGGTAGGTAGTTTGTTAACTTAAATGCGCAGTAATGCGATAAGTAAAATTTCAATAGAAGATCTTAATAATTTTAATGAAACACAAATAAAAGTATATACAAAACCCACCAAAATGACGTTGGGCATTAAAAGAGTGGATTCCACTGCCAATGTCATCAAGAAGGTAGAATCTACCAACATCGATCTATATTGGGTACATGTACTTTTGATAAACATTGTCGTTATCATGTGCGCCACTGTCTTTTACAAAATTTACAAGCTGCATAATAATTGTCTGAAAAACGTAATATGAGCCGGGGAAATGACCTGGATAATATATAAGCAGCAAAATAAATAAAAATAACACAAAAAAAAATTGTACAAACAACAGATTACATATAAATGTTAACACCTAAAATCTAAGAAAATGAAATAAAAAAAAATAATAAATTTAAAATATTTCAATATATTCCTCTTTCAAAGTATGCCCAAACAAAGTCATGAAATGGAACAAATTGTACACAGAATTATCAAACATTAAAACTAATTTTGACAGATCATACAAGTCACTAACCCAGACCAATCATTGGTCACAGGTATCGAAACTTTTGATTCGACTACGATCTAATTTAATATTTGTTAAACAAAAGTTCAGTTTAGAAATATCGGTACCAACCGTTCTAAACATCCCTATAGCAGTTGACACTGCACCTGACCCGGAATCAACAGAAACGAATGAATCGGAGTCAGAAGAGCTTCCCAAAGTAAACCTCAAAATAGAGGATGAAGATTTGAATAAACTAACTATTCCGGCGGTATACGCTGATCTGACCAATTCAACAGATTCAGATACCTCCATTGTAACAGAAAACAAAATAATTAACTCTGTCACAATCAAATATTGATTTTATCAATACAGCATCCAAGCTGAAAATTTAACAAGTTTCATTGATGCTTTACAAATAATAGAATCAATAAAAGGCGAGCACGAAGAATTAGCTGTCTCCATAATTAAAACAAAGCTAAAAGGTGTCGCCAGAAATCTAATCGTTAGTGAAACAACAACTACTGTAGTGATTTCTAAACTAAGAGGCAACGTCAAAGGCGAAACTGTAGAAGTATTATCAGCGAAGCTGATGAACTTACAGCAGCGCAATATAACTGCTAACCAATATACACAAGAAATTGGACAGATGACGAAAGCCTTAGAAGGTGCATATATAATGGATGGTTTACGTTTAGAGCTAGCCAGAAGTTATTCCACGCAGCTTGCAGTCAAAGCAATGACTAAAAATTGCACAATCGATAAGGTAAAACTTATCATGCAAGCTAGCACCTTTAGTACCATGAACAATGCTGTTTCCAAATTTGTCAATAGATGCACTGAAGCAACTGGAAAGTCAAATACTGTCCTATATTTCAAGAATAATCCACAGCGCGGCTCAAATCGCGGACGTGGAAAATATAGAGCTAATTCGTGGTAATTAAAATAACTACAACAACAATTACCAAAATAACAGGGGAGGACGAGGCCACTATAGAGGAAACTATAGAGGCGGTGGAAACTCGTACCGTGGCCCCAATGGCAATAATCAAAGCAATGTCAGAATTATACAAAATACTAACAAAAACTCTTTGGGAACTCCCAAAGCCCTTTAAATACTCAACAATAAAAGAAGTCAGAGTTCACACCATTAATCTCAGCCAAAATATATTCGTTTCATTTTTCAATGTAGCTACTGGAAAGAGCTTATCTTTTTAATAGACACAGGTGCAGACATTTCCATTTTAAAAGAAACTTCGCATGACTTCCAAAACATCCAAGATGATCACATCACACCAAGATGATCACAACCAAATCCCAAGGTTTATTTTCTTTGGAGATACAGACAAAATACATAATTCCACACGATTTTCATATCCTAAATTCACATTTCCCAATTCCATGCGATGGAATAATAGGCATCGACTTTATTAAAAAATACAACTGTCAATTAGACTTATATATATTAGACAATAATATAAAATTTCCAATTAATATACCAATAACTATAGTTCTGGCAATAATTCAATACTTCTGCCAGCAATATCCCAAGTTATTCGAAAAATTGGGCCTAACTCAAAAGAAGAAAGCATATTAATTCCAAATCAGGAAATTCAGCATGGAATTTATATTGCAAATACCATAGCAACATCCAATAATGCCTTCATAAGACTATTAAACACACCAATACCGACCAAGTAGTCAGTACAGATAACCTAACATATGAATCACTTTCGAACTACGATGTAGTCAACATAAATTCAGACAATAAGGAAAAATCCGTACAATTACAACTTTCAAAAAACTATCAAGAAAAAAGGTTCAAAAGATATAACGTCTTTTTCAACGAGCAAAGGCTCATATCGTTTCACGCGATTACCCTTCGGATTCAAAATAGCTCCTAATTTGATTCAGAGAATGATGACTATTGCGTTCTCTGGTCTAAAATCTTCTCAAGCATCCCTTTATATTGATGACTTAATGGTTATTGATTGTTCCGAAAAACATATGCTTAAGAACTTAACAGATGTTTTTGAGAAATGTTGGAAATGCAACCTAAAGTTAAATCCAGAAAAATGTTCATTTTTATGCATGATGTGACTTTTCTAGGTCATAAATGCACTGATAAAGGAATACTTACAGATGACAAAAAATACGATGTCATTATGAATTACCCAGTTCCGCACGACGCGAACAGTGCTAGACGTTTCGTAACATTCTGTAACTATTATAAACGTTTTATAAAAAATTTCGCCGACTATTCACGGCATATAACAAGATTATGTAAAAATAATGTTCTTTTTAAATGGACGGATGAGTGTGAAAATGCATTTCAATACTTAAAAACAAAACTTATGGAACCTACCTTGCTACAATATCCAGATTTCACTGAAGAATTCTGTATAATAACAGATGCAAGTAAGCAAGCATGTGGAGCGGTTTTAACTCAAAACCATAATGGTCTCCAACTTCCCATTGCATACGCATCAAGAGCATTTACAAAAGGTGAAAGTAACAAATGTACTACTGAGCAGGAATTAGCTGCAATTCATTGGGCGATATTACATTTCAGACCATACCTATATGGAAAACATTTCCTAATAAAAACAGACCATAGACCTTTTATATACCTTTTCTCAATGATCAACCCCAGAGGCTCGAACTATTAGAATACAATTTTACAGTCGAATATTTAGAGGGAAAAGATAATTATGTAGCTGATGCTTTATCAAGGATAACCATCAAAGATCTACAAAATATAACTAGAAATATATTGAAAGTCACTACCAGATATCAATGTAGACAAAAATTCCGCGAAGAAAATCAAAAACAAGAATTGTCTAACGTATACGACGTCATAGCAAGGAGGCAAGGAGGTCATACTGGCATATCAAAAACTTTGGCCAAAGTAAAAAGACATATTACTGGAAAGGCATGTCTAAAGAAGTAACTGAGTACGTAAGAAAATGTCAAAAATGCCAGAAAGCCAAAATAACTAAACACACAAAGACCCCTTTAACAATTACAGACACACCAATAAATGCTTTCGACAGAGTGATTGTGGAACCTATTGGTCCACTGCCAAAATCAAAAAATGGCAATGAGTATGCAGTCACTTTAATATGGAATTTAACTAAGTATTTAGTAGCCATACCTGTTCCGAATAAAAATGCTAATACTGTCGCTAAAGCAATATTTGAATCTTTTATCCTGAAGTACGGTCCAATGAAGACGTTCATTACAGACATGGGAACAGAATATAAGAATTCAATTATAGATGATTTGTGCAAATATTTATAGATTGAAAACATTACATCCACAACACACCACCACCAGACAGTTGGAACAATAGAAAGAAGTCATAGAACTTTCAATGAGTACATACGATCTTACATATCGGTTGATAAAACTGATTGGGACGTATGGCTTCAATATTTTGTCTTTTGTTTCAACACGACCCCCTCTATGGCACATACTTATTGTCCATATGAGCTAGTATTCGGTAAAACAAGTAATTTACCGTTTCGGTAAATTTTAATAGCAATTTTAATGCTCATTTTAATAGCATAGATAGTATAGAAGCACTATATAATATAGATGACTATGCTAAGGAGAGTTGGGGAGAATGGGGGAGAGTATATAAGGTAAAGTGTCTGATTGCATTCAACTTGGTGAATGCCAGCATGATCCTTATCACTGCTCTCCCCAAGCCGACGCACTACCTCCACGTGGTTCTCCCTGGATTGCCATTCAACACCCGTTGTTTGACAAACTAAAGCGCGCGACGAGAGTCCTAGCTCTTCAAACTAGGTTTGTTTTCCACCCATGGAAAACAAACTTTCAGTGAATGAAGCAGATGAAGCCTCGGAACGGTACCGATCTAACGTTGACGACCATGGCGCACGTAAAAAGGACAATGATTTGAGAGTATGCACTTGGAATGTACGTACATTGTACAGACCAGGTGCTGCTCAACAACTGGCAGATACCCTCAATAAATGTAGGGCTGACATCACTGCTATCCAGGAAATGCGATGGATAGGACAAGGTTGTATTAAGAAGAAGAACTGCGACATTTACTACAGCTGCCATCCAGAACGGCATGAATTTGGCTGTGGCTTCGTTGTAGGCGCCAGACTGCGGCGTCGGGTCTCTCAATTTTTGCCAATAAACGAGAGACTTGCAACGATCCGAATTACTGCCAAATTCTTCAACATCAGCCTGATATGCGCGCATGCCCCAACCGAAGAAAAGGACGATGTCACCAAGGATGCCTTCTATGCGGAGCTCGACCGGGCTTATGGCCGCTGTCCTTCCCATGACATTAAGATCCTCCTTGGGGATTTTAATGCCAAGGTAGGGCGAGAAGACATCTTTGGTGCCACCGTCGGGCAATTTAGTCTACATGAGACCACCTCGAGCAATGGTCTCAGATTAATAGGCTTCGCTGCAGCGCATAATATGGTAGTTCGTAGTACTGGGTTTCGTCATTTGGACATACATAAGGCATCATGGCTCTCTCCTGATCGACTGACCAGAAATCAGATCGATCATGTTGTGATCGATGCAAGGCATGCATCTAACGTACTCGACGTGCGATCCTGTCGGGGTCCCAACATCGACTCCGACCATTATCTTGTTGCAGCTAAGATTCGCACACGGCTATGTGTTGCGAAGGTTGCACGTCGAGGACTGTTAAGAAAGCTGGACATCGGGAAGCTGCAATCACAACGGACAAGGGATGCATTCTCCACCCAAGTCTCAGGCCTACTGAGCCGAGCAACTCCAACACCTGAAGACATCAACAATATGTGGGCGCTCATATCCCACTCCCTGCGAACTTCTGCAGAAGAGGTCATTGGATTCCAGCGTACCCCAACGAGGAATCCATGGTACGACCAGGAGTGTCGCGACGCTACAGCTGCAAAAGACGCCGCCTACAGAAGAACACTGCAAGCTGGGGCTACAAGGGCTGTTGTCGAGGTCTACAGGTCAAGGAGGAGAGATGAGAAACGCCTCTTCAGACGCAAGAAGAGAGAACAGGAGAGGCGTGAGTGTGAGAGCATTGAGAGCAGCAGATGCCGGAATGAGGCTCGTAACTTCTATCAGAGGGTTAAGCGTCTGACCCAAGGTTTTAAGACTGGAGGAGTTGCGTGCAAGGACGATGACGGAAACCTAGTCACAGATGCAGAGATTGTGCTGAGGTTATGGAGGGATCACTTCTCAAGTCTATTAGCTGACTCTAGCTATGATGACTTTGTAGAGTATGATCCACAAACCCCAATCTATGGTACTGATGTGGACGTACCGACCCCAAGCCATGCCGAAGTCAAGGATGCAATCCAACGACTTAAAAACAATAAATCCGCAGGTGCTGATGGCCTGCCGGCTGAATTGTTTAAGGCTGCTGGTGATATGTTGGTAGGGAGCATGCACCAACTAATCAGCAAGATATGGCTTACGGAGAGCATGCCCGACGATTGGAAACACAGCATAATCTGTCCTATCCTGAAGAAGGGTGATGCCACATTGCGCACCAATTACCGTGGCATTAGCCTTCTTCCAGTCGCATACAAGGTCCTTACGAGCGTACTGTGTGAAAACCTGAAACCCCATGCTGAAGCATTGATTGGACCCTATCAGTGCGGGTTCAGGCCTGGCAAATCCACTATTGACCAGATTTTCACCTTGCGCCAAATCCTGGAGAAGTCCTATGAAAACCAAATCGACACATATCACCTCTTCGTCGATTACAAGGCTGCATTCGATAGTCCACGGCGAGATCGCCTACATGCCGCCATGTCTGAACTTGGTATACCAGCAAAGCTGATACGGCTTTGCATGATGACATTGAGCAACACCATCAGCTCTGTCAGGGTAGGAAATGACCAATCCGAAACCTTTCATACCAAGTGTGGTCTCAGACAATGCGACTCGCTTTCTTGTATGCTCTTCAACATCCTAATGGAGAGTATTATAAGGAAGGCTGGTGTGCATCGGACGGGCACAATTCTGACAAACAGATGTGTCCAACTCCTTGGCTACGCCGATGATATTGATATCATTGGCCGAACCAAGCGTGATGTTACAGCAGCCTTCGGGGCTATTGAAAAAGAGTCAGCTAAAGTAGGACTAGCAGTGAACATGGACAAGACAAAGATTATGGTGTGCTCTAGCAGAGAATCGCGGCGTCTTGATTCCCAGCTAGCTGCAGGCAGCCATAGCTTTGAGTCCGTCCAGGAATTTATTTACCTTGGATCTGCAATAACTAGCACAAATGATGTCAGCCTGGAGATTAAGCGGAGAATCACACTTGCCAACAGGTGCTACTTTGGGCTCAGTAGGCACTTTTACTCATTCTTCCAGTACTCTTATATGGTGCGGAGTGCTGGACTGTGGTGCAATCCGATGCAGCTGCTCTTGGAGTGTTCGAGAGAAAAATTCTCCGCAAAATCTTTGGCCCAATCTGCGTTGGCGATGCTTATCGCATCAGATGGAACCACGAGCTGTATGAGCTGTACGGGGATGTTGATATAGTTAGCCGAGTCAAAATTCAAAGACTCCGCTGGCTGGGTCACATCGCCCGTATGGAAGAAGACGCTCCGGCTCGTAAAGTATTTGATGCGGTAATCGTCGGGAAACGGAGGAGAGGACCACCCCGGATACGTTGGCAGGACCAGGTGATGGAAGCCCTGTCTGCATCTGGTGTTACCAACTGGCGAGGGCGTGCCCAGGACAGGGAAGCGTGGAGGCAGACTGTGCAACAGGCTGTGACCCGATAGGGTTGGGATGGCCAATAATAATAATAATAATAATGCTAAGGAGAGTAAGTATAGATTAGAAGTAGCCTATAAAAGAGCTAGAGTTATGTTAGAAGCAAATAAGAATAAAAATAAAATTCTATATGATCATAAAGTAAGGGATATAGATATATCAGAAGGTGACCAAGTTTTATTAAAAAACGAGACAGGTCATAAGTTAGATCCTAAATATACAGTTCCGTATATAGTAACGGAAATAGGAGATAGAGATAACATTATAATAACAAATAATAAACATAGGAAACAAACAGTTCATAAGGATAGATTAAAAATCTTTATTTCATAAATTGCACTCAGTATGGCCATATAAAGACACACATACATAGATAAATAAAAAAACATATTCTTTTAATAATTTCATTTTCTTTAATTCTAATAAGATAATACAAAAACAAATAAATAAAAAAGAGAATGTATTGCTTAGAAATTTTTATTATAAAAATAACTTCATTATATTACGATATTTTTCTAAAGGAGAGAGATGTAGTATGCACATATATTGAATACCCATTGTACCGAAAATACTTAAAGAGTACGCACTGTAACACTTTGTTGCAGTGTTTACATATTTCAAAGTCCCGGTCATAAACCCTAAGTGGCCGAAATATGAACCGATCGTTATGGCTTAGCCCACACACGGGAAGTGCTAGCGTCGGCGTATTTGCAACGAACGGACAGCTATGCATACCCCTCGCGCCGCCACTTGAGAGCGCATAGCAATATACATAAGTATATAGATACAAAGCCAAATATCTGCCGCCGCCTGCGAGTAGCGCAGCTATGAGACTTAGCCTTAATTAGACTTAAAGAATATTGTAAAAATCAGAGAACTAAATCAACTAAATAAAATCCAAACAAATCTGAACTGTAAAATGAACCTATTTCAACTCATCCAAATGCAAGGAAAAAGATCAACAAGGAAAATTGTTGTAAAACTGAGCCTGTGAATTAATTGTTTAAATAAAAACACTGTTTTATTAAGTTATTCAATTTGTAATTATTTTATTCTTTTCGTTTGCACACACAACCAGCCAGTTTCACGTTTTACAAAGAAGAAGCGGTAACACACGTAAGTGTGACCGATCGATGATAGATTTGTAATATCGATTTTTGTAGACG
Organism: Drosophila atripex; assembly: GCA_035045925.1. Classification (NCBI taxonomy): domain Eukaryota; kingdom Metazoa; phylum Arthropoda; class Insecta; order Diptera; family Drosophilidae; genus Drosophila; species Drosophila atripex. The sequence goes on from JAWNOP010000021.1 coordinate 478,881, forward strand.
TATTTATATTACATCTGGTATATGCTAAAATATATTCAACACGCCCCCTCAAAAATTGAATTACAAATATTTTACTTAAATTATATATATTCAACTTGGCTTGTGTGCATCTAGGGAAGTTTACAATTTTCTGATTCAGCATTCGCTGCATGGATTGGGGAAAAACCCCCGAAAAACCCAATCAAATCACTTTTGATATCTTAAATAATAGTTACAGTTTCGTTTCTGTTGACAATTCATAAATTCAAAAATATTGGTTACAGATTTAAGTTCATAAACATAATATTGACTTCAAATCATTTTTCCTTTTTAAATTAAATGAAATTATTAATCAAATTAAAATTAAATCAAATTATCATCTAATTATTTTCTTTAAGGATACCAAGTTTCCCACTCAGTTGTAGAAATTTAGTTGCTGGCAACGGCTTTGTAAAATCGTCTGCAAGTTGATTCTCTGTAGGAATATACTCAAGACAAATATCACTAGTTTCTATTCGTTCTCCTATAAAATGATATTTAATATCTATATGTTTCGACCTTTTTTGGCATGATGGGTTGTTAGCAATACTAATGCAGCCTTGATTATCTGCATAAATTTCTATAGGTTTTTCAATATCAATATGTATACTTTTTAATAGGGACTTCAACCATAATGCTTCCCTGACTGCTTCAAATAAGGCCATGTATTCTGCTTCAGTCGACGAAGCAGCTACGGAATTTTGCCTTTTTGTATTCCAACAAATTAAATTAGAATTAAACATTTTAAAAATATAACCAGTGGTACTCTTTCTGTCACTTTCATTTCCACCCCAGTTAGAATCTGCATAACCCTTAAATATTTTTTCAGCATTTGGATCTTTCTCGAAAACCATTTTCATATCTATACTACCCTTTAGGTATCTAAGAATTCTTTTCAGACTAGTCCATAGCTCTGCATTATTTTTAATATATTATTTAAGAATATTAACTGCAGTCGCTAAATCTGGACGTGTACATAGCAGCATAGGAGCGTCAGATCGCTTATCTGAATTTAATAATTCGTAATTTAGTTTGCTTTGAAGAGGTGTATCAACTGATTTACAGTCATTCATCTTAAACTTATTTAAAATTGATTTAATATACGAACATTGACTAAGGTGTATTCTATCTTGACCTAGTTTTACTTTTATGCCAATAAAATATCTAATTTCATCAAGGTCTGTCATTCTAAACTTTTTCATTAAATAACTTTTGAACCTTGTCATTCTTTCTATGTCTGCTGTTGCGATTACGAGACCATCTACGTACAGCAGTACATATATATTTTTCTCAATGGAACCGTTATCAAGAATATATATACAACGATCAACTTGTGAGTTATCAAAACCACACTCTTTTATTGCTTTATCAAATACTTCAAACCAGCATCTGGCTGCTTGTTTGAGTCCGTAAATTTATTTATTTAATTTGCATACATTTTCTTTGTCACTTAAGACGCCCTGAGGACTTTTCATATATATGTCCTGTTTTAATGTGCCATTTAAAAAGGCAGTCTTTACAAATTAGTCTTTCTTTAAATTATATTGAACTGACAAGGATAATATGACTCTAAAACTTGTAATCCTAGCAACAGGTGCAAATGTTTCTTCATAATCAATAAGATACTCTTGGGTGAATCCACGTGCTACTAATCTTGCTTTGTATCTTATAGGATTTCCTAATTCATCATATTTAAAAGAGAATACCCATTTATTATCTACTATATTTACATTTTCTGGCTTATTCACAATAGTCCACGTATTGTTTAATTTATGGGCATCTAATTCTGACATAATAGCTTCTTCCCAAAGGGATCTGTCACTTCTGTTCTCTATTTCATCAAATGATTTTGGGACACCATTCAGTGTATGTGCATTTAAAACGAACGAGTTAAGATCTTTATATGATATTCGAGGCTTATTCTGTAGTCTAATACTCTTTCTAGTAGCCTCCTCGTCACCAGTCTTTACTAAGTCTTTGTTGCTTTGACTATTAACAATAACACTAGGCTTTTCAAATTCACTACTTTCCTTACTCTCATTCGGTAAGTTTGTTGGCTCACTCTTCCTACTATCATTCAGAAGTTTGCCTTGACTTTCGTCCTTACTTTCATTCAGGATATTATTTTCATTGGTCTTCTTATTCTCATTCGGAAGATGTATCTCATTATTTTCCTTACTATCATTCAGGAAATTATTTTCATTAGTCTTCTTACTCTCATTCGGAAGATATGTAATATTATTTTCCTTACAGGAGATCCATATTAGAAATTTTAGCTCTAGAATTTATCATATTTCGCTCATCTATAACTACATCTCTAGCAACAAAGAATTTTCATTCAGTTACATTCCATAATTTATAGCCATTATTATCAAAACCAACAAGAATACCCTTAATTGACTTTTCATCAAATTTCCTTTTTCTAGTTTTGTTGTGGACATACACAGTCAAACCAAAAACTCTTATAAACTTTAAGTTTGGCTTTCTTTCGTGCCACATTTCATACGGTGTTTTTGTGCTATTTCCAAGTGCTCTAGTTGGAGTTCTATTTATTAAGAATGTTGCTGTCAATACAGCTTCATCCCAGAATTTTTTTTTCAAGCTTAGCACCATTCACCATAGCACGAGCCTTTTCAGTAATGGTCCGAATCATTCTTTCAGATACAGATCTTTGAACATATTAAATACGTCTGATTTGTTTTTCATTAAATATGTTACACAATAGTGTGTATATTGATCGACAAAAATAACATAATAATTTTTATCATCAATTGTAGTCGGTGTTATTGGACCACACACATCCGAATGGACTACAAATAGTGGTCTCTTAATAAAATCTTTTATTTTACATTATTCAAAAGGTAGCCTTGCTTGTTTTCCATTTACACAAGCCTCACAAATATCATCGACAGGGTATACTTTATCCAGAAGATTATTATTAATAAATAAATTATTTCTTTTTATTTCTAACATTTTCCCTTTACTAACATGCCCCAACCTTTCATGCCACAAACGATACATATTTTTATCTTGTGCATTTAATGTGTATGCTGTAAATTTTAAAACTGATATATTGTACATACCTGTACTTTCGGCCACAATCATATCACCCTTGGTGATTTTTACTCCAGTTTTGTTGAACTCAACAGTCATACCTGACTCTTAAAGACGCTTTACAGATATCAAATTGTCAGCAACCTCTTCACAGAATAGGACGTCTTCAAGCGTTATTTGATGGCCATTGTATAATTGGACGATTCCCCGCTTGGTTGCAAATATATATTGTCCATGCTTAGCCACAGCAACTCTTATTGGAGAATCCAATTCCACATAATCAGCCACATTATTGATTAAATGGTCAGTAGCTCCAGAATCCAGGATGAAGTTCCAATTTTTGCTCGTATTTGTATTTGGTTCACTATTCACCATAAATGCGAAACCTGACTGGGTTGTTGCCGTTTGTGCTTGCTTGTTATTATTGTTATTTTCTTTATTTTGTTCATTTATTATTCTTTTATACGCATAGCAATCCTTTTTTTTATATGCCCATCCTTTTTGCAATGATGGCATTTTATATTATATTTAACTTTTCCTTTATATGGTTTGCGGTCAACATTGCCTTTATTATATTTATATTTATTGTATTTATAGTTGTTATTATTTTTGTATTTATAATTATGTTTATAATTATTATTAACAGTTGCTTTCATAATTTTCTTGCTAGTATCTGCTTTCATTTTTAAGTCTAATCTCATGATCTAATAATCTGTTTTTGACAAACGCTAGAGATAAATTTTCATCAGACAATGTTTCTATAACTGTAATTACACCATCATATGTATTTGGCAAAGTAAGCAATAAGTGAGACACCCTGTCCATCTCTTCGAGTTTTGCACCAGCAGCAGCTAACTCACTCATTAACTCACCAAACACATTTAAGTGGCTCACTAGTGCTGTCTCACTCCTTAACTTTAGTGATAAAAGACGCTTGCGGACGGACAACTGAGATGCAAGACTTTTGCGCTCATATATCGCATCTAAGTTCTTAAAAATTTGACTCGCCGTCTTTCCGGCGAAATTAAGAAACGCGTCACCGAGATACTCGATTAAAGTGCTCTTTGCACATCTTTCTGCTTTATTCCAATCTTCATCTAATTCCTTTGGTTCCTGCTCATCAATTACTTTTAACACATTTAATTCGGCAAGAAGTGCACGAATTCTAAATTTCCACATAGCATATTTTTCGCCATCAAAAGGTTTTATGTTACGCTTTGCTCTGTCGGCCATATTTTATTTCGGAATTTCACAATAATTTATATGGGAACAAAAAAAAACTTATAATTATTATTAATCTTTGAAATATATGATTTTAGTGAACTTTGCCCATAACCTGTTGTAAAACTGAGCCTGTGAATTAATTGTTTAAATAAAAACACTGTTATTAAATTAAGTTATTAAATTTGTAATTATTTTATTCTTTTCGTTTGCACACCAGCCAGTTTCACGTTTTACAAAGAAGAAGCGGTAACACACGTAAGTATGACCGATCGATGATAGATTTGTAATACCGATTTTTGTAGACGTATTTATATACCAGATGTATCCGGTATATGCCAAAATATATTCAACAAAATATATCAAAATATTCCAAAGGCCGTGAGTTTATGAAAGCACCAATGTGACTCAGCAGAGTTCGAAGCTCCTCAAATCCCAGAACTGAAGATCCAACAGCCCGGTAAAAATGATGCTTTGCGGTTTTGACAGCCGCTTTCCAGAGTCCATCACAATGCAGAGATCGAGGAGGAATAAAATGCTACTACACGGACTCAATCGCGCAAATTCCAAAGACACTCGCTGATGCTCATCGCTTAGGAAGAGTTGGATACGCTCTTTCCGCTCGTTTTTAGCTCCAAAAATGCATGTCGATAGATTGGAAGCCAAACAAATAAAGACACTCACGTTACATTTTATGGGACCTTTATTTTGAACTTCTGGCTTATAATAAAATGGGCCGCAACAATCCACACTAGTAACTCCAAGGACCTGGCACCCGATGACTCTATGCTCCGGGAGATGAGCCATAATGTGCAACCGAGACTTAGTACGGATGCATCCGATGCGTTTCTGCAATGCTTTCGTTACAGTTTTCCTTCCCCCGATTGGCCAGGATTGGGATCGAATAATAGCTAACAGAACTCGAGGCTCTGTGTGTAGATTCAGCTCTGGTTCAAACTTGTCCAAAAAGGGAGAGGATGAGGGAAGTATGCTGGCTGACGAGATCTCTCTTCCTTTCTGAAGTGCCTTTGTGTCATCCCAAAAATACACATGCTGCACTAGTCGCAATAGTTTCTGGGTTCCAAGCTTGATTGTCAAGCTTGGGTTGTCGCATGCAGTGACACCCTGACGGACTCGCTGTTAGAACTTGTGCACATAAGCGAATACGCTGGTGTGCTGGAAACGAGTTTGCGTACTTGGAACCAGCAGTCACCTCAACGTACGTTTGATTGTGATTTGGATTAGCAGAACCCCTGCCCTTACCTCCAGAGTTGGTTTTTCGTATGAAACCGCTGCTGGCTACTGATCTTTAAGTCCAAAAAGAAACGCAGGACCATGGGACCACAGGTTATGCTCTCGCCAGACAGGATGCCTGTCGGGTTCAAAGACGTCGGATCATATCGCGATATCATCGTTTTGGATTGAACTTCTGGATTGTCATAACCCGATTGACAATTAAAACATTGATTCCAGGACAGCGCCAAATCACAATCCAACCAGATTAAATATTTGCCATCGTAGCAACTCTGATTCAGATAACTCCAGTTTCGGCACCGTAACAGTTTTCAGAGGCGCGACTCGGGACTTTGAGTAGATAAATGGGTCTCAGACCTGGTACCCTTCGATGTGACTTAAATTCAAGCATCATACGCCTCGATACTGGCGTCAGAAAACACATGAATCTCCACTTCAGACTGTGATGATAATAATCATCTAGGGAATTCAGCACGCCTGCGCCATGGCGAAGCTGGAAAAATCATCTCTCAATCGGAGTGAAGAGCTCTGGGCAGACATTCATCCCAAAACTTCTCACGGCATAGCTTCTGAAGAAAGATCTTTGCTTTCGTAATGACAGGTCCAAACAGCTCAATCGGATCATGCACCCGGGCTGTTAAGGAAGGATAATGAGCCTAGTGGGTTTTGAGGTTGATTGAAGCCCTTCAAACGAAGGGTCCTCCAGCTCCACCTTTGTCCACTTTACAATGCACTCGGCGCAGTCTTCGGTTTCTCAAAATTTACGGAGCATACACTCTAAGCTGGCTTGTCTTCTTCACGATGTCAAAGCGGGCTATGGCTACGAACGACTCTTTCTCCAGATGTGAAGCGCCGCCACACCCAACCCATCCAAGCCGTGATTTCTGCAGCAACGGTAGGCCAGCTGACAGCTGGATTTGCCCAACACACAGCAGCTCATAGAAAAGACTGGCTCCGATAAGTAAATCGATACGTTGCGGTCGGAAGAACTTGGGATCAGCCAAAGTGAGGTTGGACGGAATATTCCAACTGGAGGCATCCAAGCTAAAACTAGGCTGAAGATGAGTGATATTGGTGGCAATGACAGCGTTGACAAGGGCCGAATATTCGGAGCAATGGCATCATAGGAGCACATCAAGAGAGAAACCGTCCGTCGCGAAGCCAGTGTTGCCAATGACGATTTGCTTCTACAAAGCTCCCGCTGACTAGCCAGACGAGGCATAATCATGTGCACCTGCGGTCCTGAATCCAAAAGAGCTCGGCAAGAACAAAAGATCCAACACAAAAAATGCATCAGACTGTGATGCCTCCTCCCACAATGGCGACAGTTATGAGTTAGGCACTCACGCAGGTGATGGCCAGTTTGGAGACATTTCCGACATAAGTTGAGTAGCCAAGCTAGTCAATTCAGGGGAATTGACAGAAATCTCGGGCATGCAGGAACTAGATGGGCCGCCCACCGCATATTATACAGGCAGTGGAAGGGGAATTAGTAATGATAAAGGACGCTCTACTGTTATTTGTGACTCTTCGTCTTCCCACCTGAGTACCTGGCGCGAAAGCGGTCCAAAACTTCTGCCATCGACTCCCAAGTAGGGATGAGATCCGAGTAGCTGAGTCCAACCTTTGCAGGAGCACGTGGACATTGATGCGATCTGAACTGTGTCCCTAAATTTTTCAAGGCATATGGGCATTGAACTTATCTGAAGGGCCCCGAAGCGCTGCCACTGAGCCACCTTCCAATGGATTGAGGCCCAGAACCTCGTTCACATGTGCCTGAAATATCAACCGACGGTTACTAAATCGTTTCATAATTCTCCTTGGATATTTCTATGGAACGGACTACCTCTAAAGCTGAGTGCCGAAGACAAGATCGCAACCTCTGAATCTTTTCCACCTGACTTATATGAAGATTGCAGCCCGCGATTATTGAGAAAACCGAGTGAGACTCAGCCAATTCCGAATATCCTCCGATTAAAGTAGGAAGGGGAAGTGAAGGCAAGTCTTAACAACTCCGACTGATCGCTCGGTCCATCGGAATATTGGAAACGCCGCTGGCAAGGGTGGAACGGCAAGGGTTTTGTGCGCACTGCGATTTTACTTAATCTTTTATTTATTAACGTCCTATAATAAAGTGTGTTTTTTTATATTTTTTTTATTTTATTTATTTATAATCACAAAACCAACTTTTACATTTCAAACATCCGTATCGCTTTGCGTGTGCAGAGGTATTTTTGGAGGTAGAATAAGATTTTTAATAAATTTGTTCCAAACCTAGCTCTGCTCTGCTTTTTTATCTTTTTTGGTGTTGCTTTTTTGTCGCTCAGTAGAGATACTTATCTCTACTCTTGGGGCTTAACTACACTTACCCACACTAATCGTTCTCTTTAATCTCCTTTTTTCGTGTTCCTGGTACAGTGGTTCAAGGTACGTTCAAAAATATATAACGAATGTCTCATCCAAAAGTCACTGGATTATCATCTGCTAACAACAAACCATTTCGCTCAAGATCATTTTTTGGCCCAGTTCAGTCCCTTCACTCGCCTTGCTGCAATGCAAAGGTTTAAGTTTAGTCAGCCATCCTCTCCGAAAAGGTCACCCAAGGTGCAAATCGACCGCAAGCGTTCAAACAAAAAATGGCGAGCACATACTAGCCCGAGCATAACTTAACTGAGGGTCACAAATGAGTTTTAAATCTGTAGATTTTGTTCAACGTTTACAACAAAAAGAAAAAGATACACACCGTGGTGAAATCGAGAATCAGTAGTAGTGAGTTTCCGTTCGACTTTTGGATTTTGAAAACAATTTCACCCCGACCAGTCAGTGAATTTACCCTTGGCAGACCCATATTTTTATAAACCTCTGTGGATAGATATGTTAGTTGGAGCTGTGTCATTTTTCGAACTTTTGTCCATCGGTCAAATAAAGCTAGGTCCAAACCATCTGGAAAATATAAGGAAAATTGCTTAACTCCTCAACAGCCGGTCTCTAGCTTGAATTGCTAAGGAGAAATACTAGAATCAATGGAGAATAATTTGAAAAAATTCTGATCGTTGGAAGAAGTTTCCGACTACTAGAATACTGCCTTCAGGTCGATTTCAAGTCTGACTTCCATTTAAGTCGAATATAAGCGTAAGTCGAATAAAAGGGAACTCATTCGAATAGCCAAACACCAATTTCTGTCGCTTTAGAGAAGAATATCTCGATATGTGAACTTAAAGAAAATGTATTTGGAATTTATGGAAAAATACGAATCCCTAGTTATATGTCCCCTGCAAGCAATGATGTTCTTGCTATTTCACGGTCTTACGGCCTCAAAGTACAACAACCAATGTGTCCTATAAGACATCCACACAGAAATGTTTAAGTGATTTGAATGGTGGGTCCAAAAATTCAGGTAGAGCTTTACTCAACTCATCTTGGGTTTGCTTAATTCCTACTCGATAATCATATCGATGTAATGGTGCTTTCAGAAACACACCTTACAAAGAAATACAATTTTCAACTATGAGACTAAACATTCTACGGAACATATCATTCAGATGATAAATCACATGGTGGGACTGAAATTCTGATCAGAAGCCGTATTTAGCACCAATATTGTAACAAATTTGCTATAAACTACCTACAGACCACATATATAAATATACAACTAAATACTATAAACTCACTTAAACTTGCCGCCGTATACTGCCCCCCTCGCTTTTGGATCTTTCATCTGATCACTCGTCTGTTCTGCTACTTCTACTCCGACATCCAGGGACATTGGAACAAATTATAATTGAAATCACAAAAAACCCACTGGGTTAAGTGCAGAAGTATGTTAGCTCACATATCGAGCTAAGTCCTCTTCCGCCCGAGCTTTAATACCTCAAATTAAAAATACTCAACAACCGAAAGAAGACAAATCTACAAATTTAAAAGCGACGCATACGTCGAAAATGACAATACCACAGATCACCATCTGCAAATCAAAGCTTAAGATATGCCTTACGACAACTTATTTAAGCTTTAAAGAAAGCAGAAGCAGAAGAAACCACAACCACTACATAGAGAATTTCATTTCATCACTATGGAGAGCTCACCTCTGAGCTCACCGAAAGAAACTGTTATGGCTATTAAAAATTACCCAGGCATATTAGAAATTACACAGGGTCAGCAGGTAAAGACTGAGCCAGCACGTTTGCTAACCACTTAAAAGTGTTTCTCAACTAATTCCTGCCACTAGCGCTTTTACTTTGCCGACTTTATCTTATGAGCCTCATCTTCAGATTGAGCCAATTGAGTTTCGCCCAAACCAAATGGACATCATTATCAAAAATCAACTGAATCTAAAAAAATCCACAGGCTGCGACCACATAACTCAGTCCACATAACTCAATCAGCCGCCTCTTCAATGCCATCGCAAAACTTGGCATTTCCCAGTGAGATGGAAAAACTTAATTATAATAATGATAGCAAAGCCTGGAGAAGCCAATTTCCTGCGCCGACTTTCTTGCTTATCTAAACTCTTTGACAACTGCATATTGACTTGACAATTAGGGTTTCGTGAAAAATACGCAACAATTGAACAGGTTAGCCGGATAACAACAGCGAACAATTCGGAACGCGTTTGAAAAACGGGAGTACTGTACTGCCATATTCTTGGAAGTCTCTTAAGCATTTGATAGAGGTGAACTGGTGATATCACTATAGGAGCTGGAATTTCTCAAGGCACCGTGCTAAGGCCAACATTATATGTCCTCTATATAGCAGACATCCCGACAAGCACACGACTAACTACATCTATGTTTGCTAATAATATAGCTATTCTAAGTCGCACTAATCGCCCAATGCAAGTAACTGCGCAGCTAGCTTCACATCTGGTTGAAGTTCAAAATTGGCTATCAGAATGGTGTTCGCTCAGCATATGTTCTAAGGCGGGCTCACCCTTGCCTTTTATCTGAGTGCTTACACATCATAAATATTATTATTTGCCTCGCTCCATTTCATATGCGCCCAAAAATAAACAATATTATAATGTTATAAAAATCAATAATTTTGTGTTATTGTTTGGATGGAACGGCAATCACAATGATCAATCAACGCCTTTTGTATTAATTTGCCAAATTTTGTTATTGCCATTATGTTATTATAATAACAAAAATAACTTGATATTAGAATTGGCATTGCACAAAATTTTAATATTATCAAAATCCTTATATCCCAATTGCAACGTCCAGAAATAACAGCTGTGTTAACAAATTGGGAACAGTATGGAATCGACAATCGGGTACACCGCAAATGGTAAGCAACCAACACGGTAACCTGACCAACACGGGACTCCTGGAGTTATAGGCCCGCGACCCCGCACTTGAGTTTCTTTCTATTATTTGCCTGCCCCCAGATATGGTTACGGAGGAGGGGCCTTGTTCTCGTGGCGTGGAGTTAATAAAATTAATTTTATATAATTTGTACAAAGAAAATAAATATTTATACCCCAATAAAGTGTGCAACGCAGTGAGGGAGACATAAAGTATATACATATATTCTTGATCAAGATCATCTTCTGAGTCGGTATATGCATGTCCGTCTATCTGTATGTTTCTACGAAAACAAGTCTCTGAGTTTAAAAGCTATTGACTTGAAACTTTACTTCACATCCTTCTATCTATTGCAGGCAGTATATAAGTCAGAACAGCTGGAGTCGGTCGACTGTAGCTGCCATATAACAAATTGCTCGGAAATGCCATAACTTCGTTGTTTTTTAAGAAAGAAGGATTGGGCTTGCTATAAGTTCTACTTTGGGCAAACTTATTCGATATGGCATTTTTCATTTTTCACTGTTATTTTTTACCACTGTACAAAGGTAACAGAATAGACAGGAAATGTGACTTTTGTCACCTTAGGATTAAAAATGCAAAGTAGGCGTTGGATTTATTTATGAACTCTTTGTCAAAGTTATCAATATATATTTAATAATAAAATCAAACCTTTCAATCTGATACAACACAAGATTTATTAAAAATAAGTCAATCAAATAATTAAATTTTTCTACGAGTCCCACAAATACAAACTGTCCTTTATTATGGCGTTTTCAACTCAAAAGGAGTTTTTTCACGTGCCTTTTATGAATGAGAAAGAGGAATTTGATTGCCTTGATTCGTGTGTTAAGCTAAAGTCGTATCCATCAAGTATTGATGACAGGTCATGGGCCGCCAGCCAAGAAAAGAAATCCAGATTTGTAGCGGATTTAATCGCATGCAATTCACCTGTTATAGGAAAGAGACCTGATAGCGGATATACCATGAAAAAATCTGATCCCACAAGCTTAGCACCAGAAGAGGAGTACGGTAGTAGCCTCCTATTAAGAGACAGCCTCATTAACACTGCGGATGATACAATTAGGCGAATGCAAGATATTATGATTAAAAATAATATGTTACAACATGAATTGGATAAATCTGATGATAAGCTTGATGCGGTCAATGAAGAAAACGCAGAAATTCTTCGGATTCTAAGTCAACGCTATAATCCGGATAAAAGCAAGCAATTGAAAAAAAAAATTAAAGAACTTGCCGACGAGAAGAAGATTAACCCTGAAGATGAAAAGCAATTAAATGACTTACAAAGGTCAATAGATGATATGATAAAGGCCCACGATATTCTCGAAGCTGAAAACTCCAACTTAAAGCGCCTTATTGAAAAACAATCGATTCGTTGTAGACTAGATAGTATAGAAGTGGATCCTGAAAAAAGTACTGACTTACAATACCTGCAAAATAAAATTGACAATATGGGAAAGGAATTGGCTTTGCTTCGGAAAACTGAAGATGATCTAATGAAAAAATGTTCCAAGCTAAGTGAATTCGGAAAAAGCAATGTTGTTGATAGGAATAATTTTTCTCCCGAAAAAGACGTTTCTAATATACAGAGAATTTTGGCCGAGCGCGATGCACTGCGTAAAAAATGTAAGAATTTGGAAGCTCTTGATGACAAAATTAATCAATTGGAACAAAAAGCAAACGAAGCTGAAAACCTCTCGGGAGACCTTGAGGATAATCTAAACCAACAAAACCAATATATCAATGAGATGCAACAGGAAATGCAAGATCTGCAAAACTATTATGAAAATGAAGTAGATAAGGCAAAAGGAAATGAAGAAATGCTCAAGGTAAGAATGTGTCACTTACCTTATAAAATTCTTTAAAATATCTTTATAAATGTATTTCATTCGACGGCCTTTCAAGTAGGAAACGTTATGCTGATCTTCCGTGCGTAATTGTTTTCAATGAGAGCACCATTGCGTTATTCAACATTAATATATTACGGGACATTTATTGTTGGCACTTCGAATATTTGATGAAATTTATTTTGGTTGTGATTGGTTACTGATGCTTTAGAATCTAACAATATTCCTTTGTTCTATAATAATGTGCTTTGCTTCATTATACTCTTTCACTATACCTTCATAGGTAGGTTACTCGATGACTACGTTAAAATGAATAGATGAATGAATTTTAAGAATTAAGAATGCGTCAGATTGTTGCTTTTCCCACTGATTCTGATACCCTGTTGTGGTACTTTGTTGTGATTTGTGCTATCTCTTTTCTGACGAGTGATATGTGAAGGTCCCTGTGAATGTTTACATTCCGAACGTACCACGATGCCCCGGTGATGGTTCTGAGAATTTAGGATTGAATTCTTTATATTATATCCACGCTGCTGTTAATGGCATTCCCCCACAACTGAGATCCGTACATCCAGATTAATTTCAAATCAGTGTTGTATAGAAGTACCTTATACTCCAGGCTAAGGGGTGAGCGGCTATTGATAAGCTAGTGGAGGCTGCTGAGCTTTAAGCTTTAAATCGATGTGGCTTTTGGCATCGATGTGGCTGCACCAGCTAAGACATGTATCGAGGTGTACGATAAGATATGTTACTTCATTTGCTTTCGGAACCACTTTATTGTTTAGAGTAAGCTGAGGGCTGTCTTGCCTGTTAAGTGTGAACCTTACGTGTTTACATTTAAGTTTGTTAACTTTGATTCGCCAGTCGGATACCCATTTCTCCACTGCCACCAGGTGTTTAGCAAGTTGCGCCGTTGCTTGCTTGGGTCACCTCGAGCGGCTTAGGATCGCTGAGTCATCAGCAAAAGTGAATGTGGTTAACTGCATGCTCGTTGAGATGTCCGCAGTGTAGATAAGGTAGAGTGTTGATCCTAATACGCTGCCTTGAAGAACTCCGGCGCTAATGATGTAATCATCGGTCATGGAAGCATTAAATCTAACTGAGAATTTTCTGTTGTAAAGGTATGACTTCAGAAGTTTGTGAGTGTTGGTTGGGTGCATGTCTGTTATTTTGTACATTAAACCTTCTAACCATACTCTGTCGAAAGCTTGTGACACGTCCAGAAATATCGCAGTGCAGTACAATCGAATGCATTTCGGATTTCTGAAGTTATGCGGTTGACTTGCTCGATGGTTCCAGGTTTTTCTCGAAAACCGTATTGATGAGTCTGAATTTTGTTTTGGATTCTGAGATATGGGGAAATATGAGCCAAGAAGCATTTTTCGAAGACTTTTGATAGACACGTTAGTAAATTAATGGGTTATATGATGATGCAATTGTGCGGTCTTTGCCAGGTTTCGGTATGATTATGATGATCGACTTTATCCATCTCTCTGGGAAGTGTCCATGCATTGCAGAGTTATTGCATTGCAGAGTTGGCAGATAGTTCGAACTGCACAGAGAGGAAGTTCAAAAATCATTTTTAGTGATATAAGGTCGCATCCTAAAAATTTTGTTGATTTTTTTTTTGTTGAGTTGTTCATTTATGAATTTGACTCATGTGAGTAACTCATGTGGTCTCGATATCTGATTTTGCTGGCAGTGAGATCCCGTTTAATGCTGTATTGGGCTGAAATACATATTGAAGACGTTCTGCAAATCTGTCGGCTCTTTCTCCGTCGCTGCGCGCCCAGTTGCCTGTGGATGTCCTAATTGGATGTCCTAATGGCATTGCTGATTCTAATGGTGCGCTGAGTGTGCTCTCCAAAGTGGGAACTTTGAGCTCGTTGGGGATAACTGCTCTATGTAATGTTTTTGGGACCTTTTTCTTCATGACATAATGCAGCTGAGAGCCTTCGTGTAGCATCATTTAACCTTTGTTTTGCAGATGGGGATCTGTTGGATTGCCAGTCTCGCCGTGAGCGTCGCTTTACTAGAACAAGCTGTTTGTGGAGTTGACATGCGAGCTGCTGCGACCAAGACGGATTCGAGATTGATTCGTCAATCGGATTCGTCAATCAAACGTGAATTCAACTCAATATGCGAAATTGCATATTTTTAATACTTAAGCCAGTTGATTTTATTCCTTGTTATTGTGAATGGTTTGTCTACCGCAACTGGATATAGATTTAGTTTAAGGGGTACAGGCAAGGGATAAGACGACAGATCTAATAAGGAGTTGGCACTTATCAGGTTGCGTGGAATGTTTTTTTTGACTACAAAATCTATCAAGTCTGGCAGTTTTCTTTGATCTGTTGGCCAATATGTCCCACGTGATACAAAGTCTAGCTCGTTGGTCGCTTTTATTATTGCATTGTACAACTGCCTTCCCTTTGGAGTCACAAGTCGAGATCCCAGTGCGTATGCTTGGCATTAAAATCTCCTGCTACCATGAAATAGTCCATGAATTGGGATTAGGATATTGTAAACCAAGGAGGACTGTAGACGGCGGCAAGCTTTAAGGAACGGTGATCCATGTGTACATCTATAGATGTAGCTTGCATGTAGTTAGTGGCGAAACTATTGTGGAAGGATTGTTTAATGCGATTTTTAATCAGAATCCCAGTGCCTCCGTGTGCTTTTCCATTCGGTGATTCGTGTTATAGAAGAAGTAGTCTCTAAATTGTATTTACTTGTAAGATGAGTTTCTGCTAGTATCATTACATCGATATGGTTATTATTCAGGGATTAAGATAACTCGAGTTTGCGCTGTGAGACGCCGTTGGCGTTCCACAGTGATATACGGAGTGGCGCCATTGATTACTTAGTCTATTTTTGAGTAACTAGCTGCTCAATCAAAACGTTCTGGTTTTGCATAAGATCTTGCATAGTTATCTGCATGAATGACATGAAATCCATCATACTTTGTTGAAAATTACATACCATTGTTTAAATTTTATTCGTAGACTGTTTTCCTTGTGGATGAGGGGAAACTGATGATCGTGGCTTGGTGGGAGCGGTACCGTGCTGAAGCGTGCAATATTACCTTCTCTGGCGATATTCCTGACAATTATTACACTGCACCGGCCCATTTCTTTTATGCGTCTCTTTTACGGTTATTCTACGGTGTAGTAGGAACTGGAGAGTGAAAATTGGATGCACTTCATTTTTTTCAGAGGCTTGGATTTGGTATCGGGTGCAAGTTCTACCTTCAAAGGATGTTGAGGCTAGCTTTCTCTATTCAAAATGTTCCAGCTGGTGTTACTTCCTGATCTTTACCTTTATTACCTTCTTTTGCTGGGCTTTACTACCTCTTAATTGGTACGTGTAGAAGTTTTTATTGTTGTCGTTTTAATACTTCGACAAAATTTTGTAGTTTACTTCCATATTAGTCTGAACTTTTGTTTCGTGAATATTTCCCTTTATTAATGGAATTATGTGGAAACTGTTTGATCCGATTAGATTAAGTATTGAGTTTACGAGAGCATTGGAACTTTTCTCTCGAATGTAAATCGGCGGCTTAGGCTTTTTATTATCCCCTGCGATGTATTCACGAGGTATATCATTGGATTTGTCTGACAAAATAGCAAATCTGTTTGTTTCAATGGGCTTCCTTATTGTAGATTGTTTTGGGGTGCCACGAGTAATTTTAGCAGAATTACTTACTCTAGAGTTCTGCGGGCTGAGCTTACATTTTATTTGTATACACCGATCCATACCAGTCTGCACAGCAGAACATTCTTTTGAAGAGAGCACACGAGAGCAAGGGGCAAGTCGTTAATAAATCGTGTAAAAAGTAACGGCCCAAGATGGCTTCCTTGGGGCACCCCAGATGTATCACCCAGTGGGATGATACGGATCCTCAGGGTTAGAAATGGGCAAAGTTCTGATAAGAGTAATTCCACCTGGATCAGAAACGAAATACAAGTCAAGCAGCGGACCTAAGGAATTTCTAACGTGGTTAATTTGCCCGCGTGACATGTCGAACATACCCTCAGGGAAGTGGTGCAAGTTAAGCAGTAAGGACGGTGAATTCTCAACATGGGACCACATGAGATCTGGCATATTGAAGTCCCCAAGAGCTACCAGCTGGTCCCCATCAGACAATCGGTTGCCAGTATTTGGGCGGCTCCAGGTGGCATTTAAGAACAGATAACGTTTAAAGACTGACCGTACAGAGTAAATTTAACGCACAGAAAATCGATGTCACCAAACTTTAGTGATTTTACCCCTTCAGAAGCGAATTTGGAGTCTACAGATATTAGAACTCCTCCTCCCCTTCGCACTGTTCTATCACGTCTAAAAGTGGTGTACTTATTTGGAAAAACGCGGAGCTTAAGATCTCCCGCTTTAACAAAGTTTCTGTAAACACTATAATGTGAGATGCAAAGGAAGAACTATCAGAATACAGTTTGGGAAGTTTACTACGGAGCTTCACTCCCACAGGCTTGGTAATTTTTTTCTTCACCGTACTTGGCTGATGTTCTTGGACCAAAATGTAATCTGGCCAAAAAATTGGCGGAACAGATCGTCTTGAACATCTGCACGGACACACGTATTTCGAAAGATGACGTGTGACTGGTGTATGTATGGTGTATTTAAATATCATAATATCTGCCACCTTAATATCGGCTTTTGTTTTGGCTTTGAAATAAGCCGAGATGTCTATCTCAGAAGTATCAGGGGCAAGCCGAGAAACAAATATGTGTTTTGATGGCGGGATCACCTGCAAGGGTTTTGGTGCCGCCGTAACTAATAATGCAGCATCAGATCGTACCAGGGTTCTGGTCGGTTGAATACCTTGTTCGGTGACTCTTAAGGGGGTTTAAGTAATTTGGTCTGGAGGTATCACTTGGAGTGATGCCACAGAGGACAAATCGGACAATTACTCATTATTACGATTAGAAAGGTTTATCAATAGGATGCTTATTTCACAGAGCTAAAAAAAAATATATAAAAAAAAACCGAATTTACACATAACAATTTCAATTATTATTAAAGGTAACAAATAAAAAAAAATTTTTTTCTGTGTTAATTACACTAAAGATGACTACCATAGAAGTTATTAGAAAGGTTTATAAAAGGGATGCTTATTTCAAAGAACATGTTCAACAAATAGTTAATAAACTAACCAATAAACATCAATCAATTAGAACACCTCCTAATGGAAACATTTTATATCGAAAATTCACCATTAAAACATGGCTCAAAAACACAAAAAGAGATTTTATTAAGCACCATTCCAGGTGTCCAAGTAAAGTCAGTAATAGAAGAATATGAAACAGTAGGCAGAACTTTGATTATGGTAGTATTCAGATAATAATAATCCATATTAACAAAAATCAATGGAATGTATTATATAGTGAATTTAATAAATTAAAAACCGATATTGACAAATTATATAAATCTTTATTACAAAATCGGACAATTCAACAGAATACTATAAACCAACATGCCGAAGTATTAGTAGATCGTTTTAATGAAGAGCATATTCTCGATACACGATCAGAGAGACATTTAGACGAAAAGAATAAATTAGAAAACAAGAATCTCAGGAATTACCAGAAGAGACAGAAGATCCAGATTCTGATAGACTCTTACTCTTAAGGGGGTTTGAGTTATTGGGTCTGGTGGTATCACTTGGAGTGATGCCACAGAGGACAAATCGGACAATTGCTCATTAATACTGAGAAATTCGAAAGCCGAATATTTCCCAGTTCCAGCCCTTGGGGTGGCCAGAGATATAAGCGGCTGAATAATTGTCGGCTGAGTAGGCTGGAGTTAATTCGCCACAAGCACATCACTAATAGCTGATTTCTTACGCTTTGGAGACTCATTTAACAGTTGAATACTGTTAAACTGTTTATCGAGCGCACAGAGTTGGTCATTGATTTTACGAAAACCGATAATCATCTTTTTAAATCAACTTCTAGTCTGTCTCATGAACGATCTTATTTCGTCCTGAACAGCACGACAACCATCACAGCAAATGTGGAGACCAGACCTACGAGAAATGGCATCCGAAACTGAGGCCGTGAACCCGGCACACTTAGCGTGTAAAACATTTTCACACAGCCAGCAGTGGATGGTAGGCTGGGATGACGGGGATGATTACAAGACTTCGATGCACAGACGAGTTTAAAATTTATTAATATTTTTGTTTATATTTTTGATCGTACCTTGAACCATTGTACCTGGGAAACGAAAAGGGAGATGAAATATAGCGATTAGTGTAGGTTAGTGTGGTTAAACCACAAGATTAGAGATAAGAACTCTACTGAGCGACAAAAGAAGCAACACCGTAAAAGATAAAGAGGAAGAGCACAGCTATTTTTGGAAGAATTTTTAAAAATATTTTATTTTACCTCCAACTATATCACTGCACACGCGAAGCGATTCGGATGTAAATTATAATTTTATAAATAAATATAAAGAAACACCGGGTTTTTGACGTAAATAACCAAAAGATGTAATAAACGCAGTGCGCACAAAAGAACGCGTCCGTTCGCTTTGAGATAAACAGAAATGACTCGATTTTCTTATTTTATATTTACACTAACATTGTAATTAACATAGTTTCTATAGGGTTCTGGTATTCTCCGAGTGGATTCTGTTTTGATTGGTATCTAGCATGACCGAGTCCCAAATGTCCATGTCGGAGTCGGCTTCCAAATTTTGTGCTGTAAGGAAACGAATACAATATAGAAAGTCTGAAAGTAATGCGCCAGCGTTGTATAACTTTTATATTACTTTTACTTTTAGTTTATATTACTTTTTCGGGGAAAATACTGAAAGTTCTAGAACTTCCGATTGGTGTCTTACTATTATGAGTGATAATTCTCTGAGGTGGTGATAGTTGTTCTAGAACTTCCGATTGGTGTCTTACTATTATGACTGATAATTCTCTGAGGTGGTGATAGTTGTGATATGATAGAACACCGGGTGACCTTGAGTCCTGTTCTGTAGTCTTAATATTAAGAAAAGTCATTAAATTAAAAATTATTTTCAATAAACAATGAGTTAATAATTTGGTATATATTCTTTAATATGCTGATTTATTGATCTTGTATACATGATTATACTATGTCTATTATTTCGGGTTTGCCTAACTCATCTCGATGGTTATCACTCTTAGGGTATTGGTCATTTGCTTGTCCCTTACGTTGCATACATATTTTTGTACAACCCAAATTACGAATAGTAGAATGTATGAGAGAAGTCTCAGTGTTGCGAATACGAGGTGTTCTTAGGTCACCGGGAAATTCATTGCCCGTCGCCTGGGGCTATGGTCGATACCTAATTGTATTAATAGACTCCTCCGATTTAACGCTTTGATGTGCACTAGTTTCTTCAAAGTATTCATTAATTCAAGCGTTTAAATAGCCTCTAAATTGCCGGATATATAATCGGCTACAAGTCGGTTATGTAATCTGGTACTAGTCGCACTAGATCACAGCAATTAGGGAGAATAATATTAGGATTTGAAAAAAAACTGGACGGAACTAAATTTTAAAAATACCTGGCATCAACTTAAAAATCATTTACAATAAACACTTAAACGATCAAATCCCATTTTTATCTTATTCTGTTGGGAGATACTATAGAAAGTTAGTAATTCGTAATATTTCCTATAAAACGAACATCCTGTTGCTCAAAAGGTAAAGTTCCTCCATCGTCTTGCAATTCCTAACCAGAATCTATTACTTGAACCTGAAATTATTCTGAAGTCTGACGTGCCAGAAGAGGATCGGAAGTCATTTTCAAGGTTTGATGATTGCAGAAATTTTACGTTGACTCGTGGCATCGCTTGAGATCTTGCTACTGATCGCTTGCTATTTGTTAATCTGTAAAGACTATTTTGAGGAAAGGGTACATGAACCGATTGCTGGTTTGTTGTCGCAACTTGCACTTGAACAAATTGGACGTGGAGATAGAATTGAGTTCAAAATGGGTTTGTCTGAGACTGACTTTATTAGTATAAAAGATCAATATTTATGGCTACTTTGATACATGGATATTGCTTAGTCGGTTAATTAATGGAAATATAGCAAAAACATAAAAGTGATAAATTAACAATTTCAAAATGAAATATTCTGCACTGATTTCTCGGTTGCATTGACTTGCACTGTCAGCAGTTCTTGCTGCCGTTCAGTTTGATGTTTCTGAAAGGTTTGGTTTTTAATGTTCATCGTTCTTTTTGTAGGCTATGACCTAACATTGTCTTTATTATATACTTATAGTGCTTGTGTTTTTGTTGTGTGTATATTTGTGTTCTTGGGTCTTTATATTAAATGCACATGACTTAACACTATTTTTATTTAAAGGGCTTTAGTCCACCTCAAACAATACTATGTGCATTATCCTTTTTTCAATCGGCCGTCTGTATGATCCATCCGTCCAGAAACTATGCCGTGAAAAGTTGTCCTGGGATAAAAGTCTTCATCAAGCTCTTTACTCCGATTGGGAGATGATTTCTTGCAGCTTTAGGATGGCGCAATGAGTTGAATTCTCTAGAACCTCACTTACATTACAGTCTGCAACTGTCTAAAACATCACTAATATCAGAGAGATTCATGGATTTTGTGACGGCAGCCCCAAGGCGTATGGTGCATGCTTTATGTTGTATATAAGGGTTTAAGGTCAGAGAGTTATTTACTATAAAAACTGTTACGGTGCTGAAATTGGAGTTATCTGGACCAGAGATGCTGGCTCGTCTTAGGGCGGAAGTGTCTCAGTTGACGGTCTCTGATGGCAAGTATTTCTCCTGGTTTGAATTTGGCGCTGTCCTCGATTCGGTAGGAGCCCACTCGCTTCAATGTTTTCGTTATCAATCGGGTTATGTCAATCCAGATGTTAACCAGATCGATGAAATGGCGATATGATCCGACGTCTTTGAACCCGGGAGACATCCTTTCGCGCGGTGCTCTGCCCAAGGATGATATCCCGTGGTCCCATGGTCCTAAGTCTCATTTCAGACTGAAGAGCACTACCGAACGAGCATATGCTCAGAAAAACTATTTCACGTACCAAATGAATCGAACCCATTGTTACCCCCGCCGAAATAAAATCCGCCCTTAAAGGAAAGGGCTTCGCCGCCAAGAATGTATTTAATATTCCAAATAAAGATAAAAAGCCAATGCCCCTCTTCAAGGTCGAGTTCGAGCCAGAAAGCAAGTCGCTGAAGAAGAACGAAGTCCACCCAATCTACAAGCTGCAATATCTTTTGCACTGTTGGTGAGCCACATAAACGCAACGGTCCAGTGCAATGCACTAATTTCCAAGAGTATGAAAACTCTTCACCCACAACACCGCTCAGTGTACTACAAACAAGGACAGTACCACTAAGATATGTGGAAACGGCGGAGTCACCCATACGGCAAACTATAGAGGATGTATGGTGTATAAGGAGTTGAAGAGTCGCTTGCGTCAAGCGACCGCAACGCAACACAAAAATCCACAGAATGTGTACATTGCGTCAAAAGCTACGCAAGACGTCAAAGCTGCGAGGTCCTCATTCGGTCCCCTAAACACCACCAACGGCTTCTCCTATGCCGATGCTCTACGATCTGGAATGGAAAATCCAATTCAGCATAACTCACAAAGTGCTCAACAGGCCCCAGAACAGCCACATAGCAAAATGGAAAGCAAAACGGATGATTACCCTCCAGAAAAGTATGAGCCTATGTCATTCATGAAAACGACCATGCAAACAATTGATCATCCAGATGCGAAAGCCCACGGCGGAATTACTGGAATATACTGAACTATATTTCCCCTGGAAGGATAAAAACGAACATACCTCGCAATATACTAAGTGCCAAAGCAGTCTCGTATTAGCATCAGACCACCCGCTTGTGCTTTTAATGCTTCTTCAAAGCTAAGAAATTATCGAACAATTCTTCAGCCTGACGTCGCAAAAAGCGAACTGGCTTAAATACAAAAAGTACCTGAGTGCCCACATAGAACTCTACACTACGAGCGCTCTGAAAGAAGTACTTGTTGTGGCACCTTAAATTATTAAAAAAATCCTGTCTCAAATTCATTCCTCCTGGCAGTAATTGTGGTATGCAAACTATTTAATGGTATCATTAATCTTGGCTATTCCGCTAAAAAAATCCATCATCATAATGATACCGAAGTCTGGAAAAGACCACACAATTCCTTCATCGCCCAGACCAATAAGCCTTCTTTCTTGTTTGTCTAAATTGTTTGAAAAATGCTTGCTAACTCGCATAATACTACATTTGGCTTCCGAAGAAACCACGGAACCATCAAGAAAGTTAACAGATTAACATCCGAAATACTCTCAGCCTTCGTACAGCGGGATTACTGTAGCGCCATTTTTCTCAACGTTTTACATGCTTTCGATCAAGTTTGGCTTAATGGACTCATACACCCACAAGCTACTGGAATCATACCTCCACAATAGGGTATTCTCAGTGAGATGCAACGCAACTTTGAGCGACTACATCATCGAAGCTGGAGTTCCACAAGAAAGAGTACTCGGCCCGAGTCTATATGTTTTGCATACTGCGGATATTCCTACAAACGGACAACTAACATCATCAACGTTCGCCGACGGTACCGCTATTTCTTAGTTGCTCCAGATGCCCAACGCAAGCAACATGTTACGTTTACTCATAATAGATAAATATGCTCTCCGCTTTCAGTAAACGGTATGTAGATCCCTCAAGCTAACGAAGTAACGTCCACCTTGATATACGACTAACCGGGCGAAAGCACATCGAATGCCAGAAGATGCACCATAATCTGAAAGCCAGCAGCCTCCACTGTGCCTGGACTACAAGTTACTACTCTACAATTCAGTCCTTCCGTACCAAGCCTCGGTTGCAGGAGCGCATTATGGATGATCTCTCGGAGCAAAGAATCAGCGGCTGCCAGGTCTTTGAAGTTACTGGTGTAATTTTTTGCGGTCCATTTTATTAAAAGCCGGAAGTTTGCAATAAAGCTCCCGTAAAATGTTACGTGAGTGTCTTCATTTGTTTTGCTACAAAAACCGTCTACTTAGAGCTTGTTAAAGATCTATCCACATCTGCTATTTTGCATGCTTTAAAACGCTTTATATGCACTCGTCGAAAGCCGCTGCTCATTTGGTCTGACAATGCAACCAATTTTGTTGGAGCTAAAAACGATAATAATAATAATAATAATACAAAAAAAAAATTGTGTGCGCTTTGTTGGTCTTTGTAGGGAATGCGCTTTTGGGAGCTTCTACGCAAGCTCTTTGTTCTTCTTGTTATTCGGCATTGTTTGGAACGGCTACATATGTATATAATGGGTTAAATTGAACCCGCAATAAAATATTGGAACATTAATTGAAATTGTTTGATTCG
Source organism: Drosophila atripex (assembly GCA_035045925.1). NCBI lineage: Eukaryota > Metazoa > Arthropoda > Insecta > Diptera > Drosophilidae > Drosophila > Drosophila atripex. The sequence goes on from JAWNOP010000021.1 coordinate 502,992, forward strand.
GCAATTTTCCTCTGCATCCGGCCATTTATTTGACTTTACATTAACTTTAAGTTTATTTTGATTTCACTAATCAAAACGGATTTGGATTCAACCAGGACATATACCAGCATATGGAGAAACATGACCCCAGCTCATGGAAGAAACAATCGATCTGAGCGGACGTGCTTTGCCCGAGCTCCAAAAAAACTGCAATAACAAAAAAAAAACAAACTAGGGTAACCTAATATAAGCGAAAAGACGCTGAACCACAATTTATTAAAATCAATAGACAAGCTTTTTTTTAACAGTTGTAATGTGCTTAAACAAAAAGTGCTAGTACTTTGTTTTCAATAAATAAGTGCCACGCAATGAGCTTATTGACCAACGATCTAAAGAACGAGCTTAGATGCTAAGTGAACCAAAGAAACGGCTTCTATTCTTACTTTTCAACCGTGGATAACGAAATGGAAAAATCGGCGATTAAAAGCAACCCGGCTCTACTGACCGTTGAAGCCAAAGGACAAGGTCTTGCTCACATCTCCCACTTCGACTCGTGCGTCATGAAGTTCACAGTGTAAAACCCCCCTCCAATGGCGGAATCAAATTTAGCACCAATCAAAAGCAGTGCTACCATTTCTGCAACTACAAAAAGGGTTTTAAAATCTGGCTAGGCGTTCGAACGCCGTTTCAAGCGCCAGCACCTTACTCAATACACTGATAAAAGAGAACCCATCAGCAGCACCGAGAATATAAATTTAAATAAAAAATTAAAAACAAGAACAAAAACAAAAAAAACAAATTAATTAACAAATTAATCAAATTAAATGTATCAGTTAAGCAGGGTTAGAATTTACTACTCTGTAGCAGCCAGATATATAAAAATATTACTATGCTTGATATTGCTCTCACTTTTTTGACAGTCGGTGTAGAGCTGCAGCAGATTGATAAAAAATTATGTGCTCTGCTCTGCTCCGAGTTTTCTCGGAGTAAAAACTATAGCAATAGAAATATTGTCCAAAATTTAATACAGTGCTCCCCGTAGGCGTGCAATAGTAAAAATTTGGGAGCAGGATGACAGCACAGCAAATGCAATTTTTTATGTGCTACTGCTCCGGTGTGATTGATGTCGGATAACTGAAATCGTTTAAGTCGTTTAATTTTGGAAGATATTGTTCTCGTCCGGGTTAACTCAACTTATTTGGATAACTTTATTGGAAGACGACGATAAAATGCAATTTATTAAGTGCAATTTAAATCTAGCGATTGAATAATCTTTATTTTTACGCACTGGAGGGTAGAGGGAATGCCATACTCATTATAATTTTTATTAAGCTATTATAATTTTGGTTGAAAGCGTCAACGCAGTAAAGGAACTTGCTTCTTTCCTTTATAAGTCGAAACGACCGGGATCGGCTACACCCGAAGCTAACTTTCCTTTCTTGTTATAGGTGTATAACGGATCGTTTATAATTGGCCGATCCTTATAAGAATTTTACTATCAATAAAAATGTTGTTAACAGCTCTGAGCATCTTTAAAAATAGCAAGGTTGTGTCATTCCCGATCAATCAGTTATATGATCTATGGATATACTCGACCGATCCCGGCTTTTACGACTTATATAGTGCCTGCAAAGGAAAGAAGGATGTGTGGAAAGTTTCAAGACGATAGATTTAAAACTACAACTTTGCGTAGAAACGGGAGGTGATCCTGATCCAGAAATTATATACTTTATAGGATCGGTGATGTCTCCTTCACTGCGTTGGACATTTTTGAGCACAATTGTAATACTCTCTGCACGGGTGTAAAAATACGAGGGAGTTGTAGCACATGAATAATTTCATTTGCTCTGCTGTCATCTTCCTTCCAAATTTTTACAATTGCTACGGCTACGGGGAACACAGTATTACATTTTTAACTATTGCTATTGCTATAGTTTTTGCTGCGAGAAAACTCGGCACATAATTTTTCATCAATCTGCTACAGCTCTGCTCCGATTGTCAAAAAAGTGAGAGCACTAGCAGCAGAAAAAAAAGTTGTTACTACGGTAGTAGCATAGTTTTTCAAACCCTACCCCAGCACAGGTTTAACGATCATTTCCTAAAGTTCAGGAGAAAGTTTTATTTTCTTCGTTTGCGTTTTTTTCTCAGATGTGTTCCCAATAGTTTTTTTTTTTAAGTTCTTTCTTTAGATGTGTGAGTCTTCACTGACTTCCAACACTGAACACACCACTTCCACTGACTATAAACAATTTTGACTGTATATAACTGAAAAAAAATTAATTACACTATGACCTACATAAGGTTTCAAGGTTGGACTAGGATGGACTCACTTTCTACACCTTTTTAAAATCGAGATTTCAATGAAAATTTTCATTGTTCAGCCGACTTACTTTAACAGATAACTACGAAGACACCCCAACAACATTTAACATTTAATTTAACATAGCACAACATTTAACATAGCACGCAACACGTAGTAGAAACCTCACTGATTACTATTCATTACAAAAGATGAATCAGATTATTGATTTGTTTAAAATTTTTTAAGTATTACCAGCTGACTATATGTTCGAATTTCGCGAATGTGAATAGTCGGTCTTTCCGAATACAATGCGATCAAAATCACTTCGATATTTTAAATTTAAAAAATAGAATTTTGGCCAACAGAAGTAGTCTGCTGGACCATAGTGCATTGCTCGGGGAACTCCAGTGACATTTAATCGCCTCGTCATCATGAACATCATTAAAAACCGAAAGCCATCTCAGCCCACTCTGAATTCGGCGATCAACATTTCGAACAATTTGCCACGCCAAAATCCCAAGCTCCTATAAAAGCAACCCATTCCACACCATGGCAGGATCCATGGGTTCCAATGTCAGCATAAACTGCAGTGGCCCCCACATTTTACGACGATGTCCTGACTTTCTCGTCAAGGATTCCTTCTCCCGTAAACGAGTTGTCGATCACACAAAGGCATGCCTAAACTGCCTCAGCATCACTCATCCTTTATCGCAGTGTAGTAGCAATATAAATTGCTTACAATGCGGGCATCGTTTCCATACTCTGCTTCATTTCCCCACGACGGACGCCTACACACTTCCGCTATAGTACTGATGGCCATTGCTGAGCAGCAATCTGAGCAGCCAACGTGATCCAATTTGTTGACCACAGCTTTGGTACAAATACACAATAACAAAACCGGACAAACTGCTGTCATTCGAGCCTTAATCATGGCTCTGAGGGTACTTTAATAACTGAACGTAACCCCCAGTTGCTGGGACCCCCACATCACCGAATCACAGTTCAGATGACCGGGATCGGTGACATCTCAAAGAATACTTGTAGATTTAGTACAGAATTCTTTATTAGTTCATGTACAGACCCACAATTTAATTATCTAGTGCGTCCAGTTTACGTCCTCAACTACCAAGAAGCAATGTCAATGTTAATACTTGTCACTATCTTAAGGGGTTAGATTTGGCAGATCTCTCTTTCAGCAGGCCAAAAATATTGAAACAAGGTCACATGTGGTAACTATTCGGCCATCAGACTAATTTCGATACTCTGGTACAGGGGTTTTTGGATATCGATCGAATTGGTTTTGAAAGGACGTACACAGCAGAAGAACAATAGTGTGAAGGTCATTTCCAGCGTACCCATTCCAGACAACCTAATGGAAAACGTTAAAAACTAAATTTGACAAAGAACCAGTTATCGGAAAGTCTCACCAAATCCCACTCAATAGATTCCATCTTTTAGAACGCCGGCCAAATAAGAATAACAAACTTAAAGAGCCATATGACTCCAACATCAATAAATATTTCGGCAGAATTTTATCATTTGGGCAGAACCTTGACATCACATAATCGCTCCTGGAGGCCAACATTCGCAGCATGTACTGTTCCACACCATGCCGTTGTAAAGGAAGACGGGTAGTGTATAATGACGGGTACGACGGGTAGTGTATAATGCATGCTGTACTACTTCAAACGGAAAATCTCTCAACGACATATTGTGCATCGCCTCACCGTTACAAAATGATTAAAGCATGAAATGGATGCTACATCGATACGTATTTACAACCAACGAATGTATCGCTGTATTGACATGCACCAGGATGATGCTCAATTTCATATGGAGGAATGATTAAAACGATATTGCCGAGTACAGCCCAAATACTGTCACTTTTGGCACTGTATACAGCTATATACTGTATACGCGTGCTCCGTCAACTTGCTCAAAACGAACAACACCGATACCTCTTAGCTACTCCAGTACTCTTAAAAGAAATATATGTCGACGACATCCAAAGCATTTGAAATACGTGATCATGTCATCACAACACTATAATCGGCAGAGATGGAACTCTAAAAATGGGCCTAAAATCATCCACAGATCTTATACGCATTCCTGACCAGCACATGGCTTAAACAAGAATGTAGAAGTCAATTCTCAGGAGACTATTAAAACTTTGTGATTCTATTGGAACCCACACGAGGACTTCTATAGCTTCGAGGTTCGATATGTCATATTGGCAGTTTTTACTAAACGTTCGTTTCTTTCAGTAGTCGCTCGCCTCTACGATCCCTAAGGTTTTATAGTTCAGTTTTTATAGTTTTATAGCCAATGGTATTCTAAAGAATATCTGCCAGTGGCGTTCCGATAACCCCGATAAGATCCAATCTGGTCTCGATTGAGACGGTCCGTTTCGACAAATGCAAGAAGAATGTAAGACATTCCGACATCACTTACCAAACATAAGAATCTCAAAATTCCTTGATGGCTTGGTAACATCAACTCCACGTCTTCTGTGACGGCTCTTCGCAACCATACGTGGCCTATGTTTATTTCCGAATACAAAATTAATCCGGGAGAGCGAGCATGGCTCTATTGATAGGACAAAGTCGAGTCACACACACCAAGCCAATAACAATTCCCCGAATCGAACTCTCAGGAACAGTGTTGGCTAGCCAATTGACTAAATGGGTCCTAACGAAATTTTTCCACCACCGACATTCCCATGTCCCTTCATTTCAGGACTGATTCGTCTATCGTCCTCTATTAGATTAAAGGGAACCCGATCCGCTGAAGGATGTTCGTCTCCAACGCGATTTGGGACGATTTTGGAACATAGTACGACGAAAGTAGGAAGACAAAAATTTTTGGCCTAAGAACACCTACTTAAACCCGCCTTACCAGAATCAAGAAGAAAGAAGACAACCGTAACATCACATGTTTGCTCAGTTGACGACTCACTAGTCACCTGGAACTCTTCGTATAAGAAACTGTTATTCGTTACGGCTTACATTCGCAGATATTTGCACAACTCACGCACCCTACAAAAGTTATTGTGGGGCAGAATTATGTAAGGATTGTAATTATAAGGATGGTGCAGAAAGAAGCCTTTCTTCCAGAGATCAGCCAAATAAAGAAAACAAATCGGTATCGAGGCACAGTGCACTAAGCGCTCTTTGTGATTTCGCAAATCAAAGGCGACCAAAGAATGCCCAAAAACTGTCTCAAGCAGAGAAAAACGCGAAAAATCCGATGCTTCCAACTACAGAGCCATCTCCAAATTCTCAGCGATTCCAAAGTTATTCGAAAAGTACTCCTAGCAATAACTCCTCATTTGCAACATCTTTGCTTCTCAATCATTTCTCCATGTCAGCTAGGTTTCAATAAGTGTCGGTCTATCACAACTAATTTATTGGAGTTGACATCTTTTATCTTAGATGGCTTCTGATTAATATTGTAGAATACAGAGAGTCTTCTTCAAAAATCAATATTCCCGCTTACTCCGTGCTACTTCTGGAGTCCCTCAAGGAAGTCATCTTGTCCCGTTACTGTACACTCTTTTTATTAATTACTCTATTTTTAAGCCATTGTAGATCGACATATGCACAGCATGATCTTCCTAGGATTTTATCTTCAAACTATAATGGTCTCTTTCACATTACATCATCTTCCTTTCTTTTCAATGTGAAAACACCATTTTAACTTACTTACAAGGTCACATCAATTCTTCCTCGTTATCTTAATATTGTTTCTTTATATGCTACACATATACTAACTACGATCTATTCCCGCGATTCGTCGCCTTACGTCATGCGCCAGGTGCCCCTTGGTTGGTTGGTTGTTGATCGTTCCACCGAATTTATTTGTCCGACGTGATTGCCCGACCCCAGAAATAACACCGAAAGCTTCCCGGCCATCGAACGCTTGTCATTCCGTTGTTCACCGGTCACCGTTCTCTCTCAAGCTCTCGCACGGCCGGATATGTGGTCTTGGTGCCTGGCGCCGTTTCGGATAACAGTTCCCTCCATTTGGACTCACGTACTCTGATTGCGGGACCTACGATGCTCCATCTCTGCTGCTAATTTTACTGCCCATGTCGTTGATTTCGCCGTGGGACTGCTCTCGCGACGTACGTACTTTGACGCCGTCGATATCGTTTTCGGTCCTGGTTCATCATGTCCCGCCCTTACGCCACGTTAATAATGAATACTCAGCTCAACTTATCCCTTTTCCGAATCAGTTTGGAATCGGGAATCAGCTTGGAATCACCACCTTGAGGCTATTAAGATTGTCTTGTCATTAGTCAATGACTCTGATATTCTCCAAATTATGGCTGATTTCAATCTGCCCCACATCTCATGGATCCCGTGTAAAGATGACAATTCCTCGCATGCCAGCTGTCACACCGACTTTATTGATGAATAAACTGAACTTTTTCTTTTTCATCCTTAACACACTTAACACTCAAAACAGGAAATCAAGAGCTAACTAACTTTCTTTCCATCAGACAAACTTTCTTTACATTCGTAACCAGTTTATCTCTCTTAATAATCATCTTTATAAGCGTTACATCGCATAAACGGTACATCGTGTAACGTTACAAACGATACATTCTAACGTAAACTTCCAAAATTATCCGAGCTCCTTCTATTCGTCCAGTCTGTTTCCTCCTTCCCTAACTTATAAAAATATGTCCGATTCTTCAATACAATGTATTGCTAATTTCTTTGCTTCATTTTTCCAATCACCCTATTCGTCCGATTCATATGATTAAGACTTTTTTCCCAGGTTCACTGTGTAACGAAATGTTTTTGGTTATATCTTGCTCGCAGCATTTGCCGCGGCTACCTACATGAGTTTGTGGATCGTTCCACCGAATTTATATATCCGACGTGATTGCCCGAGCCCAGTTATAACACCGAATATATCTTCTTAACAATGTCTATTATTCTGTGTTGCAATGGTATCTCACCGGAGATGATTCCTTCGCCGGATCCTCGCTACTCCTCCGGTCGCTTCTGCTCGGCTTCCCCGTCACACGCTTGTCCTCCTATTGTTCACCCGTCACCGTGCCAATATACACCCCCGGATTGGTTCCAATATACACCCCGCTAAGCACCTGGCCCGGCAGGATATATGGTCTGTTACGTGTTCTAGCTGCGGGGCCAATACCGCTCCTCTTCTGCTGCCATGGTCACCACTCATGTTGTTGTTGAGCTGCTCCCGCAGCGTCCTCCAACGCAGTAGTCGCCGTCGATCCGTTTTACCGATTCCTACCCCTCAGGACATACCCCCGGTTGCGTTCACCCCTCGCCCCCAAACCTGTATGCATACGCTCTGCAGGTCACTGGTCGCTGTGCGTACGCCTAGGGGAGCTTGGGTCAGGACTTTTCTGACTTGACTGTTTCTATTCGGGCTTCTATTCGGACACCCCTCACTTCACAGGAATAAGGTGTACACTAGACCGCCAGATATAGACGTAGATTATTTGAGTCTCGTAGACATTAAGAGCATGCTAAATAAATCAGCGATCCACAATAAGTATAGTATATAAGAAGAATATAAATTCACCATAAAAGAAAATTGTAAAAACAAAGCTTCAAACTGAAAATTTTGTATTAATGCCACTCCTGCCACTAGTGCATTTGCTTTGCAAACTTTGCCTCATATTTAGCATGAGCCAATTGAGTTCCGCCGTAACAAAATCGCTGACATCATCAAAAATCAACTGACTCCGAAAAATTCCCCAGGCTGCGACCTCATAACTCCAAAAATGTTCATTGAGCTCCCACATTGTGCAGTGTGCATTATCACCCAGCTCTTCAATGCCATCGCAAAACTTGGCCACTTTCCAGTGAAATGGAAAAGTAAATTATAATAATAATTGCAAGGCCGGGAAAATGTGGCTCCGGATCAAACTATGACCACACTATGTGGCTCCGAATAGTCATATAAACCTTCTTACTTATCTAAAAACCCTTTGAAAAATGCATATTGAATCGGATTAACATATACCTAAAAATCCAGAAATTAATCCCGTCACATAAACTTGGGTTTCGCGAAAAATACGGAACAATTGAGAAGGTAACCGAATAACATCAGAAATTCGGAACGCTTCGAAAAACGAGAGTACTCTAGTGCCATATTTTTGGACGTCTCTCAAACATTTGATAGATTCTGGCTAGAATGTCTAATGTACAAGATCAAGACAATGCTCCCCTACAATGCCCTCAAGTTGTTAGAGTCTTACCTCTATGACAGAAAATTTGCTGTGAGGTACAACCCTGCTATAACTAATGAATTCACTATCGGAACTGGAGTTCCTCAAGGCAGTGTACTAGGCCAACATTATATTTCTTCACAGCAAACATCCCTACGACTAACAATATCCACGTTTTCTGATGATACAGCTATTCTTAGCCACTTAAAATGTCCGATGCAAGCAACTGCGCAGCTAGCTTCACATCTGGTCGATGTTAAAAAATGGTTGGAAAATCAGATTGGAAAATTAAAGTGAATGACGCTTACTCTTAATAACACTTCCCACCCACAAGCAAAGTGACATATCTAGGAGTACACCTCGACAGAAGACTCGCATGGTACTGGCCCTTTGAATCCAAAAGAACACACCTAAAGCTAAATGCTAGCAGCCAACATTGGCTCATCAACACTCGGTCTCCCCTTAGCCTTGAATACAAAGTCCTCCTGAATAACACGCCCGAGCCGTACATACATACTAAAACCAATAAGTATGTAAGGCTCCCACGTACGGGGCAATGCCAGCAATAGCAATATTGACATAGTCCAGCCAGCTCAGTTGAAGATCTCAGTTGAATCACCGGGGGACCGTGGAACGTTTGCAACGAAAACATACATCGCGACTTAAATATTTTACCAGTCAAAGAGTGATCGCAGAAGAAGGAAAAGTACTTTACCAAGCTATTGTTGGACCCTAACCACCTGACGAGAGGTCAGCAAAGTTGGGCAAGCAATTACGTCTTCATCATTTAATAAGCCATATTTCTGTAACCATAAATAAAGCCAGGGGAATGTAACTATCCTTCATTAAAAGATAGCCTAAGGAGACTGAGAATCGTTTTACAACTAAAACACTTTATAAATCTCTCGTTCGTCGTAAAAAATTGGATCATTCACCTGGTTGAATGAAAATCCAGTTCGATTATTATACACAAACTAAACCTATAGTTTACTTAAAGTCAAATGGATGGCTGGATGCCCGGATGCAGAGGAAAATAGCTGACCAAGCAAAAATTTTAAAAGTCGATCGCCCCCCACCCGAATAAAAAAGGAGAAGGTCAAATATAAAAAATATATAAAGTGACATATAAATGAGATTCATAATTATAACGTAAAATATATAAATGGAATTCATAAAATACGACGATAATTACCCTATCATCCACGACTACAGATTCCATGCGGTATGCTTTAGGATACCGTTAAATTGAAAAATTTCAATTCCAGAAACATTCATGAGACTAACTAGGGGGACCTCTATGGTGAGTATACAATTTTGGATTTCGGAAATTAGTATTCTATTTCTGACGATAAGTATTTCGAACAAATGCCCTTAGTCAATGATCACGTGCCTTTTCTTATTGAGGACTCTATTGACAAGACAATGTGTTTCCGTGTTAATTACAACTTGTCTATTACTAGCATCAATAAGCCATGCCAGACTTATATTAATTCTATTATGATCAGCACCGATGGGCGTACCCGCCACGACCTAAATTTTAAGCTCGTCCAGAATATTTTGGGCATGGCTGATGTTAAATTTCATCAGCTTTCTCATTTGCGATAGCGGAAATAGTTATAGTTCGGACTTTGGAGACTTTTGTGTAAGTTTTTTTAAGCCTACATCCACGCCTTACATACATTTACTTCTTTAAAATGCTCATATGCTCATATTTCGCCCGAGACACCCTTAAAGACAAGCATCCTTAGCAATTGAAGACTAGAATCGGGGACTAGAAGAAATCATATAAAACGAAACATGAAACTCCAGACTACTAGACTAAACAATTTAATACCAACACCAAAATCAAAACCAAATCCAAAATCAATAACAAATAAAGTAATAAAAAACAAGTACATTCAAGAGAAAGAAAGCACTTATCTTTTAAGAGGAATTTGATAAAGATAAACATTGATCGGTCAGATCGCTAGTGCACTCTCGACTTCATTAATATGAAACCTATCCAATCCCTATAGCATACTCCATAATGAGGTCACAGCTTGAGACTTTCACTAACGATAAAGTTGGTGTATATTCAAAATAAAACATACGTATTTGTACTTAGAACTACTTCAAAAATAAAGAACGGTTTTTTTTTTAATCTAATTCGAAACATGTTATTGGCGCAGTCGGTAGGATTGCTTTTCGAATGTTCCAATATTTTATTTCGGGCTTAATTTAACAATGTTCCAAACAATGCTGAATAACAAGAAGAACTAAGAGCTTGCGCAGAAGCTCAACCAAAGCTCCCAAAAGCGCATGCGCTACAAATAACAACAAAGAGCATGCGAAACTGGGCGACAAACAAACAAGAATAATTTCTGATAACAACCGCAGATTATTTTTAATGGTTTTGCTAACTACCCAGAATACACAAAATTAACGTAATCAAAATGCCCTTAATTTTCACGCATCCAAGAATGCTTTAGATCAAGCCAGGAGACAAAAACCGTTGAAAAATTATAATGCATCAATGCATCAAATATACATTCTTACAATGGACAAGCTAAGAGACAAGGGTAAAGTACTAGGGGACAATAAGGGATCTTCCATTAATATCATAAGAATAAATTTTTCAGATTTAAAAGAAAACATTGAAAATTTAAAAGTCTATAAAATTAAAGGATTAGTAAATTAAATCAGAGCTATAAATAAATAAAACCTAGTGAAACTTGTCCAAACGAACAAAAATTTTATATACACCAATTTTCCGATAGTTTTGAATCCTGTTAGGTCTACCTTACTTAGGAGCAACTAAAGCAAAAATCGATCAAAATCAAAAATGTCAAATAACAAAACTTATAAATTTTCCTACAGCAGTCGAGATTTTGAAAAGAAAAATACAGCAGTTAACTGCCTCAATCCACTCTTATATAACCTTTTTTGGTACGAACTACGTACTGAATCTTTCCAATTAAACGATCAATTATTCCTTCGATTAGGAATAATAATTTGAATAATTCCGAGGCTGATTGTCGAAGCATTTGGTTTCAGCAAATGGCAATTAAGAAAGACCAAATTACTGCGGTACTCTGCCAACTGCGGTACTCTTTCGGCAATTAACGCAAATGTTTATGAAATTGTTGATATCGAAGATCGAAAGATCGATGGAATCGTAGCGTCATTTGTAACGTCAATGCATGCCGAAATCGAGCACGAGACGTCGCTGCGCTCTGCTCGAATTCAACCCATTCCACGCTGCCCAGCGGAGTTTCCAGCATTCAGGCGGACGCAGCGCTCGGTCGGAGCTACCAAACCCTGCCTCCTCTTCCTCTCCTTACTTTCAGTCTGAGTTTCACTCGGCTTTCTCAACTATCGTGGACTGCAATCCTCACATCAGTAAGGTGGAGAAGCTGCAGAGGCTGCGATCTTGTCTTCGGGACTCAGCATTAGATGCAGTTCGGTCCTTGGAAATCTCCGAGGAATATTATGATGTCGCGTTGCGTCTCTTAGAAAAACGATTTAATAACCGTCGGTTAATATTTCACGCTCATGTGAACGGGATTCTGGGCCTCAGTCTATTGGAAGGTGGCTTAGTGGCATCGCTTCGAGCGTTTCCGATAAATTCAATGCCCATATACGAGCCTTGAAAAGCTGAGGCACAGTTCAGCTTAGGCAATTAGCGACAGTGCAGATCGCCAGAAGCATCATTGCCCAAGTGCTCCTTCAAGGGTTGGACCTAGCTACCCAGGCCAAGTGGGATGAAGGTCAAAATGCGTCGAAGTCAGACCTCATCCCTACTTGGCAGTCGATGGGGGAATTTTTGGCTATGGATGTGGCCATGACTGCCTATGTGCCAGGCACTCATATGGGAAGACGTAGAGTCGCAAATAATATTAGATCGTCCTTTATCATCACCAATTCACCTTCCCCTGCTTGTATGTATGTGGTGGGTGGTCCCACGTACTGTCTGCTTGCCCCAAATTTTTGTTAATGCCCCCTGAGAGCCGTCTTGATGAGGCTAGGCGACTCGGTCTATGTCGGGAATGTCTTCAACCTGGACATCACTTGCGTGAGTGCCTTGCCGCTAATTATTAAATTGCAGTTGTGGGAGGAGGCATCACAGCCTGCTGCATTTTTGGGAAAAGCGGTCATCCAGCAGCCAGTCTTCGGTTATGCCGTTTAAGTCAGTTACATCCGAATTCGCCAAACCAATAGGCGCTTCACCATCCGCTGCTAATGGACTAGTTGGAATGTCGGGTCAGGCAACAGCCACGACATAGATTCAAATTATTTTAATTATTTTTTTATGCAGAATACCAAGAATGTGGTTAAGTCTCTTTAAATGTTCTTCCGTAGGAGGTGCAGAGATGATGATGTCATCAATATAGTTTCCACAAACTTATTTTCCTGTCAGTTGCTCATAACATTTTTCTAAAAATCGCCGGGACGCTTGCTTTTCCATATGCTAGACGTTGATATTGAAAAAGGCCATAATATGTTTGAAACCACATCCCATTCCATTTGTAGATAGGTATCTTCGAGGCCTATTTTGCTGAACTACTTGACGAATGGAGTGTCGAATAGAAGATCCTCTTCCACATCTGCCTCTTATTCAGAATACTTAGTAGTGAAAGAAATTCCAAAAAAACTAAATATGGAACAGAAAGTTTCCGAAAATGTGGAATATTTTTCAATGGCCAAAACATTAATGTGCTAAATAATGAAACTAGTTTTTCTATTTCACACATTAAATCTTTTTTCACAAAGAAATGGAATATCTTATCTATAAGAAATGGGGCAGCACAAACTATAAGTTAACAATTCATTCCTTAACTTAAAATTGAGTTTTTAGATGATCACGAAAACAAGAATTTTCTTGTGAAATATCCCACGATTTAAAAAATACTAAAATACTTATCTCCCAAATAATACCTAGTAGGTCAAAAAGCGGTATTAATGAAAGCAGGCACATCCAATCATGTTGATTTCATAACAGTCATAAATAAAATCGACGATTTTATACAAAATAATAACGATCAATATGTTATTAATGCTAAAATATTCAAAAAGATAAAAACTCTTTACGACAAAATACAAAATACCGTTAACGAAACTCTTTAAAATGGGTCGTATACTAAATTCTCTATATTTAAATTTAACCAAAAAAAATACCAACTACGTTTCATTAAATACCAATTACTTTAATATTAATGTTCACATTTATATATTTATTTATATATATACATCTTCTCTTTATCTTTAAGCGAATGGACGCGTTTTTTGTGCGCCCTGCGTTTATTATATCTTTTGGTTATAAACTTTAAAAACCCGGTGTTTATTTTTATTTATTTATATTAATAAAATTAAAATTTTACATCCGTATCGTTTCGCGTGTGCAGTGGTATATTTGGATGTTAAAAAAGTCCTTTATTAAAATACTTCCAAAAATAGCTCTGCTCTGCTTCTTTATCTTTTACGGTGTTGCTTTTTTTGTCGCTAAGTGTGCCGGGATCACGGCCTCAGTTTCGGATGCCATTTCTCGTAGGTCTGGTCTCCAATTTTGCTGTGATGGTTGTCGTGCTGTTCAGGACGAAATGAGATCGTTCATGAGACAGACTAAAAGTGGATTTAAAAAGTTGATTATCGGTTTTCGTAAATTCAATGACCAACTCTGTGCGCTCGTTAAACAGTTTAACAGTATTCAACTGTTAAATGAGTCTCCAAAGCGTAAGAAATCAGCTATTAGTGATGTGCTTGTGGCGAATAAACTCCAGCCTACTCAGCCGACAATTATTCAGCCGCTTATATCTCTGGCCATCCCAAGGGCTGGAACTGGGAAATATTCAGCTTCCGAATTTCTCAGTATTAATGAGCAATTGTCCGATTTGTCCTCTGTGGCATTACTCCAAGTGATATCACCAGACCCCATAACTCAAACCCCCTTAAGAGTCACCGAACAGGGTATTAAACCGTCCGGACCCCCGGTACGAACTGATGCTGCAGTATTAGTTACGGCGGCATCTAAACCCTTGCAGGTGATCCCGCCATCGAAACACATATTTGTTTCTCGGCTTGCCCCTGACACTTCTGAGTAAGATATCTCGGCATATATCAAAGCCAAAACAAAAGCCGATATTAAGGTGGCAGATATTAGAAAACTTAAATATTCATACACCAGGCACACGTCATCTTTCAAAATACGTGTCCCAGTGCAGATGTTCAAGGCGATCTGTTCCGCGAGCTTTTGGCCAGAGAACATTTTCGTCCAAGAACATCAGCCAAGTACTCCCACATGTGAAACTCCCACATGTTAGAGCCACTGACCAACCTTCCACCTCATCTCCCTAACCCTCAAAAAACTAATTTCTTCACTAACACTTACCTATCAGAATACTAAAGGGCTACGTAGTAAACTTCCCAAACTGTATTCTGATAGTTCTTCCTTTGCATCTCACATTATAGTCTTTACAGAAACTTGGTTAAAGCCGGAGATTTTAGGCTCCGAAGTTTTTCCAAATAAGTACACCACTTTTAGACTTGATAGAACACTGTGAAGGGGAGGAGGAGTCCTAATTTCTGTAGACTCCAAATTCGCTTCTGAAGAGGTAAAACCACAAGAGTTTGGTGACATAGAATTTCTTTGCGTTAAAATCATTCTGTCCGGTCAATCTTTATATGGAACCGCCCACATACTGGCAACATTTGTCCGCTATTCGTATCCGCGTACAGTCCGCGTCACGTATGGGGTGCCCCAAGGAAGCCATCTTGTATTACTTATTAGACTGTTATTTAAATTCTTGGTCCTTGCCTTAATTGATTCAAGTGTACCTATGTACGCTGATGACGTTAATCTTTGTCTTCAATATAGATTCACTAGCGCCCAATCTAGACTTCCAAACTTGATGTCTAGTAAATATCCTAATGCTTAAGATATCGAAATGTAAACTCATGTCATTTTATCGATCTAGTCCTCATCAGGCTGTACTATGGGAACGTCTTAGAAAGTTTAACGCAGTTCGGACTACAGTACTATGTTCGGACTACAATGGTCTCTACCATATCTTGTCTCTTTGTCTAACAATCTTAAATCCTTTTTATTAAGCACTTTATCTGTGCAACATTCTTTCTCGTAATATCTTATCCCTCTATCTTATCCCTATATCTATCCCTCGGTCGGTTGGACGGAAGGTGCGGTGTACGTACAAAGTGGGATCCTCGCGAAAAAATATAAATATTTTTATTTTGTTACCTTTAATTAAAGCATTTTCTAGTCTTCTCCAACTTTCCTTGCTTATATGATTCATTTTCACTTTTTTTGAGATTATATTATGCCTTTATCTGTGGCTAACCCTCATCTGGCATCTTTTCATATGCCGTCGTTTGAGCTTTTAACTGATTCATGGTTCTAGCCTAATACAGCAAAACATTGTTGTATTTTGTGTCTGAGATTCCATTTGCAAAATATTCTATTATGCTCTCATCATCGAGATCATTGGTTTAGCCTAATCCATTATTGCATACATATATTCATGCAACGTTTCAACGAAAATTGTGACACACTACGTCTTTTAATGTAAGCCATGACTTGCCTGTATTGATGGGTTCTTGTTGCTGTTCAATCGCGATACCAAAATCTCTTCTTTATTCATTTTAGACACTTATGGGTATCTCATTCACTATGTTCAGGAATATAACGATAAAAATAATAATGCTCATTAAATATAATGTATAGTATATTTAAAGTCTTATGTCGTGTTCTTTTTTTAATAAAACGTTATCTTCTATATATATTTCTCTAGTTGTAAGATCATACAGCTCTTTATTTCTTTTCCATTTAACCTTATTCTAGCTCTTTTAATCGGCATAATCATATATGTTGTATATGGATCTTCGTTTCATAGTATTAAAATGTTTTGGCAAATTCTGTGTTTTGCCAAACGTATTTCTCATATGGTCAATAATCGTGTGCCATAGATGGAGTTGTATTGAAACTGTATTGTAGCCATACATCCCAATCTGTTTTGTCAATTGAGATGAACTCATTAAAATTTCTGTGGCTTTGATCCACTGTGCCTGTAAGAAGTTATGTTTTTGTTTAAAATTTTTTTTTATATTCTGTTCCCATGTCCCTAATGAACGTCTTAATTTGACCGTACTTTATAATAAAATTTTCAAATATAGCTTTTGAAGGTATTTCTGCAATTTTGTTATACCCTTGCTGAGGGAATTATAATTTTGGTCAAAAGTGTGCAACGCAGTGAAGGAGACATCTTCGACCCTATAAAGGTTATATATTCTTTTGATTGGGACCACCTCCTGAGTCGATATAAGCATGTCTGTCTGTCTGTCTGTTTCTACGCAAACTAGTCTCTCAGTTTTAAAGCAAACTAGTCTATCACTTCAAACAAAAAAGCACACACCCATCTTTCCTTTGCAGGCAGTATATAAGTCGGAAGGGCCGGGATCGGTGGGCTATATCCTATAGCTGCCATATAACTGATTGATAGGAAATGCCATAACTTCGTTGTTTTTGACGTTAGAAGAATGGGATTTTCTATAGGATATAGGGCCGGGATCGGTGGGCTATATCCTATAGCTGCCATATAACTGATTGATAGGAAATGCCATAACTTCGTTGTTTTTGACGTTAGAAGAATGGGATTTTCTATAGGATATAGGGCCGGGATCGGTGGGCTATATCCTATAGCTGCCATATAACTGATTGATAGGAAATGCCATAACTTCGTTGTTTTTGACGTTAAAAGAATGGGATTTTCTATGGATTCTACTATGGGAAAACTAATCTGATCTGCCAAATTGCATAAGGATCGGCCGACTATATACGATCCGATATATGTATATCTAATAATATAAGATGCATGTCGCCATCTATCGGACTTCCACTCAACTGCAAGGGTATATCAAATTTGGCTCCGTCCAAAGTTAGCTTTCCTTTCTTGTTTTTATATTATTATTAATTTATATATTATTATATTATTAATAATTTAAAATCGAGACACGTGTAATTGCTTGTCGTGTGAAAATCATTACCTTTCTTTAGATGCTTGACCAAAATAAAAACATAACTAAAGTTCTATAAAACTGCATTTTTGTCACCCGTCACATGGTCTGCAGCTGCAGACGAGGGTTTTCTTATTGTAACTGGATGGAATTCATTCTTGAATTAATTGATTACAAAGAAATGTACCATTTTGCTAAAAAAAAACCCTCTAAGATCAGGGGAGATGTTATCAGTGCGCAACGATCACGAAGTTCTGAAACTCAGAATATCAGTGCAGTAACCTGTAACGATTGGGAAGTGTTCTGGAATCGGAGAGTCTGTACTAGCGGGGCACGCTATATGGTCCGGCTGTTCCTCGTTGGCTTTGGGGGTGGTGGTTTTGCTCTGCCAGAGTCTATCACTTCTACACATTATTATTATTAAATCCAGAATTGAGCGTGCTTGCGACAAACAAAAAAATAAATTCGAGAAAAGAGGAAGACACGGATGTTGTTGTGTTTGCAAGTTGCCCACCCAACCTATGATCATCGGCCGCTAGAGCATTGCTCTGGTGATCCCTTACACACCCTACAGCTGGAACAACATCAGCTGAGTTGTCAATAACATTTTTAAATATTCATGATTTTATTTTTGTTAGCATATGATAGATGGATTTTGGTTTACAGTGCCCTTCACCCATCGGGTTAAGATATTTGTTTAATAATTTAGTTAATTTAGTAAGAATATGACAATGAACTTGTATGAATAAATTTCGTAATTAGCCATAATGAATAAATTCAAATATTTTGGCATAATATACATATATTGACTTCAAAGAATAGAAACTTTGCTTCAAATTACTTTCTTCTCAGAATGTGCTAAATATAAAAAAAACAAAAAAATATTTTAAGCCACATTCATTTTCTTTAACTTAACTGTGTATGAGATTAATTTTACTATGACGTAAATTATTAAATTAATTGAGGATTTTGATATACGTTTCATACTAGGGCTTACGATACTGTATCTGACTTTAATATTTTCTGGTAAAATTTCCTGGCAACTATTAAACAATCCTATGGTTTATTTGAGTGAGCTATTGAGAAAGTGCACATCTAGGGTATTGACCCAAGTTTTCATGCTTACGCGGCCTACAAAAAGGCGCCAGGCCCTTACTCAATACACTGATAAAAGAGAAACGTTGGAAAGGTGGATTTTGTCTCAGTGCAGCCCATCAACAGCACCGAGAATATATAGATTAAATAAAAAATTAAAAAAAGAGCAAAAACAAAAAAACATATTAATTAATATGTAAAAGTAAGGCAGGGTTAGAATTTACTACTCTGTAGCAGCCAAATTTAATAATTATTCTAATAGAATAACTATTCTAACTAGAACTAACTGATGAAAAATTATGTGCTCTGCTCTGCCCCGAGTTTTCTCGGAGCAAAAACTATAGCAATAGCAGTAATCAAAAATTTAATACTGTGCTCCCCGTACCCATTGCAATAGTAAAAATTTGGGAGCAAGATGACAGCAGAGCAAATGAAATTTTTCAGTTCTTCGCACACACCCACGGCATTGATATCCTACTTTTAAGTAGGATTTTTAAGTCTTTAAAAACTCAATCGCGACCAAATTGTCAAAATGTCCATCCAACCACCATACAGACGGCATCATCACGGCATCGGAGGATCGGCGGTATTGGAGAGCTTTGGATGGATTATTGGAAGGTATTGGATTATTGGTATTGGATGGATTAAAAGAGAGCTTCTTCTCATTTCCCACAAAGTGTTATTGAAACTCAAATATCATAATAAGGGTTATATGGAAGCAAGCGCAATAAACTGTACTCTGAGGCACAACATCGAAAAAAGGTTCTTTACTGACACATTCCCTTCTTGTGGTCATAGGTATCTGGAACACTGTGACTGGAATGCTAGACATTGGATGTAAGGCGACACTAAAAATTCACCAAGAGGACGCGAGCTATCTGAATCCATTTTAGTCAGAGAGGCTAAAACACTTGCCACTGTTTTACAAACCACATACCCATATGTACCTGGTAACATAGCTACTTGCATAGACTTGGCAGTATACTACGGGCACTAGATTCTCCAGTATTCGCCAAAACTGGGATTTGAATTCGGATCACATAGCTCTCGTTGTTAATCTGCAAACAAATGGTGTTCAGATCAGACTAAACAAGGGAGAAACAATCGAACTGAGCTGACGTGCTTGCCCGAGCTCCAAGGAAACTGCAATAAAACAAAACAAAAATCTGGGGTAACGCAATATAAGCGAAAAGACACAATTTTTTAAAAGCAACAGACAAGCTTTTTATAACAGCTGTGATGTGTACAAAAAAAAAAAAAAGTGCTTTGTTTTAGCTCATTGAGCAACCTGCATCATGGAGTTCACAGTGTAAAACCCCCCTCCAATGGTGGAATGAAATTTAGCACCAACAACAAGCAGTGCTACCATTTCTGCAACCACAGCGACAGCCACTGCAACTCAAAATACCGCGACGTCTGCGACTCCAGCAAGTTAAAAAAAAAAAACTTCGGAAAGCTCCAAAGCAGCGCCTGCCACACAGACTGGAATGGATCACAACTACCAAATTAAGCGCAAGCTTAGCCCGCAGAGTAATCCGGCAGGTAATAAAACAAAAATTAACCGCGTCCAGAAGATCGACGAAGAACCAGGCAGATCCAGTAGAAAAATAGAAAAGCAAGAATAAAATCCAGAATAGATCGAGTGCTTTAATATATACAACATTCTTAATAAACATAAAAAGCTACCACCCCTTATCAAGGTCGAATTCGAGCCAGAAAGCAAGTCGCTGAAGAAGTCTACCCAATCTACAAGCTGGAAAATCTTTTGCATTGGAGAATCATTGTTGAAGATGCACTAATTACCAAGAGTATGAAAACACTAGGTCATACTGCAGGCTATACATCCAGACGGGTAAGCCCGGTTAAACTGGAGATCTAATCAGAGAACGCATTAAGCTCCATTTTCACACAATGTTTGCAACAAACTTCTTTCAGGCCACATCGATACAAATTCAGTCAAGTAATTGAAGCCTTTCAATCCCTGCCGTCTACTGCCCTACTCGTTTCTCTATCTCGGAAAGACAATTTATGGACCGAGTTGTACAGCAGGACTTTATATTCAAGGCTAAGAGGTGAGCGAGCGTTGATAAGCCAATGAAGGCCGCTGGCTTTTAGCTTTAGGTATGTTCTTTTGGCTTCAATGTGCCAGCGCCATGTAAGTCTTCTGTCGAGATGTTACTTCGTTTGCTTGTGGGAGTAGAGTGTTGTTTAATATTATCGGCGGGCAGTTTTGCCTGTTCAGTGTGAACGTAACATGTTTGCATTTTAGTTCGTTCTCTTTAATTCGCCAATCTGACAGCCATTTTTCGACATCGACCGTATGAAGAGCTAGCTGCGCAGTTCCTTCAATCGGGCATTTTGAGCGGCTAAGAATATCTGTGTCATCGGCAAACGTGGATGTTGTTAGACGAGTGCTTGTCGGGATTTCTTTTATAATATTGGCCCTAGCACGCTGCCTTGAGGAACTCCAACAGTGTAATCATCGGATATAGCGGTGTTGCACCTCACGACAAATTTTCTGTCGTAAAGATAAGACTCTAAAATCTTGTGGGTGCTGGAGGGGAGCATTGTCTTGATCTTGTACATTAGACCTTCCAGCCAGACTCTATCGAATGCTTGAGAGGCATTTATCAAAGAGTTTAGATAGGCAGGAGAGTAGGCTTATAGGTCTATACGACTTGGGGATAGTGTGGTCTTATCCCGGCTTTGCTATCATTATTATAATTGACTTTTTCCATTTCACTGGAAAGTGGCCAAGTTTTGCGATGGCATTAAATAGCTGGGTGAGAGTGCAAACGGCGCAGTATGGGAGCTCAATGATCATTTTGGGAGTTATGAGGTCGCAGCCCGGGGATTTTTTCGGATTCAATTGTCGTTTGATGATGTTAATGATTTCGTTTGGGCGAATCTCAATCGGCTCATGTTGAGGCTGGGGCTCATCTGATAGAGTCGGCAAAGTGAACGCATTGGTGGCAGGATTCGGTTGGAAGACATTTTTAAGGTGTTTGGCAAACGTGCTGGCTCTGTCTGCGTCGCTGCGCGCCCACCCGCCAGTGGAATTTCTAATAGGCATCACGGTTTCTTTCGGTGAACTCAGAGTTGGGTGAGCTCTCCATAGTGAGTGTTTTGTACTGTTAATTGGCAATTGCTCTATGTAGCGTTTTGCACATGAGGCATGTTTGAAGCGTTGCTTAGCAGATGACGATCTGTGACATTGCTATTCTCGACGTACGTTTAGACAAATGGGTCGCCGGATGTCTGGATGCAGAAAAAGCTAAAATTTTAAAAGTTGTTCGATCGCCCCCACCGAAGAATAAGAAAGGAAAAAGTAAAATATAAAAAATATATAAAGTGACATATAAATGAGAATCATAATTATAATGTAAAATATATAAATGGAATTTAAAAAATACGACGATAATTATCCTATCATCCACGACTATAGACTATAGATTCCAGATTTCTAGAACGAGTGAGCCAGGCAGCATGCAATTGACGGACGCAGGTGTCGTGTCTTGCATAAAGGGGCCAAATTTATAGATGAGGTATTGGAAACTGTTAGAACCCGTCATCCCACTCCGCTACTGTGTTGTCCTTCAGTTGCAGTATGTTGTAATAATGTTCAACAGGAAAAAGGTAAACCTTCTTACAAATAA
The DNA here is from genome assembly GCA_035045925.1 of Drosophila atripex. Lineage (NCBI taxonomy): Eukaryota > Metazoa > Arthropoda > Insecta > Diptera > Drosophilidae > Drosophila > Drosophila atripex. Next base: position 525,241 of record JAWNOP010000021.1, read on the forward strand.
ACTTAACTTTAGGATACCGGACACCGATAAATTGAAAAATTTCAATTCCAAAAACATCCAAGACTTACTATGGGGACCTCTATGGTGAGTATACAATTTTGGATTTCGGAAATTAGTATTCTATTTCTGACGATAAGTATTTCGAACAAATGCCCTTACTTAATGATCACGTGCCTTTTCTTATTGAGGACCTTATATAAATATAAAAATCTTATATTATAAAAATCTATCGGATCCTTATATATGTTGATTTTTTTTTTAGTGCACAGGACTGCTGTGAATTCTGTTCCAGTCTTGTTATTAAATAACAGGTTTTCGCATCTACTGTCAACATTGTATGCCGTTAAGTGATTAAAACACATATCCTGCTAAATTTGTATAGTTGTGCATCTTTTGAATTTGTCCTCACTAAAATATATAAAATTATCTCTATGGGCATTGGCAGCTATAATCGGTGTCTAAAGATTGTACATCGTCCAATCTTTCGATTCCCATATTAGAGTACATAGAATGGGCACGATGCTGAAGAAATCCAATAACTCTGACCACACCAGTGGTATTCATATTCGAAAAATGGCGTGAGTATCAGTTGTACTGAGTTGCGCATACATTATTTTGTAGAGCTGAAGAACAGTGGTGGCGACTCTTCAAGATTTGGTTGGGTGGTAAATGGTTCCGAATTTGGTCGAGTTGATCTCGTAACCGTGTAGGTGATATTAAAATTGGGCTGATTGTTCTATGGCGAACATTAGATACCTCGTTAGTTATCTCATTGTATACTTTCACTGTAAACCATTTGCAGGTAGATTCATTTGTGTCGTGACGATCATAAATGCCTTCTCCAAATGTGCGCCTTGGTACTGTCCTCGCTGTTTATTTATGAGGGTCATCTGATGTTCCAACGAGCTTAAGCTGTTGTTGGTAGCCAAACTTCCTTTTCGCACCAAACTGATAGTGGAGTCTACAATGGATGTCTGGATCTAAAGCAGCTGTAGGAGAAGGTCCTCGTTACCCTTAGCCTTTGTAATAGTTTTGGCCATATCTTCTGCATACGTGGAGTCGAGTACACCGAATAACGGATTAGCTATTCCAACAAGTCTACGTTGCCGAGAGTGATGCATTAGGTGCCTGCCTCAATCTCTGCAAATATATGTTTAAAATGGTTCAGAATGGAACTGCATGCTGCTACGTTTGTCAATTACTGGCATTTATGTGAGAACTCCGTTAATACAACTGAAAGTAACTTTATATAATTTCAGTAGTGATCCAAGTCGTAATATACTATTATTGTCCATTCTGAAACTACCATTTGTAGAAACAAACGTTTGTTGAATATTCCTGGCATGTTACTGAATTGCGTCACTTTAATTGACGTTGCCATTGCAAGTGGAAATAGCAACATAAGCACAAGAATTACAGGCATCGATGAGATTATTTCTTTTTTGCGTTGTATAGTAGGCTCGTAAAACTGGCCCATCTTGAGGGTTTCGTCTAATGGGCGCTTGTTAAGTTAAGAGACAAAGTGAAAGTACTAATGGACAATACAGAATCTACCATTAATATCATGAGAAAAATTTTTGCACATTTAAAGGAAAAGTCTAGTTAAGATTAGTAAATTAATCCACAGCCATAAAAAAATAAAAACCAGTGAAACTTGTCCAAACGATCAAAAATTGTATATACACCAATTTTCTGATAGTTTTGAATCCTTTTAGATCGACTTTACTTAGGAGCAATTAAAGCAAAACTCGATTATGAATCAAAATCAATAATGTCAAATAACAATACTTATAAATTTTCCTACAACATTCGAGATTTTGAAAAGAAAAAGACAGCATAACTTATATAACCTTTTTTGGTACGAACAATCTTTCCAATTTAACGCATCTGCATCTTTCCAATTTAACGATCAATTATTCGTTCGATTGACGATTGTCAAAGTATTTGTTTCAGAAAATGGCGATTAAGACAGGGCAAATTATCCACATGGCATCAAATGATGGCTTATGATACTAAAGCCATGGCTGATGATCCTACAGTCCAACTGCGGTACTCTTTCGGCACTGCTGGATTGTTGCATTTGCAATTAACGCAAAAGTTTATGAGATTGTTGATATTTTGATCGATGGAATCGATCGGTTTCATACGAACAATGTCCCTCATGCATGAGCATCAGTATAAAGACGCGAAGTTCAGATGGTATTATTACAGGAGTGTATAAGCAAAGTTTATAAGCAAAGAATTTGTGAATTAGTGGTTATTACAAATCGTCCATTATTAAAAAGCTCTGAGGCTCGGTTGAAGTGTTTCAATCATTAATATGGATCGTATTTAATAACTTTTTCAACACTAATATACTGGAACACTGGAATACATCACTCGCAAATATACAGACTTCATAGTATCCGATTATATTATATCAAATGAATCGGAACTCTCATGCGAAATATTAACATACTAAATTCTTTATTCAGATTAAACAAAATAATATAATAATAAATAAAATAATAAAATATTATTCATATTCAAATTTATATATTAATTTATTATGATACCGGAAATTCCTAATATTCAAACTGCAAAATTATATGCAAATCCAACCAAGTTAAACAAATAGTTAAATAGATAGTTAAACAAATTATATTCCCGACAATGAAAATAATCTAGAAGAAAATATCATTGTCGAAATCAATATCGATGAATCAGGACGATTAAATTTGGAATAGGGGGAGTTATATGATCTCAAGGGCTCTTACCCAAGTTATAAACAATTTTGAGGCGAGAGCATATCTCCGAGCACGACAGTCTCTTTTGAGTATCAGTATTAAGCAGTTGAATTAAATTAAATAATCCAATGGCAGTGAATAAGTCCGAATATTGTATTAGTGAATAAAAGAAAAAAAAATTAGAAATAAAAAGTAATTTTTTTTTTTTTTATAATGAGTAAAAAATTAATTTAAATGTTATAAAATTATAATTATAATTATAATTATAAAATTATTTAGTTTTTAAAAAAGTCGATGTTCTTTTCAAATTGAATCAACTCGTTTTCCGAGTGTTACCGTTGAAGGAAAAATGTCGATTGCAATTGTTGTTTGGTTTTCATTGTTCATTGTTTGGTTTTATATTATCGCAAACTAAAAAAAGCCAATCGGCAACCGAATATGTTTCTATAATGCATTGATTTTATTAAATATCACAGCTTATATCAAAGGTTGCGTTATCTCAAAGGATAACTACGTTTGACCAATGCTTGTATAATATCCTTCTAATGAAAATAACATCTTCTATCTCAGTGCATACGCATCATAAATTGGAGCTTTCTCGCTCCGTTTCATATGCGCACATAATTCAAAATAAACTATATTATAACGTTGTGAATCTAAATAATTGTTTTCATTTGGATAAAAGTCATTGAAAAATCTCAATGACCTAACATTGGTGACCCCGACGTGATATTATTATTAAAATTAACAATTTGAATATTTAACAATATTTTCAATTTAACAATATATGATTTACTTTTGCGCAGTGTCATATGTATGTATGTAAATTTGACCATAAACTGCAAACGATGCATCAGTGTCCGGAAACAAGTATTTGTATTTATAAATCTTTAATAATATAAATAAAAACATAGACAAACAATACAATTGTTATCTGGTCCGGTCCAGTGTTATCCGATCATAACATACATACATACGTTCCACTTGCAAGTGCATTCGCCTCGCACAAGCATTCATATATATATATATATACATTCCACAACTCAGTGAACGGTTCTGAGCGCACAGTGGGTTAAATCATATACGCCGCGCACAATTATAACTAAATATAATAAAAGAAATTATAAGATCTTATAATTTTGGTGTCAAAATTATGTAGTGCGTTTCTTTATTTAATTGAGCGTAGTTTAATTTAGTGGCGATGAACTCCAACGGCGTCACAGGACAACCTAAGATTATTTAGATTTAGTGACACGACCCGCCACACAGTATTTCTTACCGCATCACTGTGTTTTGAAGGAGGACAGTTCATCAACAAAGCTCAGGGTTGTTTTTGATGGTTCGGCTGCCACTACCTCTGGGTATTCCTTGAATGACATTTTGATGTCTGTTCCAGTTATTCAACCAAAGCTTCTGGACATTCTTCTAAGGTTCCGGTAGGTAATATTTGCAAAATGTAATTGATAGCCTTACCAAGCGTTTCAAGAACATATATTTCAAAGAAGGGGAAGAATTAACCAATACAAATGCAGTAGTACATAATATATCGCCCAAATGTTCTTTTCCTAGAAAAAAAGGGATTTTTTTATTTTTGGATTCACTATGATTCAGAAGTGAATGTTTGTTTTAGAAAAATTTTTATTTTTGCTCGAATCGAGTTTTATATGAATATATGCTTAGACCGCCTAGAGCCGTCTTTGGGAAGATAGGCCAACAAAATATTAGGTAATTTGTTTAACTGTTTTATTATAAATGATATAAAGATGAGCACCAAAAACAAATGAAATAACAATTAAAACTAAAGATACTTAAAAGCTTCAAATATTTGTGGACTCTCTTCAATATGAACGAACATTAGGAAAGCGAAAAACTTACATCAAAAATAGAATGCCAATAAAATATCGAATCTCTAAATTGGTTGTGGAAAACGAATGCTTTAAATAAATACAGCAGCTTTTGCAAGCTCTAGTATGTATTCCAAACGCAACAACCTTAATTTTTGGACTTCCCCGAATTAGAAAAAATGCAAAAAAGAGTCAAAAGTAATGAAAAGAGTAAAATAACGGTATTTATAACATTACCCGTCTAGAGGCGGTCTTAGGCACAAGAGGGATAAGGACCGTAACAGATCAACCAATAAACTCCAAAATATGTAGGATATCGCCAAAGTATGAGGAAAAATTTAGAAAACAAATAACGGAAATGATACGAAAATAATAATAACGAAAATATAGTTCTCCCATATGCATGGTGCCAAAAAAAAATAGATAACTCAGAATACAAAAGATAATCTAAATATATTTGTAGACTATCGTCGTTTGCATCAAGTAGCAATATCGGATAAATACCCTTTACCTCTTATGGACTCAATTTTATACAAACTTCCTAGATTAGACCTAGCAAAGGGCTACCACCAAATTTTGATGGCGGAAGAAGATATAGAAAAAACAGTAACATTGGTGTAACGAAATGGGACTTTACGAATATGATAGATTGCCATTTGGACGAAAAAACTCCCCAGCAACTTTCCAAAGATTGATCCTTGATGATAACTTTGATAATATATTAATATTTTCAACAACTCTAGGAGAACATAAACATGCAGTAAATGCAGTATAGTTGATCAATTTGCCAAATTTGATTACCCAAAAAAAATAAAAATGGGGAAATTACGAAGAAAGGAGAAACGAAGGACCGATAAAAAATTATAAACGCTTAATTAGAAGAGGTCCACCATTGTAATATTAAGAGACCATTACAAATGGATATAACATAAGTAACATTATAAACACATATAATATATAAACATACATATACATATATACAAAAAAATTATTTTTATAATATATAAACATACATATACATATATACAAAAAAAATTTTTTTATTTAAAAATATTTACAGAATATTTTATTGATTATTTTAATAATCCTATCAGTGACACATGCCAGACTACATGTGGGTCCCATTCCAGAGGAGGCTACATCCCTATTCAAATTCATTCCACTAAAATTGTGAATGAATCTTTTATAATTTTAAATATTATTGAACTCAATCAGATCACCATAATTATCAATTAAAATGAGGATAATATAAAAGATATTCAAATAGCAAACACAGAATTGATCGTTGAAGAAATAGAATTAATCAGAGCCAAAATCATATCAATTACTCCAACCACTAAAACTATAAAGAAAATCATATTTAATGACCAAATGCGAACTTTAAAAAATATCATCAAAAATAACATCAGCCAAAAAAAATATATTTTTACCTGAGATATTACCAAAGATGAAATAAAAAAAATTTGAAATAGATTTCTTTAAATGAAATTATTAAGAATGGGTATGTTTGGTCATTGAGATTTTTCAATGACTTTTATCCAAATGAAAACAATTATTTAACTTCAAACGTTATAATATTGTTTATTTTTATGATGCTTATGCACTGATATAAGGTGCCAGAGCGAGCCCGCCATAGAACATGGACATAGAACATAATGTTACAGAAAAAGCCCGTTGAAGCCGAGCGGCCGAAAAGTGTCGGCTTGCGACCAACAATAGCGAAAATATAAATGACAAGAGTACAAACTATACTTTTAATATTTTAGTAATCTTAGTGATAGTCTATTATCTATGGCGTTGCTGCTGCCTGACCCGACATTCTCCCTCCAGTTTAGGCCTGTCCATCAACTTCATCTTTAAGGGGCAATAGGCAAAGCTTAGCCACTGCGCGCTTAGTGGTTCCAGATGCGGCTCTAATCACCGCAAATCGAGACACTCCATCTCGACCACCACTAGCACCACATCATTGATCGACAAGGAAGGGCCGGACGCATGCAATTTGGAGCGCTGCTGAAGAAGGCTTAATTACTCCTCCTTCCATCGGGCCCAGAAAGACTGCTGCAGAAAAGAGACACGCTGCCAGCTGTCTATATGGTTGAAATTCAACTTTGTGACATCAGGCTCGATGAATACTGACTGACGGACCACCAGCTAAAAAATTGAATAAAATGCCACTCGATGGACTCAATTGAGCAAAATTTCAGAAGAGCTCGCTGATGCCCATCGCTTACGAAGCTCGATTTTAGCTCCAACAAAATTGGTTGCATTGTCAGACCAAATGTGCTGCGGCTTTCGACGGGTACATATAAAGCGTTTTAAAGCATGCAAAAAATCAGATGTGGATAGATCTTTAATAAGCTCTAAGTGGACAGCTTTGATAGCAAAACAAATGAAGACACTCACGTCACATTTTACGGGAGCTTTATTTCGAACTTCGGGGTTATAATAATATGGGCCGCAAAAATCCACACCAGTAACTCCAAAGACCTGGCAGCCGCTGACTCTTTGCTCCGCGAGATCTACCATAATGTGCTCCAGCAACCGAGGCTTGTGCAATTCCTTCGTCACCGTTTTCCTGTGGCAATAGTAGGTGGGTTCCAGCTTTGATGTCGCTAGCAGTGACACCCTTGTGACGAACTCGCTTTGAGAACTTGTGCACATAAGCGAATACCCAGCAGGAGTGCTGGAAACGAGTTAGCGTACTTGTCACGTCAACATATGGAGATTAAATTAGCAGAACCCTTGCCCTCACCTCTAGAGTGGGGTTTTCGTATGGAACCGCTGCTGGCCACTGAATCTGAAGTCTAAGAAGATACGCAGGACCATGGGACCACAGGTTATCTTCAATTAACTCCTTGGGAAGAGCACCGCGCGAAAGGATATCTGCCGGGTTCAAGGACGTAGGAACATATCGCCATACCACCGTTCTGGTCATCTCCCGGATTGTCGAAACCTGACGAAAACATTGAAGCGTGCGGGCTCCTCCCAAATCCAGGACAGTGCCACAGCAGAATCGCACCAGCAGAAATACTTGCCATCATAGACCTTCAACTGAGCCACTTCCGACATAAGCCGAGCCAGCAACTCTGCTCCAGATTACTCCAGTTTCGGCATCGTATCAGTTTTTAAAGGTGCGACTCGGGACTTCGAAAATGACTTGTAAACGACTTTCTGACCTGGTACCCTTCGATACGACATAAACGCAAGCACCATAAGCCTCGACGCTGGCCGATCTTCTTCCGGCACATCAGAAAGCACTTCAGGAAAATTGGAGCACCACTTTCTCAACCGAAGTTGGCCTTTGGCGAGGATCCGTGATGTTTGCTGCATTATGCTGATAGTCTCATCTATAAAACCGCCTCCGGAAATCAAATCATCTACATACAAATCGCGACGCTGAATTTTGGCACAGACTGCTCATCCTCCAACTTATGCATTGCTCGAACTGATTAAAATGATGCCGGCTTTGTTCCATAAAAGACAGTATCTAGTTTGACAACCTGCAATTCATCCTGGGTGCAATTCCGCCAAAGAATGCACTGGAAATAGTTTGACAAGCTGCAACTCATCCTGGGTGGAATTCCGCCAAAGAATGCACTGGAAATAGCTGTCCTCGGGGAAAACTTAGACGCATCGGTACATTTTGCAAATATTACCTACCGGAACCTTAGAAGAATGTCCAGAAGCTTTGGTTGAATAACTGGAACAGACATCAAAATGTCATTCAAGGAATACCCAGAGGTAGTGGCAGCCGAACCATCAAAAACAACCCTGAGCTTTGTTGATGAACTGTCCTCCTTCAAAACACAGTGATGCGGTAAGAAATACTGTGTGGCGGGTCGTGTCACTAAATCTAAATAATCTTAGGTTGTCCTGTGACGCCGTTGGAGTTCATCGCCACTAAATTAAACTACGCTCAATTAAATAAAGAAACGCACTACATAATTTTGACACCAAAATTATAAGATCTTATAAGATCTTATAATAAAGAATACATAATTTTGACTCCAAAATTATAAGATCTTATAAGATCTTATAAGATCTTATAATTTTAGTGTCAAAATTATGTAAATTTCTTTATTTAATTGAGCGTAGTTTATCGCCTATCACATTTAGTGGACGACGCACGGTACCCTCACAGTCTTGCCGGCAAGCTGCGAGTTATTTCGACAGTGCGACCCGCGAAGGGGGGGCGGGGGGGGGGGGGGGGGGGGGGTGGGGGGGCGGGGGGGGGGGGGGGGGGGGGGGGGGGGGGGGGGGGGGGGGGGGGGGGGGGGGGGGGGGGGGGGGGGGGGGTGTGCCCGGGCAGAAGGTCGAAGCCAGCAGTCGAGGAGTGAGCCCGTCTGCGCGTATCGGGGTCGAATGTCATTAAGGGGGGGGGGGGGGAGGAGGGGGGGGGGGGAGGAGGGGGAAGTGGGGGGGGGGGGGGGGGGGGGGGGGGATCCGGAACGATAATGTTCCGTACGGCCAGGCCAACGCGGTGCTCGTCTCTGCGCCAGAATCGGTCCCATGGTCCTGCGTAGTCGGATTCAGCGGTTCTCCGAGCGCGCTACGAGTTGAGACGGGTAGCAACTCCATATGACGCGGTGCTAATGCACTCCTGCGCAAACGTATACTCCATTCCTTTGATGGATGGCGACAAGTTCGTCAAAGCGCAGTTACGTCACAAGAGATGTGGTCACTGCTAACAGACGATCAATAGTCTGGAACCCACCTACTATTGGCCACCTGAAATCGTGTGACGTAGCAATTGCACACAGCTTCGGTTGAACCTGGAGCATCGCTATGGTAGATCTCGCGAGTTATCAAAGAGTCGCTGACTGGACGTCTTTGGAGCTTCGGTGCTGGAATGGGTGGTCTGCAAAATCTCCAATGTCGAATTCTTTCATGCTATCAAAGCAGTAGAGCGTAAAAGATCTATCACATCTATTTTTTCGTTACAAAATGTACCCGTACAGCCGGGGGGGGTATGCAACAGCGAAACTCTATATGGCCATCGAGTGGGAGCATGTGTCAGCCTTGATGTCACAGGTCTAATGGCGACGCATCTTTCTGCAGCATCTTCTGCATTGGGAGTACCTTCTTCAGCAGCCGCGTCAATCTATCGTATCAATGATAGTGGTGCTAGGTGGTCGAGACCTAGACGCCGGTGATTACCGTTATAAGCGCGCCACTGTGCATGAGGGTTGATAGGTACAACGTGTAATAGACTATCGCTAAGATCCCAAAGGGTTATGTATTGGTGGCACTATTTTCACTATTCGACTTTTCTGTAACGATTAAGATATTGAGCATTCCGCTACTTCCCATGTTCTATGGCAGGCTCGCTCTGGCACCTTATATCAGTGCATAACATCGTAAAAATAAACAATATTATAACGTTTGAAGTTAATTTGTTTTCATTTGGTTATTGAAAAATCTCAATGACCAAGCATACCCCTTCTTAATAATTTCATTTAAAGAAATCTATTTCAAATTTATTTATTTCATTTGGTAATATCTCAGGTAAAAATATATTTTTTTGGCTGATGTGATGATTTTTTAAAGTTCGCATTTGGTCATTAAATATGATTTTCTTTATAGTTTTAGTGGTTGGAGTACATTGCGGCTCTTACTATTCTATTTCTTCAATGATCAATTCTGTGTTTGCTATTTTGAATATGTTTTATATTATCCTCATTTTAATTGATAATTATGGTGATCTGATTGAGTTCAATATATTTAAAATTATAAAAGATTCATTCTAATTTTAGTGGAATGAATTTAAATAGGGATGTAGCCTCCTCTGGAATGGGACCCACATGTAGTCTGCATGTGTCACTGATAGGATTATTAAAAATATCAATAAAATATTCTGTAAATATTTTAAATAAAAAAAATTTTTTTGTATATATGTATATGTATGTTTATATATTATAAAAATTTTTTTGTATATATGTATATGTATGTTTATATATTATATGTGTTTATAATGTTACTTATGTTATATCCATTTGTATGGTTCTCTTAATGTTAAATGGTGGACCTCTTCTCAATTAAGCGTTTATAATTTTTTATCGGTCCTTCGTTTCTCCTTCGTAATTTCCCATTTTTAATTTTTTTGGTAATCAAATTTGGCAATTGATCAACTATACTGCATTTGCCGCTGTTTATGCACTCCTAGAGTTGTTGAAAATATTATATTATCAAGGTTATCATCAAGGATCAATCTTTGAGAGTAGCTGAGAGTTTTTTCGTCCAAATGGCAATCTATCATATTCGTAAAGTCCCATTTCGTTACACCAATGTTACTGTTTTTTCTATATCTTCTTCCGCCATCAAAATACGTGGTAGCCCTTACTGTAGGTCTAATCTAGGAAGTTTGTATGAAATTGAGTCCAGGTAAAGGGTATTTATCCGATATTGCTTACTTGATGCAAACGACGATAGTCTACAAATATATTTAGATTATTTTTTGTATTCTGAGTTATCTATTTTTTTTTGGCACCATGCATATGGGAGAACTATATTTTCGTTATTATTATTTTCGTATCATTTCCGTTATTCGTTTTCTAAATTTTTCCTCATACTTTGGCGATATCCTGTATATTTTGGAGTTTATTGGTTGATCTGTTACGGTCCTTATCCCTCTTGTGCCTAAGACCTCCTCTAGACGGTTAATGTTATAAATACCGTTATTTTACTCTTTTCATTACTTTTTGACTCTTTTTGCATTTTTCTAATTCGGGAAGTCCAAAAATTAAGGTTGTTGCGTTTGGAAATACATACTAGAGCTTGCAAAAAGCTGCTGTATTTATTTAAGCATTCGTTTTCCACAACAAATTTAGAGATTCGATATTTTCTTGGCATTCTTTTTTGATGTAAGTTTTCGCTTTCCTAATGTTCGTTCTGAAGAGAGTCCACAAATATTTGAACCTTTAAGTATCTTTAGTTTTAATTGTTATTTCATTTGTTTTTGGTGCTCATCTTTATATCATTTATAATAAAACATTTAAACAAATTACCTAATATTTTGTTGGCCTATCTTCCCAAAGACGGCTCTAGGCGGTCTAAGGATATATTCATATAAAACTCGATTCGAGCAAAAATAAAAATTTTTCTAAAACAAACATTCACTTCTGAATCATAGTGAATCCAAAAATAAAAAAATCCCTTTTTTCTAGAAAGAACATTTGGCGATATATTATGTATCTACTGCATTTGTATTGGTTAATTCTTCCCCTTCTTTGAAATATATGTTCTTGAAACGCTTGTTAAGACTATCAATTAATTATATTTCCTTTTCTTCACTATTTAACCCTGTTGTCGGGTCAAGCAGTCGCCGAAAAGAAGTTTGGCCGGCAATAATTTATTCAATTCGTGACGTCATTTTCTTTTATATATATGTTCGCGTCTTTCGGTCTCGTGCATTCGATCTGCCACCTTCATTTGCCGTCATGCGCTAGAGTTTGTCTTGCTCTCTCGCGGGATCTCTCGATCGCTCCGCTGCATCAGGCGTTGTGACGCTCCCGCGTCACTCTAATTCGGTCGTCAACCCTATTCAGTCACATATGTACATATATCACCCCAAAACAATTAAATAAATTGTGTCAATATCTATAAATCAATAAGTTAGAACACAAACTTAAAGCTCCGGAAACGTTCGGTAACTGATCATTGGTCAACCCCGACGTGATTGAAATTGGACCTGCGCGGCTTAAAATATATAAACATAAACAAATAAACAAATTAAAAAACATTATTCACTTTGTGATTTGTGCGCGAAATATTAGAATCAGTTGACATATGCACATACGCTGTTTGTCGAGTGCTACAATCGCTTATACATATTTGACTCCGTTATATAGAAGCTGCACAGTGGGTCGTGAGCTGATAGTAAATAAACGACCTAAAATAAATTTTTTGTTGCGAAAATGAATCCGTTTTTCGATTGTGCCTCTCCTGGAAGGAAAGTATTCCTGAGTCAAAGTGCAGTTGTAATTTTTAAGGATCTTTAAGGATTGTTGTCCTCCTTGAAATCAGTGGAGACATTTCCGGAGGCGATGTTAAATGTGCGACTCAGAGAATTGGAAGGAATCGTTGTGGATTTCAAGAGCACACATAAGGAGCTGTCCGAGATGGATGTTTCGCTCACTGTTCTCGACCATGGTGGACACAAACCCATTTATCAGTCGGGTCGAGAAGCTTCAAAGGTTGGGGTCCTGCCTTCGTGAATCTGCCTTGGAGACTGTTCGATCGTTTGGAGCTGTTAATCAAAAGGTTTAGAAATCGCAGGCTCATTTTCCAAGCTCAGGTTAATGAGATAATGAATCTGAAAGCCGTAGAATCCACATCGGCGATAAGGCTCCGCGAGCTTTCGGACAAATTCAATTCACATATGCGAGCCCTGGCAAGCATAGGCGCAACGAAGCAGATTGCTAGCTGCATCATAATCTAAGTGCTGTTGCAGAAGGTTGATAATGCAGTTCACGCAGTCCAAGTGGAAGGAAATGCAAGCTGACTCGGTTTCCTTGGATTCCATTCCAACGTGGGAGTCCATCGCCAGTTTTCTTGAGCAGAGATGCCGGACTTTGGAGAGCCTGCCGACCACATCATATGCACCAAACCTTGCGGTAGGACGGTGTAGGCCTTTTCATACAGGTAACTCTGCATTTGTGATTACCAACTCTTCCGCATGCATTATTTGTGATGGCCATTCTCACATAATAAACTCCTGCCCAAAGGTTTTAAGCTTGTCGCCTGAGGATCGTTTAGGCGAAGTTAGGCGATTGGATTTATGCCGTAAGTGCCTTGGATCTGGGCACCTATATCGGCATTGAAATTCGTCATGCGGCCGTGCTTGTGGACGCAGGCATCATAGCTTGCTGCATTTTGGTGGAAATTCGACAGCTCAAGGCCAAAACCCCTCTCCCGAGGTTTCCGCATCTAGCAACGCTGTTTATCTGTCAGCGTCCGCTCCCGTCAATTCTCTTGTCGCCAAGGAATTTGGTGATCTGGTGCTGCTTGTCACTGCCAATATTTTGGTCAGGAAACGCTCCGGAGTTCTACTGCCCTGCCGAGCGCTGCTTGATTCTGGTTCGCAGGTGCATCAGTCACCTCAAGGCTGGCAAACCAGCTGCAGCTGCGGAAGATAAGGTCACCGGTTTCTGTGTCCGGTATAGGTGACGCAGGGTTTTCAAACGATGGGTTTTCTGTGCAAGATAGCTTGCAATCCCAATGCTCTGACTACTCGGCTCAAGTAACTGCGATCGTAGCCTCCAACATCACTGACCATCAGCCTAATTTTGGATTGGACGTCAGCTATTGGCAAATTCCCGCCAATGTAAACCTAGCAGATTCTCATTTTCACCAGCCGCACCGAGTTGATTTGCTAATTGTAGCTGGATTATTTTACGAGCTGCTTTGTGTCGGGCAAATTCATTTGTCTCCTGGTTTGCCCTCAATCCAAAAAACGCGGCTCAGTTGGGTTGTTTGAGGCGGAGGACCTTACAATGGCTAGGTTCTCATGGCTGCTGAGCAGTCGGGACTGATCTGCTCAAAGGAGCCTTTAGCGGCTCGAACAACTTCTTTGACAGTTCTGGGAAGAGAAACCTGCACCGATCCGACTATGAAGGCATCAAAGGAAGAACTGGATTGCGAGAGTCATTTTGTTAAGAACTTAGTACGGTTAGAAGGTGGTGCCTATACAGTCAGGTTTCCAATTAAGCGTAACTCCGATTTATTGGGTGATTCGTACTGACAGGCTCTGCGTCGTTTCCAGTCGTTGGAGAGGAAACTGTCTCATCAGCCCGAACTGCGTGCTCAGTATACGTCCTTGATAAAGGAGTATCTTAACATAGGTCATATGTCCCTGATTCCTCCGGTTGCCTGCGTCCTATCTATCTGTGCGAGCGATGCACCAATTGGCTAAGGACGAGGTGGATGACTTTCCAGTGGGATCCGAAATCTTGCTTCGAGATTTTTCCGTCGATGATCTTATTTCTGTTGGCAGCCTAAGGAGGATCGGGAGTCTTATCTAACTTTTGATGACGGTAGCAACTTCACGAAAACGTTAGGATTGGCTTGGGATCCTTCCACTGATCAGCTGCTGCTTCGTTTTCTGCTCTTCAGTCCACTTCGAAGCCATCTTGACGTTCTGTCCTATCATAAATAGCGCGGTTGTACGAACCGCTGGGCGTTGTTGGTCCAGTTGTTACTAAAGCAAAAATATTCTTGCAGAAGCTGTGCCGAGAGCATCTTTCTTGGGATGAAAGCTTACCTCAGGGTTTTTACACCGAGTGGCAGGAGATCTGCCGGAGCTTCAGTCTCACCCAACGTGTAGAATTTCCTCAGCTGGCTCTTACGTCTGGAGCACTTGTGGAGATTCATGGATTTTGTGACGCCAGCATTGAAGCCTACGGAGCATGTATCTACATAGTTTCCAGGTCGCCAGGGGCTGAGAGTCGCCTGCTATGTGCGAAGTCTCGAGAATCGCCTCTTAAGACTTTAACTGTGCCAATGTTAGAGCTGGCTGGAGCTGAGTTGTTGGCGAGAATGATGGCAGAGGTTCACAGTCTAGGCGCTTACAAAGGGAAGTCTAGGCGCTTACACAGTCTAGGCGCTTGTTCGTGCGACTCTTCAGCCGTGTTATCATGGATTCGAGATGAGCCTGCCAGGTTTAACGTCTTTGTCTCTCATCCAAATCTGACGTGTCAATCATCCAAAATCTGATGAGATCCATGGAGTTGCAATATGTGCCTACGTTGGAAAATCCAGCAGATTTCTTGCCTCGTGGAGCCCTTCCTACTGAGTTGATTGGATCCAGGTTATGGTGTCAGGGGCCGCCCTATCTGACACAGGAGCACTGGCCTGCGACGATAGTAGTCGAGGAGCCAGCTTTAGAGCTTCGCCCTTCAATTTTATTGATGAAGTCGCCACATACAGACCTCGTGGTTACATGTATATACGTTAACTCCTTTCCAGCTCTTCAGCGAGTGTTTGCGTACGTCTATAAGTTTGGCAGAAGGCTACTAAGTCTTTGATGTAACCGGTACCGATTTTTGCGGTCCTTCTTCTATAAGTCGGAGGTTCGCAAGAAGGCTCCCATAAAACGTTACATTAGCATTTAGAGCTGGTGAGGGATCTGTCCACCGCCGCCTTTCTGCATGCACAGAGGAGGTTTATTTCTATCAGGATGAAGCCTCGACAGATCTGGTCCGACAACGCCACTAATTTCGTTGGAGCCAAAAATCAGTTGAGCGAATTAAAGAGACTATTTCTTAGCGACGAGCACCAGAGAGCTGTCTTGGATTTTTACCTTCCAGAGTCCATTGAGTGGAAGTTTATCCCTCCCCGATTTTCCCACTTTGGCGGCTTGTGGGAAGCTGCTGCTAAGACCGCCAAGTCTCATTTTTACAGGGTCGTAGACTCGGTAGTAAAGGCCGACGATTTGCGAAGGCTGGTGTACAATATTGCTGCAGTGATTAATTCGAGGTCATTAGTCCCTCTCTCTGAAAACCCTGCTGATCTGGATGTCCTGACTCCTAATCATTTTTTGCACGGAGGGCCTCCTTCTAGTTTCAGTGAGCCAGACCTGACAGAGCTCAACATAAATCGGCTAGATGCTTGGGAACGCGTCGTCTTTCTTCAGCAGTGTTTCTGGTCCAGATGGAGGGAGGGAATTTAACCCTGTTGCAGCAATGATCCAAATGGCGCATCCCTGGTCAAGGCATAGCAGTAAATGACATCGTGCATCGTGACAAGGACTAAAACTTACCTCCAATGAAGTGGCCCCTTGCGAGGGTGACGGAAATGAAAGTCGGAGATGACGGAGTGTGTTGGGTGGCGCTGCTGAGGACAGGACAGGCGGGCAGTCAACAAATTGTGCCTGCTGCACCTTCATGATGCTGTTGAAAGCCCATCTTCCAACGGGAGGAGTATGTCGGGTCAAGCAGTCGCCGGAAAGAAGTTTGGCCGGCAATAATTTGTTGATTTCGTGACGTAATTTTCTTTTATATATATGTTCGGGTCTTTCGGTCTCGTGCATTCGATCGGCCACCTTTAATTGCCTTTCGCGAATCGTCGTCGCATGCAGACGATGTAATTATGTGCTCCGGGAAAAGTATTCAATAATATCAAAAAAGTGCAGTGACTGGTTTCGTAAATCAACAACAACGCGAAAAGACGCATTTAACGATGAAATCGCTAATGTTTATATTGATTAATTAATTAATTAATATAAAACATAACAGTTAAATGAGTCTAAACGACGTTAGCACACAACGTCAACGTGAGCAAGACGAGACACTCAGTACAAAGAAACAACGCTTACTTCACCTTCAAAGCAACCGAAAGTAATGCAAGCTCATCCCAAACACGGTCAATTACCCCAAATTCGGCCGAATTCTTAAACGTAGAGAGCGTGAGAGCGCGTTCTTGCTCCCCCTCGCTACCATCGATGCCTCTGCAGCCAAAGAGACCAGTAACTAGCACCGCAACCTCTTTGACAACGTCAACCGTAACAACAACAACAACCGCAACTGTAGCGACAGCGCGTTTAACGACGTCATCAGCTAGCAGCGCAAGCATTGATATTTCTGCCGCTGTGCTGCCCGTAAAAGAGAACAAAAACAAAAAAAATATTAAGCCGGCTGTGCAGACTGGTATGGATCGCTACATCCAAATCAAAAGGAAGTTGAGCCCCCTAAACTCTCAACGTAAAATAACCCGTGGCAATGCTAACATAGCCGCAATAGAATCGCCCACGAAAATCTTCGCAGACTATAAGAATGACGCCGAATCTACAGAAGTCGAAAAAAGGAAGCCTAAGCCCCCGCCAATTTACATACGAGAAAAAAGTTCCAACGTTCTTGTCAACAAAATTATAGAGCTCATTGGCAAGTACAACTTCCACATAATACCACTCGTAAAGGGCAACATCCAATAAACAAAAGTTCAAACGAAGTCTGAAGATAATTACAGAGTATTATTGAAATTCCTCACCGACAAAAAAAAGAACTTCTACACGTATCAGCTAAAAAGCAGCAAGGGCTTGCAAGACGTACTTAAGGGCATAGAGCCCGAAGTATCGCCTGCAGAGATAACAAAGGCGCTACATGAGAAGGGATTTAGCGCTAAGACCGTGTTCAATATCCCTAACAGGGATAGAAAGCCGCAGCCACTCTTTAAGGTTGAGCTCGAACCACAAATTAAGCCCCTGAAGAAATACGAAGTGCACCCTATATACAATCTTCAGTTCCTGCTGCACCGCAGAATTAAAGTTGAGGAGCCGCACAAACGCAATGGCCCGGAACAATGTGCGAACTGCCAGGAATATGGCCATACAAGGTCTTACTGTAAACTGCGCCCAGTTTGTGTAGTTTGTGGTGAGCTTCATGACTCCGCACACTGCCCAGCGAGCAAAGATGACCAAAACTCGAAAAAGTGCGGCAACTGCGGTCGAAATCACACTGCTAACTATAGAGGTTGCCCAGTTTATAAGGGGCTGAAAAGTCGCATCCATCAGAGGGGATTTACTGCCCGCACCCAAAATAATCAGTTCAAACCTCCAGGTCAGGTCTCCAGGCCTCCAGGTCAAACCCTGGAGTCTTCTTCTCGACTGCAGCCAGATCCTCACTAGGACCCATAAACTCTGACGAAAATGCCACATACCCAAGCGCTTTAAAATCAGGTCTGGCTACCCCAGCCTCAAAAAACTCACTCCCGCAATCAGCACACCAAGAACTGAACACGGCTCAACAGCATCAACCGCCGGAGCAGCCAAAAAGTAACTTTGAAGCTATGATATGCAGTCTACAACAAAGCCTTACGGAGTTCATGTCGTTTATGCGTACAACAATGCAAGATCTAATGCGAAACCAAAATCTATTAATACAAATGCTGGTTTCACAACAAACCAAATGGCAGGCCCAAAGAAACTTCCTGATTTAATTGACTTTGTGATTACCAAAAACATTCTCAAAAATCTGATAAGGGCCGAATGCCTTTCGGATCTTTCATCTGATCACTCGCCTGTCCTTTTTACTCTACTTCAACACCCAGGAACATGGGATCAATCATCAAAACTGACCTCACATAAAACCAATTTGGTTATGTACATTGAGTCCATTGAGTGGAAGTTTATCCCTCCCCGATTTTCCCACTTTGGCGGCTTGTGGGAAGCTGCTGCTAAGACCGCCAAGTCTCATTTTTACAGGGTCGTAGACTCGGTAGTAAAGGCCGACGATTTGCGAAGGCTGGTGTACAATATTGCTGCAGTGATTAATTCGAGGTCATTAGTCCCTCTCTCTGAAAACCCTGCTGATCTGGATGTCCTGACTCCTAATCATTTTTTGCACGGAGGGCAACCTCCTTCTAGTTTCAGTGAGCCAGACCTGACAGAGCTCAACATAAATCGGCTAGATGCTTGGGAACGCGTCGTCTTTCTTCAGCAGTGTTTCTGGTCCAGATGGAGGGAGGGAATTTAACCCTGTTGCAGCAATGATCCAAATGGCGCATCCCTGGTCAAGGCATAGCAGTAAATGACATCGTGCATCGTGACAAGGACTAAAACTTACCTCCAATGAAGTGGCCCCTTGCGAGGGTGACGGAAATGAAAGTCGGAGATGACGGAGTGTGTTGGGTGGCGCTGCTGAGGACAGCGACAAGGCGGGCAGTCAACAAATTGTGCCTGCTGCACCTTCATGATGCTGTTGAAAGCCCATCTTCCAACGGGAGGAGTATGTCGGGTCAAGCAGTCGCCGGAAAGAAGTTTGGCCGGCAATAATTTGTTGATTTCGTGACGTAATTTTCTTTTATATATATGTTCGGGTCTTTCGGTCTCGTGCATTCGATCGGCCACCTTTAATTGCCTTTCGCGAATCGTCGTCGCATGCAGACGTGTAATTATTGTGCTCCGGGAAAAGTATTCAATAATATCAAAAAAGTGCAGTGACTGGTTTCGTAAATCAACAACAACGCGAAAAGACGCATTTAACGATGAAATCGCTAATGTTTATATTGATTAATTAATTAATTAATATAAAACATAACAGTTAAATGAGTCTAAACGACGTTAGCACACAACGTCAACGTGAGCAAGACGAGACACTCAGTACAAAGAAACAACGCTTACTTCACCTTCAAAGCAACCGAAAGTAATGCAAGCTCATGCCAAAAACACGCTCAATTACCCCAAATTCGGCCGAATTCTTAAACGTAGAGAGCGTGAGAGCGCGTTCTTGCTCCCCCTCGCTACCATCGATGCCTCTGCAGCCAAAGAGACCAGTAACTAGCACCAGCAACCTCTTTGACAACGTCAACCGTAACAACAACAACAACCGCAACTGTAGCGACAGCGCGTTTAACGACGTCATCAGCTAGCAGCGCAAGCATTGATATTTCTGCCGCTGTGCTGCCCGTAAAAGAGAACAAAAACAAAAAAATATTAAGCCGGCTGTGCAGACTGGTATGGATCGCTACATCCAAATCAAAAGGAAGCTGAGCCCCCTAAACTCTCAACGTAAAATAACCCGTGGCAATGCTAACATAGCCGCAATAGAATCGCCCACGAAAATCTTCGCAGACTATGAGAATGACGCCGAATCTACAGAAGTCGAAAAAAGGAAGCCTAAGCCCCCGCCAATTTACATACGAGAAAAAAGTTCCAACGTTCTTGTCAACAAAATTATAGAGCTCATTGGCAAGTACAACTTCCACATAATACCACTCGTAAAGGACATCCAATAAACAAAAGTTCAAACGAAGTCTGAAGATAATTACAGAGTATTATTGAAATTCCTCACCGACAAAAAAGAGAACTTCTACACGTATCAGCTAAAAAGCAGCAAGGGCTTGCAAGACGTACTTAAGGGCATAGAGCCCGAAGTATCGCCTGCAGAGATAACAAAGGCGCTACAAGAGAAGGGATTTAGCGCTAAGACCGTGTTCAATATCCCTAACAGGGATAGAAAGCCGCAGCCACTCTTTAAGGTTGAGCTCGAACCACAAATTAAGCCCCTGAAGAAATACGAAGTGCACCCTATATACAATCTTCAGTTCCTGCTGCACCGCAGAATTAAAGTTGAGGAGCCGCACAAACGCAATGGCCCGGAACAATGTGCGAACTGCCAGGAATATGGCCATACAAGGTCTTACTGTAAACTGCGCCCAGTTTGTGTAGTTTGTGGTGAGCTTCATGACTCCGCACACTGCCCAGCGAGCAAAGATGACCAAAACTCGAAAAAGTGCGGCAACTGCGGTGGAAATCACACTGCTAACTATAGAGGTTGCCCAGTTGATAAGGGGCTGAAAAGTCGCATCCATCAGAGGGGATTTACTGCCCGCACCCAAAATAATCAGTTCAAACCTCCAGGTCAGGTCTCCAGGCCTCCAGGTCAAACCCTGGAGTCTTCTTCTCGACTGCAGCCAGATCCTCACTAGGACCCATAAACTCTGACGAAAATGCCACATACCCAAGCGCTTTAAAATCAGGTCCGGCTACCCCAGCCTCAAAAAACTCACTCCCGCAATCAGCACACCAAGAACTGAACACGGCTCAACAGCATCAACCGCCGGAGCAGCCAAAAAGTAACTTTGAAGCTATGATATGCAGTCTACAACAAAGCCTTACGGAGTTCATGTCGTTTATGCGTACAACAATGCAAGATCTAATGCGAAACCAAAATCTATTAATACAAATGCTGGTTTCACAACAAACCAAATGGCAGGCCCAAAGAAACTTCCTGATTTAATTGACTTTGTGATTACCAAAAACATTCTCAAAAATCTGATAAGGGCCGAATGCCTTTCGGATCTTTCATCTGATCACTCGCCTGTCCTTTTTACTCTACTTCAACACCCAGGAACTGACCCCACATAAAACCAATTTGGTTATGTACAGGAAGTACATCAGCTCACACATTGAACTGAGTCCTCACCTCATCGACGAAGCCAACGTAGACAGTTTTGTTAATTCGCTGGAGTCTGTACTCGTCTCTGCAGCTCGAGTTTCAACACCTCAAACTATAAACACACAATGCATTCAAAAGAAGACAAATCTACAAATCGAACAGCTCGTCCTCGAAAAGCGACGCTTAAGTCGAGAATAGCAATGTCACAGATCGTCATCTGCTAAGCAACGCTTCAAACATGCCTCATGTTAACTTGACCAAGCTCTACAGCAAGAAGAAACGTATGTCCACCGCCGCTACATAGAGCAATTGTCAATTAACAGTACAAAACCGTCACTATGGAGAGCTCACCCAACTCTGAGCTCACCGAAAGAAACCGTGATGCCTATTAGAAATTCCACAGGCGGGTAGCGCAGCGACGCAGACAGAGCCAGCACATTTGCCAAACACCTTAAAAATGTCTTTCAACCAAATCCTTCCACTAATTCGTTTACTTTGCCGACTCTATCAGATGAGCCCCAGCCTCAACATGAGCCGATTGAGTTTCGACCAAACGAAATCGTTAACATCATCAAACGACAATTGAATCCGAAAAAATCCCCGGGCTGCGACCTCACAACTCCCAAAATTGAGCTCCTATACTGCGCCGTTTGCACTTTCACCCAGCTATTTAATGCCATCGCAAAACTTGGCTACTTTCCAGTGAGATGGAAAAAGTCAATTATAATAATGATAGCAAAGCCGGGAAAAGACCACACTATCCCCACGTCGTATAGACCTATAAGCCTACTCTCTTGCCTATCTAAACTCTTTGATAAATGCCTCTCAAGCATTCGATAGAGTCTGGCTAGTAGGTCTAATGTACAAGATCAAGACAATGCTCCCCTACAGCACCCACAAGATTTTAGAGTCTTACCTTTACGACAGAAAATTTGTCGTGAGGTGAAACACCGCTATATCCGATGATTACACTGTTGGAGTTCCTCAAGGCAGCGTGCTAGGGCCAATATTATATGTCCTCTACACAGCAGATATCCCGACAAGCACTCGTCTAACAACATTCACGTTTGCCGATGACACAGCTATTCTTAGCCGCTCAAAATGCCCGATTGGAGTAACTTCGCAGCTAGCTCTTCATTTGGTCGATGTCGAAAAATGGCTGTCAGATTGGCAAATTAAAGTGAACGAACTAAAATGCAAGTATGTTACGTTCACTCTGAACAGGCAAAACTGCCCGCCGATAACATTAAACAACACTCTACTCCCACAAGCTAACGAAGTAACATACCTAGTTCAAAGAGTTCAGTCGAAGATCTTGAGAACAATCACCGGGGCACCGTGGTACGTTCGCAACGAAAACATACACCGTGACTTAAACATTCTACCAGTCAAAGAAGCGATCGCAGAACAGAAGGTAAAGTACTTAACCAAGCTATCGGTGCACCCTAACCACCTGGCGAAAGGTCTAACAAGGTTGAGCAACCAATCACGCCTTCGTCGCAATGACTTACCCACCCAGCGACCAACCTGAGGGACACGCAACCAGAATGCAGTCTTAGTATACTGTTAGCTAAATTTTAATTTTAAGGTTCGTCATCTTATTGTTAGTCTCAAAATTAAGAGTAGATTTAATAAATAAAAGCAAAGCTATAATAAAAAAAAAAAACCTTTAAGTGCCGTCATGCGCTAGCGCTTGTCTTGCTCTCTTGCGGGTTCTCTTGATCGATCCGCTGCATCAGGCGTTGAGCCTCGTTCCCGCGTCATTTTAATTCGGTCGTCAACCCTATTCAGTAACATATGTACATATATCATTTGTAGAAACCACAAAACAATTAAATAAATTGTATCAATATCTATAAATCGAACTGTGCTTGTTTTATATTATTATATATATAATATTTAGAACACAAACTTTAAGCTCCCGAAAACGCTCGGTAACTGAACTCCTGTTAAATTGAAGTTTCAATTTCACTTACTTCAAATCTCAAATCTTTTCAGGGAATTTGGAGTGGAATGGAATTTCAACATCATTTATTAGTTTATGTGTTTTTGTTTACGTTGTCTATATTTTTAACATTCTTTGGATGACATCCACACCCAATAGAAAATCATACGATGTGTTCAGTGGTAAAGCACCCATTTTGCACGCATATTTTTGGGATATTGGAATTCCCTTGGTACTTCTGTTGTTACTAAGAAATCGTTGGCTTGGAATTTCGTGCTAATAGTATGAATTACTTTTGAATATTTTCCAATGATTTTGTAAAAATTTTTATTCACTTTGTTAGTGTCAAGTGTCTTTGTTAGTATTAATTGTGGATCCTCGTGTTAATAGTATGAATTATTTTTGAATATTTTTCAATGATTTTGTACAAATTTTTATTCACTTTGTTAGTGTCAAGTATATTAATTGTGGATCCTGTGTCCAGTAAAAATGAAAATTTACAGTTCTCAATTGTTTGCTATATTAACCTTTTTTTTTCTTTCGAGGCTTCTAAATAAAAAACTGTTTGGGGGTTTATTTATTATGATCTTATAGTCTTCTTCGTTTAAGATGTCTACACTCATTGCTTCTGGACGATTTTGTCGAATGTTTTGGCTTTGATTTCTGTTATAATTATTATTTAAATTGAGTGGGTTTTGGTTTTGCTGAATATTATTATTATTTTAATTTTGCGTTGGTTATAGTTAAAATTTCTATTTTGGTTTTGATTAGTGTAGTATCTTCTAGTGTTCTGGTTTCTTTCAAAATTATCATTTTGGTTCTGATTTCTATGATTTATATTTTTACCTGCCAAAGGTTGCCAAAAGTTTAGGCCCAAGTATCTTGATTTTTTTTCTATTTTCTCAATTTTATCTCTAACTTGTAGTATTGTTGTTAATGGCATTAAGACACTGTTAATGTCCCTGATGATAGTTCATTTATTCTTTGTATAAGTAGTGCACTTAATATGTTATCTAAATTTTCATTGTTTTCAAAAAACTACGTTATTCTTGGACTTCAGAAATAGTGGCCAGCAGCGGTGCGAAAAGCCCACTCTGGAGATAAGGGCAAGGGTTCAACTAATCCAATCTCATTACGTTGACGTGACAGCTGGTTCCAAGTACACTAACTCGTTTCCAGCACTCCAGAGTTCTCAAGTTCTCAAAGTGAGTCCGCCACAAGGGTGTCACCACTTTTTGGATAGGTTTGGGATGTTGCGTGTGGATGGTCGTTTAAAATCTTGACGTTGGATTTTATAGTCTCCATCCAATTATATTGCCTAGAAGCCATCCAGTCACTATGCCTCTAATTTTTGATTTCCATGAGCGGAATCTACACACGGGGCTATTTTTCGATCCCAAAACTGGTCAATCGGGGGGAGGAAAACGGTGACGAAGGCATTGCACAAATGCATCCGATGCTTCCGTACCAAGCCTCGGTTGCTGGAGCCCATTATGGTGGATCTCGCGGAGCAAAGAGTCAGCACTGCCAGGTCTTTGGAGTTACTGGTGTGGATTTTTTGGGCCCATATTATTATAACCCCGAAGTTCGAACTAAAGCTCCCGTAAAATATTACGTGAGTAATATTCATTTGTTTCATTTGTTTTGCTATCAAAGCCGTCCACTTAGAGCTTCTTAAAGATCTATCCGCATCTTCTTTTTTGCATGGTTTAAAACGCTTTATATGCACTCGTCGAAAGCCGCAGCACATTTGGTCTGACAATGCATCCAATTTGGTTGGAGCTATAAACGAGCTGAAGAAGCTGCTCCAACTCTTCATCAGCGATGAGCATCAGCGAGCGGAATTCTGGAATTTTGAGCGATTGAGTCCGTCGAGTGGCATTTTATTCCTCCTCGATCTCCGCATTTAGGTGGACTAGGGAAGTCCACGTAAAGCTGGGAAGCTACTGTCAAAACCGCAAAGCATCATTTTTACCGGGCTGTTGGATCTTCAGTTCTTGGATTTGAGAAGCTTCGAACTCTGCTGTGTCACATTGGTGCTCACGGCCTTTATTGTTTCTTTCAGAAGATCCTGCAGACCTTGATGTCTTAACGTCAGCCCATTTTTTAACTGGTGGTCCGTCAGTCAATTTCATCGAGCCTGATGTCACAAAGTTGAATTTCATCCGTATCGACAGCTGGCAGCGTGTCTCTTTCCTGCAACAGTCTTTCTGGGCTCGATGGAAGGAGGAGTATTTAAGCCTTCTTCAGCAGAGCACCAAATGGCGTCCGGCCTTTACTTGGCAATCAACGAAATGGTGCTAGTCAAGAACGAAAACCCACCCCCCAATGGTGGCCTGTTTGGACATTGAGATTTTTCAATGACTTTTATCCAAATGAAAGCAATTATTTAGTTTCACAACGTTATAATATAGTTTATTTTGAATTATGTGATGCGTATGCACTGAGATGATGCGTATGCACTGAGATAAAGGGCAATAATAATGATGCCGAAGAACATAGGCTGACCGAAAGCTCGCTGGCTTAATGCTTAACATAAATCACGATGAAACCGAGCGCCAGAGAAGAGTCGGCTTGCGACCAACAATAGAGATAAAATTTAAACAAAGATACGACAAACTATACTTATTATATCTTAATCTAGGTCGTGGCTGTTGCCTGACCCGACATGGCCATTCGCGAGGATACTGGATCTAGTCCCTGGTCGAGATGGAGTGTCTCGAGTTGCGGTGATTGGAAACGCATCTTGAACCTCTAACACCATAGATAATAGACTATCACTAAGATATCTAAAATATTAAAAATAGAGTTTGTACTATTGTCATTTATATTTTCGCTATTGTTGGTCGCAAGCCGACACTTTTTGGCCGCTCAATCTGTGGCATTATCTGTGGCATTAAGATAGCGAGCTTTCGCTCTTCCCATGTTTTATAGGCATCATAAATTGGAAGCATCATAAATTGGAACTTTGTCTCGCTCCGTTTCATATGCGCGCTTAATTAAAAATAAACAATATTATAACGTTTGAAATTAAATAACTGTTTTCATTTGAATAAAGGTCATTGAATATTATTTTTGTTCGATTTCTAGTGGGTCATTTGCTGGTTTAATTTCTATAATTTTTCTGTCATTATTGTAAATAATAAGGTCTCTTGCTGAACAGGTTACAATAATTTGTGTTTTGTATTTATTTACTATTCCTTCTCTTAGGAAAAACTAGATTGGTTCGTTTTCGTCCGCTGAATGGATAATTTATGATATCATTAAATTTGATTCCTCATCATTAGTATCATTTATTAGAGGTGTAACATTAACATCCAACTTTTATGTCTATCCTTTAAATCTTTTCCTTTATATTTTTTTTTATAAATATATGGCTACGGATGGCTATGGATATGGATATGGATATGGATAACAATAGCTACAAATTCTTTATCAGTTACGCTCTAATGTTTTTCATGTTTATTAAAAGTACTTTCATAAAACAGCGCCGATTGCAAAATCACTGGCATCTGTTGTCACTTTAAATGGCTTATCGAATTCTGGAAATTTTAATATTGGGTGTGAACTTATGAGTGCTTTTAAGTTTTCAAATGAATCAATAGATTCTGGATCGTATTCATTGATTTTATTACCTTTTTGTAAATATTTAATCATGGGGTATGCAATTTTTGAGTAGTCTTTAATAAATTTCCTGTAGAATCCTGTAATTCCTTAGAAGCTTTTGACTTTGAGTTATTTCTCTTTTTTCGGAATAGGTATAGCTAAAACATACTGTACTTTTTTGGATTCGCTGGTATTCCATCTCTGCTCAGGACGTGTCTTAAATATTCTGTATGTTGTTTCATAAATGAGCATTTATCTGGCTGAATTTTTAAGTTGTGTTCTTGAAGTTTTCGAAAAATTTTTTCTGCTTCATGTTTATGTTCTGCTAGAGTTGTTTGTTTGATAAATATTAATATATCATCGAGGATTAATCTTTGCCGTGGCATTTTTTAGATCAAATGTCATTCTAACATATTCGTAAAGTCCCATTGGTGTAACGCTTGATGTTTTTTCAATATCTTCGCCCCCATCAATATTTGGTGGTAACCCTTTGCTGGTCTAGTGTGCTGAAATGTGCTAAAATTGAGTTCATAAAATTTCTTAAAAAGTTTATTTAGTATAATAATTATTATTTTTTCTTAATTATTTATCAAAAATAATTCTTCAAAAGTTTGCAATGCAGTGAAGGAGACATCGCCGACCCTTAAAGTATATATATTCTTGATCAGGATCACCTCCTGAGTTGATATAAGCATGTCCGTCTGTCTGTCTGTCTATTTCTACACAAACTAGTCTCTCAGTTTTAAAGCTATCGTCTTCAATCTTGGCACACACCCCTCTTTTCTTTGTTGGCAGTATATAAGTCGGAACGGCCGGGTTCGGTCGACTATATCCTATAGCTGCCATATAACTGATTGATCGGAAATGGCATAACTCGGTTGTTTTTAAAGTTAGAAGGATTGGACTTTGTATGGATTACACGTTGGGCTAACCGATCTGCCAAATTTCATAATGATCGGCCGACTATATACGATCCGATATATATCTAATAATATAAGATGCGTGTCGCCACCTAGCGGAATGCCACTTAACCGCAAGGGTATATAAACATTGGCTCATTAACAATTTTTGATTAACGTTGCCGAAATTTAGGCCCATGTATTTTGTAACTTCATCTCTAACTTGTGGAATTGTTGTTAATGACATTAAAGACAGTGCAAATGATCCTGATGATAGTTCCTTTATTTTTTGTATAAGTAGTGAGTGCACTTAATATGTTAACTAAGTTTTCATTGTTTTCAAATACTGCGAAATTTCCTCTACAATTTACTTTACTTTTATATCTAAATCTCGAATACTTGTGACTGTTAGGTTGTTCATCTTTCTGGTGAGTCCCATTTGGACCATCCTGGGTCGATAGTGATGTCTTAATTGTTCCTTGCATTGTCCCATAATGTCGACGTGTTAATATTTGGCACTGTTGTGGCTAGACCTTGTATTTTGGTATTGAAAATAACGCTGAATACTTTTTTTGCCTCCTCTCCATATTCCTGCATGATCTGGTCTACTGATGCAACGAATCCATGAAGAGTTCCCTCTTCTCCGGTGAAAGTGGGAAGATATCGGGTCTCTTTCTCGATGTTATTTCTCATTTTTGTTGCCGTGCTTGTGGACGCAGGTATCATAGTTTGTTGCGTTTTGGTGGCAGTTCGCCCTTTACGAAGATTCCGCATCTAGCGAGACTGTTTCTCGATCAACGTCCGCTCCCGTCAAATCTCTTTCGCCAAGGAATTTGGTGATGTGGTGGTGCTTGCCAATTCCAATATTTTGGTCAGGAACCGCTTCGGAGTTCTACTGCCCTGCCGAGCGCTGCTCGATTCTGGTTAACAGGTGGATTTGGTCACCTCAAGGCTGGCGAACCAGCTGCAGCTGCGGAAGATAAAGTCTCCGTTTTCTGTGTCAGGTATTGGTCACGCAGGGTTTTCTACCGATGGCTTTTCTGTGCACATCAGCTCATTTCAGTGCACAATGCTCTGACTACTGGGACTACTGTTTTGAAATTGACAGCAACACCAAAGTTTTATAAAAGCCAACAAATTCCTTTTGCTCAAATAGAAAATTTTAAGGTAGACGCCGAGAGATTAGTCCAATGAGGAATTTAGAGACCGGTGAAGTTCAGCAACGGTGAAGTCGAGCAATTCGAATTTATGATGACTTTACAATACTTACTTACTTCTCATAGGACAATTCACACTTGTCGTCATTTATAAGGACTTGCAATCCCTATTGAATATTTGGGGATGCATGCTTCTATTTGTACAGATTCGGGAGTTCTTGTTCATCTTTTTATGAATGGTAGCCGCTCCGGATGATGTTCGTGATGATTCGTGGGGTCTGATGACATGGGAGTAATAGGACGTGAATTGAGGCGGTTTTAAGCTTCTTTAATTTATGGTTGGTATCCAATAAAATTTGTTGCATTACTGGAATGGTCGTCTAACACTTCCTTTGAGCAGTAGAGGGAAGGCAAGGAACCAGCAGAGAACGGCCAAGTCCAAATGAATTGCTTTCATAGAGAAACACTGCGATATTGGCCTTGTCATGTTGTTTGTCTTTCTATTTGTTGCAATGCTGAACTATGGGGTCCTTCGCATTGGTTGAGAAAATGGTGGTCTCAAGCTCCTTTAATTATTGTTGGCTCCAATAAAATTTCTTGCATTGTCACAATGGATCGTCTGGTCCTTCCTTCGACGTCCAAGAAACCGGGGAAGTGTGGCCAAAAATGAGTCTGTTGTGAGATCACTTACCAACTCCAATAAATGAATTTCCTAGTCTGCCTCGTCTGCCTCTTCAAGACGTCAACGTTATTTCTAAAGTCTTGGCTATCCGATGCGCCACAAAGTTGTGGCAGCCGTTACATTAATCCACCCTAACACGAAAGACCTAAAGTCGAAAGACAAGCGTAAATCTTGTCTGATTCTGTAAGTAAGTTCCTCGCCTAGCATTGCTGCGCATAACTCCAGTCTGGGCCAGTCCAGAGAACCCTTTTTTATGGACTGAGGGAGGTGTGGTGCCCTTTATCTACCGATTAGAGGGACAGCGTCACACTGCTGTGAAGATCCTATTGCTTTCTTTGGAGGAGTCATCCAGAATTTCGTGTTGTGGAACGATAGAAATCACTATTCGTTCCTTTAGATTTTTATTCGATTGGTGATCGTGGGCTTGCATGATTACGTCAAGGCCACTAAAATGTTAATATTTAATAATTAAGATTATGAAAAGGGTACATAAACCGATTGCTGGTTTGTTGTCGCAACATGCACTTGAACAAGTTGAACGTAGAGAGATAAATGAGTTCAAAATAGGTTTGTCTGAGACTGACTTTATTAATATAAAAGTTCCAAATAATTTAATACATGTGTCGGGTCAAGCAGCCGCCGGAAACAAGTTTGGCCAGCAATAATTTATTGAATTCGTGACGCCATTTCTTTTATATATATATTCGCGTCTTTCGGTCTCGTGCATTCGATCGGCCACCTTTATTTGCCGTCATGCGCTAGCGTTTGCCGTCAAACGCTCGGTAACTGGACATTGGTGAACCCCGACGTGATTGAGCTGCGAAAAATATATAAACATAAAATATATTAAAATATATAAACATAAACAATTAAACAAATTAAAACGAATTATTCAGTTTGTGATTTGTGCGCGAAATATTAGCATCTGTTGACATACATACATACGCTGTTTGCAGAGTACTACAATCGCTCATACAAATTTTACTCCGTTATATAGAAGCTGCACAGTGGGTCGTGAGCTGACAATAAATTAACGAACTAAAATAAATTTTTTGTTGCGAAAATGAATCCGTTTTTCGATTGTGCCTCTCCTGGAAGGAAAGTATTCCTAAGTCAAAATGCAGTTGTCCTTTTTAAGGATCTTCAAGGATTGTTGTCAATCTGGACTTCAAATCAGTGGAGACATTTCCGGAGGCGATGTTGAATGTGCGGCTCAGCGAATTGGAGGGAATCGTTGCGGATTTCAAGAGCACACACAAGTAGCTGTCGCAAATGGATGTTGCAGAACTCAGAAGCGATCTGCGCGTCAACTTCAACGATGCGGCGAGGGAGGCACGATTTATCTTGGATCAGGAGATTATGCGGCGCTCCAGTTTGTTGCCGGCAAGTTCGACGCTTATCAACGCAGCTTCTGCCACCAATTCCGATCCGTCGTTTGGCAGAACTTTTCAGGCGTTGCCGCCACTGCCACTTCCCACTTTTAGTGAAGGTTATGCAAGGTGGCTTGAGTTTCGCTCACTGTTCTCGACCATGGTGGA
Organism: Drosophila atripex; assembly: GCA_035045925.1. Lineage (NCBI taxonomy): Eukaryota > Metazoa > Arthropoda > Insecta > Diptera > Drosophilidae > Drosophila > Drosophila atripex. The sequence goes on from JAWNOP010000021.1 coordinate 556,527, forward strand.
CACAAACCCATTCATCAGTCGGGTCGAGAGCTTCAACGGTTGCGGTCCTGCCTTTGTGAATCTGCCTTGGAGACTGTTCGATCGTTGGAGCTCACGGACAAAAATTATGACGTGGCATTGAAGCTGCTAAACAAAAGGTTAGTAATCGCAGGCTCATTTTCCAAGCTCAGGTTAATGAGATAATGAATCTGAAGGCCGTAGAATCCACATCGGCGATAAGGCTCCGCGAGCTTTCGGACAAATTCAATTCACATATGCGAGCCCTGGCAAGCATAGGCACAACGAAGCAGATTGCTAGCTGCATTATAATCCAAGTGCTGTTGCAGAAGGTTGATAATGCCACGCAGTCCAAGTGGAAGGAAATGCAAGCAGACTCGGATTCCTTGGATTCCATTCCATCTTGGGAGTCCATCGCCATTTTTCTTGAGCAGAGATGTCGGACTTTGGAGAGCCTGGATTTGCCGACGGCATCATATGCACCAAACCTTGCGGTAGGACGGCGTAGACCCTTTCATTCAGGTAACTCTGCATTTGTGATTACCAACTCTTCAGCATGCATTATTTATGACGGCCATTCTCACATAATAAACTCCTGCCCAAGGTTTTCAAGCTTGTCGCCTGGGGATCGTTTAGGCGAAGTTAGGCGATTGGACTTATGTCGTAAGTGCCTTGGATCAGGGCACCTATCTCGGCATTGCAATGCGTCAAGCTGCCGTGCATGTCGATGCAGGCATCATAGCTTGCTGCATTTTGGTGGCAATTCGACAGCTCAAGGCCAACACCCCTCTCCCGAGGTTTCCGCATCTAGCAACGCTGTTTCTCAGTCAGCGTCCGCTCCTGTCAATGATGTGGTGCTGCTAGCCACTGCCAATATTTTGGTAAGGAACCGTTCTGGAGTTCTACTGCCCTGCCGAGCGCTGCTCGATTCTGATTCGCAGGTGCATCTGGCCACCTCATGGCTGGCAAACCAACTGCTGCTGCGAAAGATAAGGTCTCCGGTTTCTGTGTCAGGTATAGGTGACGCAGTGTTTTGTACCGATGGGTTTTCTGTGCAAGTCAATTTGCATTCCCGATGCTCTGACTACTCGGCGCAAGTAACTGCGATGGAAGCCTCCAACATCACTGACCTTCAGCCCAATTTCGCATTGGACGTCAGCTCATGGAAAATTCCCGCCAATGTAAAGCTAGCAGATCCTCATTTTCACCAGCCGCAGCGAGCTGAATTGCTAATTGGAGCTGGATTATTTTACGAGCTGCTTTGTGTCGGGCAAATTCATTTGTCCCCTGGTTTGCCCTCAATCCAAAAAACTCGGCTCGGTTGGGTTGTTTGTGGAGGCGGAGGTCCTAACAATGGCAATGTTCTCATGGCAGCTGAGCGGTTGGGACTGATCTGCCCAAAGGGGCCTTTAGATGAGCGGCTCAATCAACTTCTTCGACAGTTGTGGAAAGTGGAAACCTGCACTTATCCGACCGTGAAAGCGTCAAAGGACGAACTGAGGAAACTGCCTCATCAGCCCGAACTGCGCGCTCAGTATTTGGCCTTTGTAAAGGAGAATCTTAACCTAGGTCATATGTCCCTGGTTCCGCCGGAGGTGCAGAAGGACGAGGTGGAAGACTTTCCAGTAGCCGCGCTCCCACATCATTCTTTTTTCGGTCGTCAACCCTACTCAGGACAATTTTACATATATCATTTGTAGAAACCCCAGAACCATTGAATTAATTGTATCAATATTTATAAATCGAACTGTGCTTGTTTTATATTGGTATATATATAATATTCAGAACACAAACTTAAAGCTCCCGAAAACGCTCGGTAACTGAACAACATGGATGAGGATTCTCATAAGTATCAGTAGGATGACTGATATGGCCAATGGTGTGTGACATGGTTGTCTGGTGGTCCAGCTGAAATGGTGCATTTTTTTTTTCCTTTTATATCAGATAACCGATGATCGGCTTGCCCCTGACACTTCTGAGTTAGATATCTCGGCTTATATCAAAGCCAAAACCAAAAGCCGATATTAAGGTGGCAGATATTACAAAATTTAAATATTCATACACCAGGCACACGTCATCTTTCAAAATATGTGTGCCAGTGCAGATGTTCAAGGCGATCTGTTTCGTCAGCATTTGGCCAGAGAACATTTTCGTCCAAGAACATCAGCCAAGTACGGTGAAGAAAAAAATTACCAAGCCTGTGGGAGTGAAACTCCCACATGTTAGAGCCACTGACCAACCTTCCACCTCATCTTCCTCACCCTCAAAAAACTAATTTCTTCACTAACACTTACCTATCAGAATACTAGCCCTCTAGTAGTAAACGTAGTAAACTTCCCAAACTGTATGCTGATAGTTCTTCCTTTGCATCTCACATTATAGTCTTTACAGAAACTTGGTTAAAGCCGGAGATTTTAAGCTCCGAAGTTTTTCCAAATAAGTACACCACTTTTAGACGTGATAGAACACTGCGAAGGGGAAGAAGAGTCCTAATTTCTGTAGACTCCAAATTCGCTTCTGAAGAGGTAAAATCACAAGATTTTGGTGACATAGAATTTCTTTGCGTTAAAATCATTCTGTCCGGTCAATCTTTATACATTACCTGTTCTTACATACCACCTTCGTCGGAACCGCCCATGGCAACAAATTGATAGTGGAGTCTACAATGGATGTCTGGATCTAAAGCAGCTGTAGGAGAAAGTCCTCGTTACCCTTAACCTTTGTAATAGTTTTGGCCATATCTTCTGCATACGTGGAGTCGAGTACACCGAATAACAAATTAGCTATTCCAACAAGTCTACGTTGCCGAGAGTGATGCATTAGGTCAGGCCCTCAATCTCTGCAAATATATGTTTAAAATGGTTTAGAATGGAACTGCATGCTGCTACGTTTGTCAATTACTGGCATTTATGTGAGAACTCCGTTAATACAACTGAAAGTAACTTCATATAATTTCAGAAGTGATCCAAGTCGTAATATACTATTATTGTCCATTCTGAAACAACCATTTGTAGAAACAAACGGTTGTTGAATATTCCTGGCATGTTACTGAATTGCGTCACTTTAATTAACGTTGTCATTGCAAGTGGAAATAGCAACATAAGCACAAGAATTACAGGCATTGATGAGATGATTCTTATTTTGGTTGTATAGTAGGCTCGTAAAACTGGCCCATCTTGAGGGTTTCGTCTAATGGGCGCTTGTTAAGTTAAGAGACAAAGTGAAAGTACTAATGGACAATACAGAATCTACCATTAATATCATGAGAAAAATTTTTGCACATTTAAAGGAAAAGTCTAGTTAAGATTAGTAAATTAATCCACAGCCATAAAAAAATAAAAACCAGTGAAACTTGTCCAAACGATCAAAAATTGTATATACACCAATTTTCTGATAGTTTTGAATCCTTTTAGATCGACTTTACTTAGGAGCAATTAAAGCAAAACTCGATTATGAATCAAAATCAATAATGTCAAATAACAATACTTATAAATTTTCCTACAACATTCGAGATTTTGAAAAGAAAAAGACAGCATAACTTATATAACCTTTTTTGGTACGAACAATCTTTCCAATTTAACGCATCTGCATCTTTCCAATTTAACGATCAATTATTCGTTCGATTGACGATTGTCAAAGTATTTGTTTCAGAAAATGGCGATTAAGACAGGGCAAATTATCCACATGGCATCAAATGATGGCTTATGATACTAAAGCCATGGCTGATGATCCTACAGTCCAACTGCGGTACTCTTTCGGCACTGCTGGATTGTTGCATTTGCAATTAACGCAAAAGTTTATGAGATTGTTGATCGGTTTCATACGAACAATGTCCCTCATGCATGAGCATCAGTATAAAGACGCGAAGTTCAGATGGTATTATTACAGAAAAAATGGTATTATTACAGAAATTACAAAGAATTTGTGAATTAGTGGTTATTACAAATCGTCCATTATTAAAAAGCTCTGAGGCTCGGTTGAAGTGTTTCAATCATTAATATGGATCGTATTTAATAACTTTTTCAACACTAATATACTGGAACACTGGAATACATCACTCGCAAATATACAGACTTCATAGTATCCGATTATATTATATCAAATGAATCGGAACTCTCATGCGAAATATTAACATACTAAATTCTTAATTTAACACTAATATACTGGAACACTGGAATACATCACTCGCAAATATACAGACTTCATAGTATCCGATTATATTATATCAAATGAATCGGAACTCTCATGCGAAATATTAACATACTAAATTCTTTATTCAGATTAAACAAAATAATATAATAATAAATAAAATAATAAAATATTATTCATATTCAAATTTATATATTAATTTATTATGATACCGGAAATTCCTAATATTCAAACTGCAAAATTATATGCAAATCCAACCAAGTTAAACAAATAGTTAAATAGATAGTTAAACAAATTATATTCCCGACAATGAAAATAATCTAGAAGAAAATATCATTGTCGAAATCAATATCGATGAATCAGGACGATTAAATTTGGAATAGGGGGAGTTATATGATCTCAAGGGCTCTTACCCAAGTTATAAACGAATTTTGAGGCGAGAGCATATCTCCGAGCACGACAGTCTCTTTTGAGTATCAGTATTAAGCAGTTGAATTAAATTAAATAATCCAATGGCAGTGAATAAGTCCGAATATTGTATTAGTGAATAAAAGAAAAAAAAATTAGAAATAAAAAGTAATTTTTTTTTTTTTTATAATGAGTAAAAAATTAATTTAAATGTTATAAAATTATAATTATAATTATAATTATAAAATTATTTAGTTTTTAAAAAAGTCGATGTTCTTTTCAAATTGAATCAACTCGTTTTCCGAGTGTTACCGTTGAAGGAAAAATGTCGATTGCAATTGTTGTTTGGTTTTCATTGTTCATTGTTTGGTTTTATATTATCGCAAACTAAAAAAAGCCAATCGGCAACCGAATATGTTTCTATAATGCATTGATTTTATTAAATATCACAGCTTATATCAAAGGTTGCGTTATCTCAAAGGATAACTACGTTTGACCAATGCTTGTATAATATCCTTCTAATGAAAATAACATCTTCTTTTCGTATATCACTCAGTCAGAATGAACGCACACAGAAAATTTTATATTCTTCGGCTATGTATAGTGTTGGGTCAGGCAACAGCCACGAAATAGATTAAAATATAATAAGTATATTTTGTCGTATCTTTGTTTGTATTTTATCTCTATTGTTGGTCGCAAGCCGACTCGGGCGATCGGCTTCATCGTGATTTATGTTTAGCATTAAGCCAGCGAGCTTTCGGTCAGTCTATGTTCTTCGGCGTCATTATTATTGCCCTTTATCTCAGTGCATACGCATCATAAATTGGAGCTTTCTCGCTCCGTTTCATATGCGCACATAATTCAAAATAAACTATATTATAACGTTGTGAATCTAAATAATTGTTTTCATTTGGATAAAAGTCATTGAAAAATCTCAATGACCTAACATTGGTGACCCCGACGTGATATTATTATTAAAATTAACAATTTGAATATTTAACAATATTTTCAATTTAACAATATATGATTTACTTTTGCGCAGTGTCATATGTATGTATGTAAATTTGACCATAAACTGCAAACGATGCATCAGTGTCCGGAAACAAGTATTTGTATTTATAAATCTTTAATAATATAAATAAAAACATAGACAAACAATACAATTGTTATCTGGTCCGGTCCAGTGTTATCCGATCATAACATACATACATACGTTCCACTTGCAAGTGCATTCGCCTCGCACAAGCATTCATATATATATATATACATTCCACAACTCAGTGAACGGTTCTGAGCGCACAGTGGGTTAAATCGTATACGCCGCGCACAATTATAACTAAATATAATAAAAGAAATTATAAGATCTTATAATTTTGGTGTCAAAATTATGTAGTGCGTTTCTTTATTTAATTGAGCGTAGTTTAATTTAGTGGCGATGAACTCCAACGGCGTCACAGGACAACCTAAGATTATTTAGATTTAGTGACCCGACCCGCCACACAGTATTTCTTACCGCATCACTGTGTTTTGAAGGAGGACAGTTCATCAACAAAGCTCAGGGTTGTTTTTGATGGTTCGGCTGCCACTACCTCTGGGTATTCCTTGAATGACATTTTGATGTCTGTTCCAGTTATTCAACCAAAGCTTCTGGACATTCTTCTAAGGTTCCGGTAGGTAATATTTGCAAAATGTACCGATGCGTCTAAGTTTTCCCCGAGGACAGCTATTTCCAGTGCATTCTTTGGCGGAATTCCACCCAGGATGAGTTGCAGCTTGTCAAACTATTTCCAGTGCATTCTTTGGCGGAATTCCACCCAGGATGAATTGCAGGTTGTCAAACTAGATACTGTCTTTTATGGAACAAAGCCGGCATCATTTTAATCAGTTCGAGCAATGCATAAGTTGGAGGATGAGCAGTCTGTGCCAAAATTCAGCGTCGCGATTTTTATGTAGATGATTTGATTTCCGGAGGCGGTTTTATAGATGAGACTATCAGCATAATGCAGCAAACATCACGGATCCTCGCCAAAGGCCAACTTCGGTTGAGAAAGTGGTGCTCCAATTTTCCTGAAGTGCTTTCTGATGTGCCGGAAGAAGATCGGCCAGCGTCGAGGCTTATGGTGCTTGCGTTTATGTCGTATCGAAGGGTACAAGGTCAGAAAGTCATTTACAAGTCATTTTCAAAGTCCCGAGTCGCACCTTTAAAAACTGATACGATGCCGAAACTGGAGTAATCTGGAGCAGAGTTGCTGGCTCGGCTTATGTCGGAAGTGGCTCAGTTGAAGGTCTATGATGGCAAGTATTTCTGCTGGTGCGATTCTGCTGTGGCACTGTCCTGGATTTGGGAGGAGCCCGCACGCTTCAATGTTTTCGTCAGGTTTCGACAATCCGGGAGATGACCAGAACGGTGGTATGGCGATATGTTCCTACGTCCTTGAACCCGGCAGATATCCTTTCGCGCGGTGCTCTTCCCAAGGAGTTAATTGAAGATAACCTGTGGTCCCATGGTCCTGCGTATCTTCTTAGACTTCAGATTCAGTGGCCAGCAGCGGTTCCATACGAAAACCCCACTCTAGAGGTGAGGGCAAGGGTTCTGCTAATTTAATCTCCATATGTTGACGTGACAAGTACGCTAACTCGTTTCCAGCACTCCTGCGGGTATTCGCTTATGTGCACAAGTTCTCAAAGCGAGTTCGTCACAAGGGTGTCACTGCTAGCGACATCAAAGCTGGAACCCACCTACTATTGCCACATGAAAACGGTGACGAAGCAATTGCACAAGCCTCGGTTGCTGGAGCACATTATGGTAGATCTCGCGGAGCAAAGAGTCAGCGGCTGCCAGGTCTTTGGAGTTACTGGTGTGGATTTTGCGGCCCATATTATTATAACCCCGAAGTTCGAAATAAAGCTCCCGTAAAATGTGACGTGAGTGTCTTCATTTGTTTTGCTATCAAAGCTGTCCACTTAGAGCTTATTAAAGATCTATCCACATCTGCTTTTTTGCATGCTTTAAAACGCTTTATATGTACCCGTCGAAAGCCGCAGCACATTTGGTCTGACAATGCAACCAATTTTGTTGGAGCTAAAATCGAGCTTCATAAGCGATGGGCATCAGCGAGCTCTTCTGAAATTTTGCGCAATTGAGTCCATCGAGTGGCATTTTATTCAATTTTTTAGCTGGTGGTCCGTCAGTCAGTTTCATCGAGCCTGATGTCACAAATTGAATTTCAACCATATAGACAGCTGGCAGCGTGTCTCTTTTCTGCAGCAGTCTTTCTGGGCCCGATGGAAGGAGGAGTAATTAAGCCTTCTTCAGCAGCGCTCCAAATTGCATGCGTCCGGCCCTTCCTTGTCGATCAATGATGTGGTGCTAGTGGTGGTCGAGATGGAGTGTCTCGATTTGCGGTGATTAGAGCCGCATCTGGAACCACTAAGCGCGCAGTGGCTAAGCTTTGCCTATTGCCCCTTAAAGATGAAGTTGATGGACAGGCCTAAACTGGAGGGAGAATGTCGGGTCAGGCAGCAGCAACGCCATAGATAATAGACTATCACTAAGATTACTAAAATATTAAAAGTATAGTTTGTACTCTTGTCATTTATATTTTCGCTATTGTTGGTCGCAAGCCGACACTTTTCGGCCGCTCGGCTTCAACGGGCTTTTTCTGTAACATTAAGATAGCGAGCTTCCGCTGTTCCCATGTTCTATGGCGGGCTCGCTCTGGCACCTTATATCAGTGCATAAGCATCATAAAAATAAACAATATTATAACGTTTGAAGTTAAATAATTGTTTTCATTTGGATAAAAGTCATTGAAAAATCTCAATGACCAAACATACCCATTCTTAATAATTTCATTTAAAGAAATCTATTTCAAATTTATTTATTTCATCTTTGGTAATATCTCAGGTAAAAATATATTTTTTTTGGCTGATGTTATTTTTGATGATATTTTTTAAAGTTCGCATTTGGTCATTAAATATGATTTTCTTTATAGTTTTAACGGTTGGAGTAATTGATATGATGTTGGCTCTGATTAATTCTATTTCTTCAATGATCAATTCTGTGTTTGCTATTTGTGATCTGATTGAGTTAAATAATATTTAAAATTATAAAAGATTCATTCACAATTTTAGTGGAATGAATTTGTATAGGGATGTAGCCTCCTCTGGAATGGGACCCACATGTAGTCTGGCATGTGTCACTGATAGGATTATTAAAATAATCAATAAAATATTCTGTAAATATTTTTAAATAAAAAAATTTTTTTTGTATATATGTATATGTATGTTTATATATTATAAAAAAAATTTTTGTATATATGTATATGTATGTTTATATATTATATGTGTTTATAATGTTACTTATGTTATATCCATTTGTAATGGTCTCTTAATATTACAATGGTGGACCTCTTCTAATTAAGCGTTTATAATTTTTTATCGGTCCTTCGTTTCTCCTTTCTTCGTAATTTCCCCATTTTTAATTTTTTTTGGGGTAATCAAATTTGGCAAATTGATCAACTATACTGCATTTACTGCATGTTTATATTCTCCTAGAGTTGTTGAAAATATTAATATATTATCAAGGTTATCATTAAGGATCAATCTTTGGAAAGTTGCTGGGGAGTTTTTTCGTCCAAATGGCAATCTATCATATTCGTAAAGTCCCATTTCGTTACACCAATGTTACTGTTTTTCTATATCTTCTTCCGCCATCAAAATTTGGTGGTAGCCCTTTGCTAGGTCTAATCTAGGAAGTTTGTATAAAATTGAGTCCATAAGAGGTAAAGGGTATTTATCCGATATTGCTACTTGATGCAAACGACGATAGTCTACAAATATATTTAGATTATCTTTTGTATTCTGAGTTATCTATTTTTTTTTGGCACCATGCATATGGGAGAACTATATTTTCATTATTATTATTTTCGTATCATTTCCGTTATTCGTTTTCTAAATTTTTCCTCATACTTTGGCGATATCCTACATATTTTGGAGTTTATTGGTTGATCTGTTACGGTCCTTATCCCTCTTGTGCCTAAGACCGCCTCTAGACGGATAATGTTATAAATACCGTTATTTTACTCTTTTCATTACTTTTGACTCTTTTTTGCATTTTTTCTAATTCGGGGAAGTCCAAAAATTAAGGTTGTTGCGTTTGGAATACATACTAAAGCTGGCAAAAGCTGCTGTATTTATTTAAAGCATTCGTTTTCCACAACAAATTTAGAGATTCGATATTTTATTGGCATTCTATTTTTGATGTAAGTATTCCGCTTTCCTAATGTTCGTTCATATTGAAGAGAGTCCACAAATATTTGAAGCTTTTAAGTATCTTTAGTTTTAATTGTTATTTCATTTGTTTTTGGTGCTCATCTTTATATCATTTATAATAAAACATTTAAACAAATTACCTAATATTTTGTTGGCCTATCTTCCCAAAGACGGCTCTAGGCGGTCTAAGGATATATTCATATAAAACTCGATTCGAGCAAAAATAAAAATTTTTCTAAAACAAACATTCACTTCTGAATCATAGTGAATCCAAAAATAAAAAAATCCCTTTTTTTCTAGGAAAAGAACATTTGGGCGATATATTATGTACTACTGCATTTGTATTGGTTAATTCTTCCCCTTCTTTGAAATATATGTTCTTGAAACGCTTGTTAAGGCTATCAATTAATTATATTTCCTTTTCTTCACTATTTAACCCTGTTGTCGGGTCAAGCAGTCGCCGAAAAGAAGTTTGGCCGGCAATAATTTATTCAATTCGTGACGTCATTTTCTTTTATATATATGTTCGCGTCTTTCGGTCTCGTGCATTCGATCTGCCACCTTCATTTGCCGTCATGCGCTAGAGTTTGTCTTGCTCTCTCGCGGGATCTCTCGATCGCTCCGCTGCATCAGGCGTTGTGACGCTCCCGCGTCACTCTAATTCGGTCGTCAACCCTATTCAGTCACATATGTACATATATCACCCCAAAACAATTAAATAAATTGTGTCAATATCTATAAATCAATAAGTTAGAACACAAACTTAAAGCTCCGGAAACGTTCGGTAACTGATCATTGGTCAACCCCGACGTGATTGAAATTGGACCTGCGCGGCTTAAAATATATAAACATAAACAAATAAACAAATTAAAAAACATTATTCACTTTGTGATTTGTGCGCGAAATATTAGAATCAGTTGACATATGCACATACGCTGTTTGTCGAGTGCTACAATCGCTTATACATATTTAACTCCGTTATATAGAAGCTGCACAGTGGGTCGTGAGCTGATAGTAAATAAACGACCTAAAATAAATTTTTTGTTGCGAAAATGAATCCGTTTTTCGATTGTGCCTCTCCTGGAAGGAAAGTATTCCTGAGTCAAAGTGCAGTTGTAATTTTTAAGGATCTTAAAGGATTGTTGTCCTCCTTGAAATCAGTGGAGACATTTCCGGAGGCGATGTTAAATGTGCGACTCAGAGAATTGGAAGGAATCGTTGTGGATTTCAAGAGCACACATAAGGAGCTGTCCGAGATGGATGTTTCGCTCACTGTTCTCGACCATGGTGGACACAAACCCATTTATCAGTCGGGTCGAGAAGCTTCAAAGGTTGGGGTCCTGCCTTCGTGAATCTGCCTTGGAGACTGTTCGATCGTTTGGAGCTGTTAATCAAAAGGTTTAGAAATCGCAGGCTCATTTTCCAAGCTCAGGTTAATGAGATAATGAATCTGAAGGCCGTAGAATCCACATCGGCGATAAGGCTCCGCGAGCTTTCGGACAAATTCAATTCACATATGCGAGCCCTGGCAAGCATAGGCACAACGAAGCAGATTGCTAGCTGCATCATAATCTAAGTGCTGTTGCAGAAGGTTGATAATGCAGTTCACGCAGTCCAAGTGGAAGGAAATGCAAGCTGACTCGGTTTCCTTGGATTCCATTCCAACGTGGGAGTCCATCGCCAGTTTTCTTGAGCAGAGATGCCGGACTTTGGAAAGCCTGGATTTGCCGACCACATCATATGCACCAAACCTTGCGGTAGGACGGTGTAGGCCTTTTCATACAGGTAACTCTGCATTTGTGATTACCAACTCTTCCGCATGCATTATTTGTGATGGCCATTCTCACATAATAAACTCCTGCCCAAAGGTTTTAAGCTTGTCGCCTGAGGATCGTTTAGGCGAAGTTAGGCGATTGGATTTATGCCGTAAGTGCCTTGGATTTGGGCACCTATATCGGCATTGAAATTCGTCATGCTGCCGTGCTTGTGGACGCAGGCATCATAGCTTGCTGCATTTTGGTGGAAATTCGACAGCTCAAGGCCAAAACCCCTCTCCCGAGGTTTCCGCATCTAGCAACGCTGTTTATCGGTCAGCGTCCGCTCCCGTCAATTCTCTTGTCGCCAAGGAATTTGGTGATCTGGTGCTGCTTGTCACTGCCAATATTTTGGTCAGGAAACGCTCCGGAGTTCTACTGCCCTGCCGAGCGCTGCTCGATTCTGGTTCGCAGGTGCATCAGTCACCTCAAGGCTGGCAAACCAGCTGCAGCTGCGGAAGATAAGGTCACCGGTTTCTGTGTCCGGTATAGGTGACGCAGGGTTTTCAAACGATGGGTTTTCTGTGCAAGATAGCTTGCAATCCCAATGCTCTGACTACTCGGCTCAAGTAACTGCGATCGTAGCCTCCAACATCACTGACCATCAGCCTAATTTTGGATTGGACGTCAGCTATTGGCAAATTCCCGCCAATGTAAACCTAGCAGATTCTCATTTTCACCAGCCGCACCGAGTTAATTTGCTAATTGTAGCTGGATTATTTTACGAGCTGCTTTGTGTCGGGCAAATTCATTTGTCTCCTGGTTTGCCCTCAATCCAAAAAACGCGGCTCAGTTGGGTTGTTTGAGGCGGAGGACCTTACAATGGCTAGGTTCTCATGGCTGCTGAGCAGTCGGGACTGATCTGCTCAAAGGAGCCTTTAGCGGCTCGAACAACTTCTTCGATAGTTCTGGGAAGAGAAACCTGCACCGATCCGACTATGAAGGCATCAAAGGAAGAACTGGATTGCGAGAGTCATTTTGTTAAGAACTTAGTACGGTTAGAAGGTGGTGCCTATACAGTCAGGTTTCCAATTAAGCGTAACTCCGATTTATTGGGTGATTCGTACTGACAGGCTCTGCGTCGTTTCCAGTCGTTGGAGAGGAAACTGTCTCATCAGCCCGAACTGCGTGCTCAGTATACGTCCTTGATAAAGGAGTATCTTAGCATAGGTCATATGTCCCTGATTCCTCCGGTTGCCTTCGTCCTATCTATCTGTGCGAGCGATGCACCAATTGGCTAAGGACGAGGTGGACGACTTTCCAGTGGGATCCGAAATCTTGCTTCGAGATTTTTCCGTCGATGATCTTATTTCTGTTGGCAGCCTAAGGAGGATCGGGAGTCTTATCTAACTTTTGATGACGGCAGCAACTTCACGAAAACGTTAGGATTGGCTTGGGATCCTTCCACTGATCAGCTGCTGCTTCGTTTTCTGCTCTTCAGTCCACTTCGAAGCCATCTTGACGTTCTGTCCTATCATAAATAGCGCGGTTGTACGAACCGCTGGGCGTTGTTGGTCCAGTTGTTACTAAAGCAAAAATATTCTTGCAGAAGCTGTGCCGAGAGCATCTTTCTTGGGATGAAAGCTTACCTCAGGGTTTTTACACCGAGTGGCAGGAGATCTGCCGGAGCTTCAGTCTCACCCAACGTGTAGAATTTCCTCAGCTGGCTCTTACGTCTGGAGCACTTGTGGAGATTCATGGATTTTGTGACGCCAGCATTGAAGCCTACGGAGCATGTGTCTACATAGTTTCCAGGTCGCCAGGGGCTGAGAGTCGCCTGCTATGTGCGAAGTCTCGAGAATCGCCTCTTAAGACTTTAACTGTGCCAATGTTAGAGCTGGCTGGAGCTGAGTTGTTGGCGAGAATGATGGCAGAGGTTCACAGTCTAGGCGCTTACAAAGGGAAGTCTAGGCGCTTACACAGTCTAGGCGCTTGTTCGTGCGACTCTTCAGCCGTGTTATCATGGATTCGAGATGAGCCTGCCAGGTTTAACGTCTTTGTCTCTCATCCAAATCTGACGTGTCAATCATCCAAAATCTGATGAGATCCATGGAGTTGCAATATGTGCCTACGTTGGAAAATCCAGCAGATTTCTTGCCTCGTGGAGCCCTTCCTACTGAGTTGATTGGATCCAGGTTATGGTGTCAGGGGCCGCCCTATCTGACACAGGAGCACTGGCCTGCGACGATAGTAGTCGAGGAGCCAGCTTTAGAGCTTCGCCCTTTATTGAATTTTATTGATGAAGTCGCCACATACAGACCTCGTGGTTACATGTATATACGTTAACTCCTTTCCAGCTCTTCAGCGAGTGTTTGCGTACATCTATAAGTTTGGCAGAAGGCTACTAAGTCTTTGATGTAACCGGTACCGATTTTTGCGGTCCTTCTTCTATAAGTCGGAGGTTCGCAAGAAGGCTCCCATAAAATGTTACATTAGCATTTAGAGCTGGTGAGGGATCTGTCCACCGCCGCCTTTCTGCATGCACAGAGGAGGTTTATTTCTATCAGGATGAAGCCTCGACAGATCTGGTCCGACAACGCCACTAATTTCGTTGGAGCCAAAAATCAGTTGAGCGAATTAAAGAGACTATTTCTTAGCGACGAGCACCAGAGAGCTGTCTTGGATTTTTACCTTCCAGAGTCCATTGAGTGGAAGTTTATCCCTCCCCGATTTTCCCACTTTGGCGGCTTGTGGGAAGCTGCTGCTAAGACCGCCAAGTCTCATTTTTACAGGGTCGTAGACTCGGTTGTAGTAAAGGCCGACGATTTGCGAAGGCTGGTGTACAATATTGCTGCAGTGATTAATTCGAGGTCATTAGTCCCTCTCTCTGAAAACCCTGCTGATCTGGATGTCCTGACTCCTAATCATTTTTTGCACGGAGGGCCTCCTTCTAGTTTCAGTGAGCCAGACCTGACAGAGCTCAACATAAATCGGCTAGATGCTTGGGAACGCGTCGTCTTTCTTCAGCAGTGTTTCTGGTCCAGATGGAGGGAGGGAATTTAACCCTGTTGCAGCAATGATCCAAATGGCGCATCCCTGGTCAAGGCATAGCAGTAAATGACATCGTGCATCGTGACAAGGACTAAAACTTACCTCCAATGAAGTGGCCCCTTGCGAGGGTGACGGAAATGAAAGTCGAAGATGACGGAGTGTGTTGGGTGGCGCTGCTGAGGACAGCGACAAGGCGGGCAGTCAACAAATTGTGCCTGCTGCACCTTCATGATGCTGTTGAAAGCCCATCTTCCAACGGGAGGAGTATGTCGGGTCAAGCAGTCGCCGGAAAGAAGTTTGGCCGGCAATAATTTGTTGATTTCGTGACGTAATTTTCTTTTATATATATGTTCGGGTCTTTCGGTCTCGTGCATTCGATCGGCCACCTTTAATTGCCTTTCGCGAATCGTCGTCGCATGCAGACGTGTAATTATTGTGCTCCGGGAAAAGTATTCAATAATATCAAAAAAGTGCAGTGACTGGTTTCGTAAATCAACAACAACGCGAAAAGACGCATTTAACGATGAAATCGCTAATGTTTATATTGATTAATTAATTAATTAATATAAAACATAACAGTTAAATGAGTCTAAACGACGTTAGCACACAACGTCAACGTGAGCAAGACGAGACACTCAGTACAAAGAAACAACGCTTACTTCACCTTCAAAGCAACCGAAAGTAATGCAAGCTCATCCCAAACACGGTCAATTACCCCAAATTCGGCCGAATTCTTAAACGTAGAGAGCGTGAAAGCGCGTTCTTGCTCCCCCTCGCTACCATCGATGCCTCTGCAGCCAAAGAGACCAGTAACTAGCACCGCAACCTCTTTGACAACGTCAACCGTAACAACAACAACAACCGCAACTGTAGCGACAGCGCGTTTAACGACGTCATCAGCTAGCAGCGCAAGCATTGATATTTCTGCCGCTGTGCTGCCCGTAAAAGAGAACAAAAACAAAAAAAATATTAAGCCGGCTGTGCAGACTGGTATGGATCGCTACATCCAAATCAAAAGGAAGCTGAGCCCCCTAAACTCTCAACGTAAAATAACCCGTGGCAATGCTAACATAGCCGCAATAGAATCGCCCACGAAAATCTTCGCAGACTATGTCCATCCAGTAAAAATAAAAAAACCCTCGTGTGCAGCTGCACACCATGTGACGGGTGTTCTGCAGGCCAATGGGCAATAATGCAGCTTTATCGATCTTTAGTTTTTTTTTATTTTGGTCCAGCATCTAGACAAAGGTAATTATTTTCTTGTCGTGTCTTGTTTTTAAATAATAATATAAAAACAAGAAAGGAAAGCTAACTTCGGACAGAGCCGAAGTTGATATACCCTTGCAGGTGAGTGGCAGTCCGCTAGATGGCGACATGCATCTTATATTATTAGATATACATATATCGGATCGTATATAGTCGGCCGATCCTTATGAAATTTGGCATGTCAAATTATTTTGCCCAAAGTGGAATCCTTACAAAGTCCCATCCTTCTAACTTAAAAAACAACGAAGTTATGGCATCCCCGATCAATCAGTTATATGGCAGCTATAGGATATAGTCGACCGATTCCGGCCGTTCCGACTTCTTCTATTCTTGTCTGTCTCCCAATTTCGCATGCGTTTTTTAAGCAGTCGCCCTTTGTTTACACTTTGAAAATTCGGCGTTGATTAAATATTGAAAATTTGAGTTGAAATTTTTTAATTCGGCTACTACCAAAAATATGGTAGAATTATAATCATCAGGAAAATCATTTTTCTATTTTTCATCTAATGAAATTCAAGTCTCTTTAAATGTTCTTCCGATGGCGGTGCTAAGATGCTCATGACATCAATACAGTTTCCACAACCTTATTTAGCTGTAAGGAGTTGTTCTTAAAATTTTTTTAAAATCGCCGGTCTTCTGGCTATTTTAGGAGCGTTACGTTAATATTGAAAAAGGCTCAGCGGTGTGTAAACAACCATAACATGGTTTGATCCATCATCCAATTCCATTTGTAGATAGGCATCTTCAAAATCTTTTTTTTCTGAACTGATTGCCATGACGAATGATGTGGAATAGAGCTTCTATTGTAGGGAACTGCTCGTGTATTGCTTAAAGTCATCATAAATTCGAATTGCTCCACTTCACCGTTGCTGAACTTCACCGGTTTCCAAATTCCTCATAGGACTAATCTCTCGGCGTCTGCCTTAAAATTTTCTGATTGTGCAAAAGAAATTTGTTGGCTTTTATAAAACTTTGGTGTTGCTGTCAATTTTAAAACTACGATAGCATTGAAGGTTGCTTTTTATCTTTCCCATTTCGGGCTCAAAAACGTTTTTATATTTGTTGTGTACGCCTATAACATTGACACTGTGCACCTTATTAACGTTCGACACTGGCAATTTATCAAACCCGAATGTTTTGAATAAATCCAGACCAAAGAGATTGCTTGTACTTTCCACGTTTTCCACTATTAATAAAATTTCTTTTTTTATTTCACCACATTTCGCCACCGTATGCAGTTCCTCAAGCAATGGACTTGGTGTCAGATCAAACGCGTGCAACACTCGCGAGCACTTGTGTAATAGTGGTTTATTTATTTACGAGTTTATTACGAGTGCGTTTGGTCCTGAGTCCATTTAAAATAATACCTCTTTATTCAAACTTTCCAGAGTGACTATTTTGTGTCTTTTATTTTTCATTATGCCTGTTACACTCTACACTGCTTCATTTCTATTTCGTTTGCTTAGTTTATCTCTTGCTTTTGAATTTGGTCTTGATTTCGCCATTTAATTTTGTCTTCCTTTGACTTACATACGATGGTTATATGCCATATTTACCTAATTAAAATCGAAACAAACTTAAACAAACTGAATCACATATATACCCACTAGTTTTATTTTATGTTGATTTAATGATTAGTTTATCCAATGGGTTCAATGATGTGTATATATGTGTTCTTGTGACTTAAAATTAAATTAGCATTCTACCGGCCGTTGAACCGGTGTTCAAATGTCGTCCAGCTCTATAATAGACTGTCTTGGGGTTCCAGAGTTGATCTTCTTGTAGGGACTTTTGCAGATATAAGCAGATCATCAAAACAAAAAAAGGAAAGACAAGGAGGACGAATCGTAAAAATATATAGGTGTATTAGAATTTAATAGAGAGATATAAAAATAAAACAAATATTAATTAATTAATCACTAAAGCTATTACGACTTATAGTAAAAATAAACCAATAACAGTAGAACTGAATGAATATCATATGAAGACAGTTTTAAGAGTTTTTATATCCGGCCTAAACGATCATATTCCTGATACAATTTTCTCTATGAATCTAATTAATCCGACTGTGTTATTGGTGGAAAAAGTGGAAAATACTGGCATTAATTGCTAGAGGTACCGTATCCTAACTTAATAACTTCAGAATCTAATAAATTCTTGTGGCTAGAATGAAAATTTGTTTATGCTGGAATACGAGTGTAAGAATACACCGTTCAAAATTTATTTAGAAAAGAAGAATAATCTTTTGAATAAGTTTAAGTCAATTTGAACAATTTCTTCCAAGCTGTATATATCGTTTGAGAAATTTTAGGAAACATTTTTTGTACATCCTTGGATACGAGAACAACAAGCCAAGGGTTCAGTAATATAATTTTTTATAGATATTTTTTATATTTATAATTTTAATAAAGGCGTGTCACAATCTGATAGTTTATTGAGCCGGAAGTGACTCAAAATCTTTGTGTCCTATATGTCAAGTTGACATTAGTCCATCAGACTCTTATACTACTACTTGTCTGCACGGATTCCACAAAGAATGTATCGAAGCTCATGGCAAGATCAGTGAGAAGTGTGAGCCGCAGTCTCTAAAACTGTCGAAAGAGTAGCACGAGAAACCCGAAGTAGATCTAAAGCTACGCTGCCGATTACTACACCGAATTACGAATTCAAGCATTATCACAGCTAATTCAGTGACCGAGTGACATTCACTGCGAGCCCGGCTTTGGAAAATACCAGAAGCGCGACATTTTCTCAAGAACAGGTCATAAAAATATTTGATAGTGTCGAGACCCCACGTTGTCCTGCTTCCCAATGTACGGTTGCATCTGAATTACTAACTCGACATGAGGAAGGTTGACAATTTGACCATTTTATTTATAGGGTCGAGGCCCTCACTAGGCAAACGTTAGACGGAAACTTTACTGTATTGTGTAGGAACGTTAGCGTTCTATTCGAAGGCAAGGCCAACGAGTTTTATTGGCGATACTACAAGGCGTACGGGAAAATCTGTTGGGAGTATTTTTGTACAGCCTTACGGCTTTAATTTAGACACAGTAGAGATGATAATGATATAGGAGAAATAATTAGAATGACCAAATAAAAACCGAACGAATTATTTGATAGTTTCTATGACACCCTATCAGGGCTAATCGATCAATTAGAACAGCCTTCGATGCCAAGTAAAGTAATCTTCGTCCGGAAATTCGGCATGAGATACTAAATATTGACATAAAGACTGTGTCGGAATTAGGAAAAATTTGCAGGCGCCGCGAAGCTTTTCTCGCTGATGTCAAGCGATGTAGCGGGTATACTAGAGTCTTTCCTTTTAAGCGTAAAGTTGCTTAGTTTAGAGATGAAATGGCAGTACTCCAAGAAAAGGAACCTGAGGATGAGGAAGATATTGAAGCATTTTCCTTAATATGGTGGAACTGCCAAAGCGAATGTCAAAGGTTACAGGAATATCTTTTAGAAAGACCTGAATTTTTGTTACGGATGCGGTGGGGCTAACACGGGAAGCATCGATAAGTTGCATAAGAGGTTAGATCCATTAGCTAATGACGTGATAAAAAGGTAGGAAAACCGAGCTTTAAAAAGCATTATACGATCTTCTTCCAACACATTTAAGAATATCAGAGATAGTGTCGGCTAAGGAAGTACGCCAAGACGAGGTGGAACAACACGAAATATCGGAATACGAAAAAGCGAAATTGGCAAATACCATAAATTGTTTTCCCTCTTTTACTCAGGAAGGATTAGGCAGGACCAATTTAATAACCCACACTATGGATACAGGGTCTCGTGCTCTATTCTCTATTATTCGATCCATACTGGCCAATCGTGAGGAGAAAAACGTAGACGAAGACATTCCACAATTGTATTGGATGCTTCCGCACAAGCCTCTGTTGCACATTATAGCTGATCTTCCTAAGCAAAGAGCTATGGATTGCCAGATCTTTAGAGTTCCTGGTATGGAGTTTTCCGGACCATGTTATTTTAAGCCAAGAGTTCGCAACAAGGCTTCTGCAAAATGTTACTTCAGTGTTTTTTTTTTTTTTTATTTTTTTTTTGCTTATGAAGCCGTGCCCCATATGGCTCGAATCGCGGGAATAGAATCGAGTTAGTAATGTGTAGAAAGAAAGATTTTTAGGTAACGAGAAAGAATTGAATTGATCTTGACGAAACTTAAAATGGATGTTTTCACATTTAAACAGATGGAGATAAAGTAATGGGATAAAGACCATTGTAGTTCCAACATAAAAAACTAAAAGGATCTTGATTAGCATATGATCATGATCATATTAGCATTTCAGTTTTCGGTGCATCTTCTTGCATTCGATGTGCTTATGCCTGGTTCGTCGTCTATCAAGGTGGACGCCAAGGTACGGAAACATAGTCCAGTTAATTTCTCACATTAACAATTCCATTGTACTGGAATAATAATTGCCTTCCTTTGCGAGTCTCTAAACGTGATCCCCAGTGCTTATGTATGGCGTTGTAGTCTCCTGTGGCTATAAATCGATCCCTAAGTGAATGAATAAAAATCCCCAAGTGTGTCCATAAATTGTCCTTGCGAGATTGAGAAACGAGGAGGGCAGTATACGGCAGCGATTGAAAGGCTTCCGTTATTTGACTGAATTTGTATCGATGTGGCCTGCAAGTAGTTTGTTGCAAACCTTTTGTGAAAATGGTGTTTAATTGAGTTTTACGGCAGCGATTGAAAGGCTTCCGTTATTTGACTGAATTTGTATCGATGTGGCCTGCAAGTAGTTGGTTGCAAACCTTTTGTGAAAATGGTGTATAATGGAGTTTGGTTCGATTCCTATTACTACCACATGTAGGCCCTGGCTGCTTTTCAGCTGGTAAATGTAATAGTTTTTCTGAGTATTGTCCAAATATTTGGACACGATTCGGAAGTGCTCTTCAGTCTTGGTTTGCACCTTTGTTTCATGGATGTTCCCTTTGGTAAGAGGGGCAACATAAAAGTTGTCATCGTTCCCGTTCAACGCCGCAATTCGGTTGACGAGGCCATTCAAGTTTTCTCCCTGATATAGATTGGGTTATATGGAAGTAAGTCACTCTAAGGCACAACATCGAAGAAAGGTACTTCACTGACACATTCGCTTCTTGGGGTCAGAGGTATCTGGAATGCTGTGACTGGAATGCTAGACATTGGATGTAAGGCGACACTAACAATTCACCGAGAGGACCCGAGCTAGCTGAATCCATTTTAGTCAGAGGGGTTAAAATACTTGCAACTGGATCACCAACAAGATACCCATATGTGCAACCACATGAATGTACATTTTCGAGACATTCAAGTCGTTGACTGTTCAGCTTGTTTTGTATTTGTTGTCCTTGTTGCTTCTCCTTTAGCCACAAGAGGAATTGTTTCTGCTGCTGCTGTTGTTGTAGTTGTTGTTGCCATTTGATAAATATCTTTTGCTGTTGCGGTAAAATTGTCTGAACATCTGTTGCTTCATCATTACACTTGGTTCATTTCTATTTCTTACTCCTCAATAGTATATGAGAAACCTCCACTATTGATTGTAGAAATGTTGGGCATTTGTTACGGATATCCTCGAGCAGAAGCTTGTCGGCTTTAGATTAAGAGCATATTACATGTAAAAAAAAACATCAGCCTATTTACTTGCTGTACCTTTCCTATGGAGGGTCAGATCGAAAAGAAATCCACGGGGGATATCAAGGCTGCTTGACATATATATGGTCTTCGCCGCATCAAGCGCAATTGGGGTGTCGGCAATAGTACTTTGCTGTGTGACCCAATTTCTGACATCGTTTGCATTGAGCAATTGCTGATGTTTTGCGCATCCTTTCAATTTTTTTTTGTTGACGACAAAGTGTTACTATATTATAAACAGGTAACTATATCTTGGGTTATAAACCTGAAGAGATTTGAAGCCAAATATTTTAAAATGGGCAACAATTTCACTAGTTAGTGTACTATTATGGAGCCCTCTTACTGTGATTCTGTGAGAATTCTTTTCATTCATTGGGTATGTAGTGAAATCAATTTCCATTTTATCAAAATGGTCGACAATAAATAAGATGTAGAGCCTTTGGGAAATATTCTAGCCGTAACTCCTCGATTAACCATAACTGTTACGTTATCTAAGCTAGTGATCTCCGAGATCAAATAGATCATTAAGGCTATTAATTCTCAAAAATATTTGGGTCGGTTTTGCAGTATCTTGAAGATTATAATTGCTATTAGAATCATTATGTTTAGATCTATTGCATAAATCATTTTTGTTTCTATAATCGTTAGAATAATATTATCCTTCACTTGAACAGCCATAGGAGAGCTGCTAGGGCTTTCTTCTGCAACTGTCCTCAACCATTTAGGTACACTTCCATGTCTAGAAACAGAATCCTATTGCTAGAGTCTTCCAGTTTGTGGTGCCTGACGAAAAGCTGATAGATTTTAGTTCAATAGTTAACAAGTTTGCATAGGTAATCGATTGCTAACATTTACTTAACAGGGCAATAGTGTTGATAAGCGTGGATGCAAGATGAGTTGATCAGTTGACAAAATTTGTTTGTCCGCCGGCACGTTTTTTTCGGGTTTCAATTTCCTTATTTCTTTATTAATTGGACCAACGGACCAAGGGACATGTTGATTTTGTCAGTGCCGTGGAGGTGTAAGCTGTTTGTTGTGTATCTATATCAATGCGCAGGCGGGAGATATTAAAATAAAATCTTGTTTTATGTAGATTATGAAAGGCAAGCCTCTCGACCGATTGTACTAAATTTGCTAAATTTGCAAAAAAATTAAGAATATTAAGCGATAGTGGGGAACCGCGTGTTATATTAAAGGATAGTGATAGACTATCTTGATATATCGAGCGTTTTCGGGAGCTTTAATTAATTTTTTGAAACCAGCCTTTAATAAATAACAAGATCTGTTTGATTTATATATATAAGCGCATTTCATTTACTTTCGGTTTTATGATTTTTGTTTATATATAAATATGGAAACTGTACGTAGGGTTGAAGACCAGTCTGATAAGTAAATGATGCGGGAGCGCGGCTCCATGCTTGATGCTACGGAGCGACCGAGAGACAAGACGAGAGAGCGATAGCGCATGACGGCATATGCAGGTGGCCGATCTAATGCACGGGAGCGAGCGACGCAAACAGGGACATAATGATAGAAGAGTGACGTCACGAGTTCAATAAATTATTGCCGGCCAGGATTTCTGGCGGCTTCTTGACCAAACAAGGAAATTATTGCAAGGGTATAAAAAATAAACAAAAAAAATTTGGTTTAGTATGGTCATACTAACATTTATGAATAATAAATTGTTAACCTATCCTTATTATAATTTGAAATTAATATTTTTCCATTCCACCTTCGACCTTATATGGTCCACTGTATTTAAAGTCTAGCGCTCGTCCTATTTCATTTTTCATTAAGACGATATCTCCTATTGCAATATCTATTTCTTTAGTTGTAAGGTCGAACCACTCTTTATTTCTCTTATTATTTTCTTATAACATAGTTCTAGCTCTTTTAAAGAAAAGTATTTTTTTTTAAGTATTAAAATGTATTGGCAAATTCGGTGTTTTGCCGAAAACTAACTCATATGGACAAAAATCGATGACGGTGTCCCAATCTGTTTTGTCAATTGAGATGTATGAGCGGATGAACTCATTAAGTCGGGAAGTAATCACGTGCACTTGCGATCCTGAATCCAATAGAGCTCGACAAGGATCAAAAACTCTAGCGCGACTCCGAACGAGTATGTTCGCTATAGCCAGTAAGGCTATCTCACTGCTGCGAACTTGGGTTAAATCGTCGGTTATTATTAAATCCAACCCTTGATAGAGCACTTGGACAATGATGCTGCTGGCGATCTGAACTGTCGTCCCCAAATTTTTCAAGGCCCGCATGTGGGCATTGAATTTATCGGAAAACCCTCGAAGAGATGCCACTAAGCCACCTTCCATTAGACTGAGGCCCAGAATCCCGTTCACATCAGCCTGAAAAGCCGGTTATTAAATCGTTTTTCTAAGAGACGCAACGCGACATCATAATTTTCCTCGGAGATTTCCAAGGACCGAACTGCATCTAATGCTGAGTCCCAAAGACAAGATCGCAGCCTCTGTATCTTCTCCACCTTACTTATGTGAGGATTGCACTTCACGATAGATGAAAAAGCCGAGTGAAACTCAGACCACTCCGAATATCTTCCGCTGAAAGTAGGGAGAGGAAGAGGAGGCAGGATTTGGAAGCTTCGACCGAGCGCTGCGTCCGCCAGAATGCTGGAAACTCCGCTGGCCAGCGTGGAATGAGCAGCTATTTGAGCAGAGCGCAGCGACGCCTAGTGCTCGATTTCGGCATGCATCGACGCTACAAGCTTAGACACGGTCCATCCCAAGTCGCTGCTGATCTCTGAAATATTCAACTCTTTAAGCTCCCCGTAGATGGCTTTGAAGTCCTCGTACATGGCGCTCAATTGGCCATAACGCACGTGGAGCATGGAATCATCCACCGTGGATACTGGCTGGAGGGCTCCTTGGATCCTCTTCAAATCCTGGAGGATACCCTTTGCCTTGCATTTTAAAATGGCACTCCGAACGGGAGTGGGTTCTTCTGTGACGGCGCCGATGGAGTTCATCGCCACTAAATTGAACAACGCTCAATTAAATAAAGAAACGCACAAAATAATTTCTACACTAAAATTATAGTTATTATAATTTATTTTATTATATTTAATTATAATTGTGCGCGGCGTATACGATTTATCCCACTGTGCGCTCAGAACCGTACACTGCATTGTGTAATGTATATATATATGAATGCTTGTGCGAGGCGAATGCAAGTGGAAAATATGTATGTATAAATATGAATATGTAAATATGTATGAATGAATTTGTATCGATGTGGCCTGCAAGTAGTTTGTTGCAAACCTTTTGTGAAAATGTTGTTTAATTGAGTTTTACGGCAGCGATTGAAAGGCTTCCGTTATTTGACTGAATTTGTATCGATGTGGCCTGCAAGTAGTTGGTTGCAAACCTTTTGTGAAAATGGTGTATAATGGAGTTTGGTTCGATTCCTATTACTACCACATGTAGGCCCTGGCTGCTTTTCAGCTGGTAAATGTAATAGTTTTTCTGAGTATTGTCCAAATATTTGGACACGATTCGGAAGTGCTCTTCAGTCTTGGTTTGCACCTTTGTTGCATGGATGTTCCCTTTGGTAAGAAAGGCAACATAAAAGTTGTCATCGTTCCCGTTCAACGCCGCAATTCGGTTGACGAGGCCATTGAAGTTTTCTCCCTGATATAGATTGGGTTATATGGAAGTAAGTCACTCTAAGGCACAACATCGAAGAAAGGTACTTCACTGACACATTCGCTTCTTGGGGTCAGAGGTATCTGGAATGCTGTGACTGGAATGCTAGACATTGGATGTAAGGCGACACTAACAATTCACCGAGAGGACCCGAGCTAGCTGAATCCATTTTAGTCAGAGGGGTTAAAATACTTGCAACTGGATCACCAACAAGATACCCATATGTGCAACCACATGAATGTACATTTTCGAGACATTCAAGTCGTTGACTGTTCAGCTTGTTTTGTATTTGTTGTCCTTGTTGCTTCTCCTTTAGCCACAAGAGGAATTGTTTCTGCTGCTGCTGTTGTTGTAGTTGTTGTTGCCATTTGATAAATATCTTTTGCTGTTGCGGTAAAATTGTCTGAACATCTGTTGCTTCATCATTACACTTGGTTCATTTCTATTTCTTACTCCTCAATAGTATATGAGAAACCTCCACTATTGATTGTAGAAATGTTGGGCATTTGTAACGGATATCCTCGAGCAGAAGCTTGTCGGCTTTAGATTAAGAGCATATTACATGTAAAAAAAAACATCAGCCTATTTACTTGCTGTACCTTTCCTATGGAGGGTCAGATCGAAAAGAAATCCACGGGGGATATCAAGGCTGCTTGACATATATATGGTCTTCGCCGCATCAAGCGCAATTGGGGTGTCGGAAATAGTACTTTGCTGTGTGACCCAATTTCTGACATCGTTTGCATTGAGCAATTGCTGATGTTTTGCGCATCCTTTCAATTTTTTTTTGTTGACGACAAAGTGTTACTATATTATAAACAGGTAACTATATCTTGGGTTATAAACCTGAAGAGATTTGAAGCCAAATATTTTAAAATGGGCAACAATTTCACTAGTTAGTGTACTATTATGGAGCCCTCTTACTGTGATTCTGTGAGAATTCTTTTCATTCATTGGGTATGTAGTGAAATCAATTTCCATTTTATCAAAATGGTCGACAATAAATAAGATGTAGAGCCTTTGGGAAATATTCTAGCCGTAACTCCTCGATTAACCATAACTGTTACGTTATCTAAGCTAGTGATCTCCGAGATCAAATAGATCATTAAGGCTATTAATTCTCAAAAATATTTGGGTCGGTTTTGCAGTATCTTGAAGATTATAATTGCTATTAGAATCATTATGTTTAGATCTATTGCATAAATCATTTTTGTTTCTATAATCGTTAGAATAATATTATCCTTCACTTGAACAGCCATAGGAGAGCTGCTAGGGCTTTCTTCTGCAACTGTCCTCAACCATTTAGGTACACTTCCATGTCTAGAAACAGAATCCTATTGCTAGAGTCTTCCAGTTTGTGGTGCCTGACGAAAAGCTGATAGATTTTAGTTCAATAGTTAACAAGTTTGCATAGGTAATCGATTGCTAACATTTACTTAACAGGGCAATAGTGTTGATAAGCGTGGATGCAAGATGAGTTGATCAGTTGACAAAATTTGTTTGTCAATATTTGTTTGAATCCAATAGAGCTCGACAAGGATCAAAAACTCTAGCGCGACTCCGAACGAGTATGTTCGCTATAGCCAGTAAGGCTATCTCACTGCTGCGAACTTGGGTTAAATCGTCGGTTATTATTAAATCCAACCCTTGATAGAGCACTTGGACAATGATGCTGCTGGCGATCTGAACTGTCGTCCCCAAATTTTTCAAGGCCCGCATGTGGGCATTGAATTTATCGGAAAACCCTCGAAGAGATGCCACTAAGCCACCTTCCATTAGACTGAGGCCCAGAATCCCGTTCACATCAGCCTGAAAAGCCGGTTATTAAATCGTTTTTCTAAGAGACGCAACGCGACATCATAATTTTCCTCGGAGATTTCCAAGGACCGAACTGCATCTAATGCTGAGTCCCAAAAACAAGATCGCAGCCTCTGTATCTTCTCCACCTTACTTATGTGAGGATTGCACTTCACGATAGATGAAAAAGCCGAGTGAAACTCAGACCACTCCGAATATCTTCCGCTGAAAGTAGGGAGAGGAAGAGGAGGCAGGATTTGGAAGCTTCGACCGAGCGCTGCGTCCGCCAGAATGCTGGAAACTCCGCTGGCCAGCGTGGAATGAGCAGCTATTTGAGCAGAGCGCAGCGACGCCTAGTGCTCGATTTCGGCATGCATCGACGCTACAAGCTTAGACACGGTCCATCCCAAGTCGCTGCTGATCTCTGAAATATTCAACTCTTTAAGCTCCCCGTAGATGGCTTTGAAGTCCTCGTACATGGCGCTCAATTGGCCATAACGCACGTGGAGCATGGAATCATCCACCGTGGATACTGGCTGGAGGGCTCCTTGGATCCTCTTCAAATCCTGGAGGATACCCTTTGCCTTGCATTTTAAAATGGCACTCCGAACGGGAGTGGGTTCTTCTGTGACGGCGCCGATGGAGTTCATCGCCACTAAATTGAACAACGCTCAATTAAATAAAGAAACGCACAAAATAATTTCTACACTAAAATTATAGTTATTATAATTTATTTTTATTATATTTAATTATAATTGTGCGCGGCGTATACGATTTATCCCACTGTGCGCTCAGAACCGTACACTGCATTGTGTAATGTATATATATATGAATGCTTGTGCGAGGCGAATGCAAGTGGAAAATATGTATGTATAAATATGAATATGTAAATATGTATGAATGAATTTGTATCGATGTGGCCTGCAAGTAGTTTGTTGCAAACCTTTTGTGAAAATGTTGTTTAATTGAGTTTTACGGCAGCGATTGAAAGGCTTCCGTTATTTGACTGAATTTGTATCGATGTGGCCTGCAAGTAGTTGGTTGCAAACCTTTTGTGAAAATGGTGTATAATGGAGTTTGGTTCGATTCCTATTACTACCACATGTAGGCCCTGGCTGCTTTTCAGCTGGTAAATGTAAT
Organism: Drosophila atripex; assembly: GCA_035045925.1. Lineage (NCBI taxonomy): Eukaryota > Metazoa > Arthropoda > Insecta > Diptera > Drosophilidae > Drosophila > Drosophila atripex. The sequence goes on from JAWNOP010000021.1 coordinate 584,678, forward strand.
AGTTTTTCTGAGTATTGTCCAAATATTTGGACACGATTCGGAAGTGCTCTTCAGTCTTGGTTTGCACCTTTGTTGCATGGATGTTCCCTTTGGTAAGAGGGGCAACATAAAAGTTGTCATCGTTCCCGTTCAACGCCGCAATTCGGTTGACGAGGCCATTGAAGTTTTCTCCCTGATATAGATTGGGTTATATGGAAGTAAGTCACTCTAAGGCACAACATCGAAGAAAGGTACTTCACTGACACATTCGCTTCTTGGGGTCAGAGGTATCTGGAATGCTGTGACTGGAATGCTAGACATTGGATGTAAGGCGACACTAACAATTCACCGAGAGGACCCGAGCTAGCTGAATCCATTTTAGTCAGAGGGGTTAAAATACTTGCAACTGGATCACCAACAAGATACCCATATGTGCAACCACATGAATGTACATTTTCGAGACATTCAAGTCGTTGACTGTTCAGCTTGTTTTGTATTTGTTGTCCTTGTTGCTTCTCCTTTAGCCACAAGAGGAATTGTTTCTGCTGCTGCTGTTGTTGTAGTTGTTGTTGCCATTTGATAAATATCTTTTGCTGTTGCGGTAAAATTGTCTGAACATCTGTTGCTTCATCATTACACTTGGTTCATTTCTATTTCTTACTCCTCAATAGTATATGAGAAACCTCCACTATTGATTGTAGAAATGTTGGGCATTTGTAACGGATATCCTCGAGCAGAAGCTTGTCGGCTTTAGATTAAGAGCATATTACATGTAAAAAAAAACATCAGCCTATTTACTTGCTGTACCTTTCCTATGGAGGGTCAGATCGAAAAGAAATCCACGGGGGATATCAAGGCTGCTTGACATATATATGGTCTTCGCCGCATCAAGCGCAATTGGGGTGTCGGAAATAGTACTTTGCTGTGTGACCCAATTTCTGACATCGTTTGCATTGAGCAATTGCTGATGTTTTGCGCATCCTTTCAATTTTTTTGTTGACGACAAAGTGTTACTATATTATAAACAGGTAACTATATCTTGGGTTATAAACCTGAAGAGATTTGAAGCCAAATATTTTAAAATGGGCAACAATTTCACTAGTTAGTGTACTATTATGGAGCCCTCTTACTGTGATTCTGTGAGAATTCTTTTCATTCATTGGGTATGTAGTGAAATCAATTTCCATTTTATCAAAATGGTCGACAATAAATAAGATGTAGAGCCTTTGGGAAATATTCTAGCCGTAACTCCTCGATTAACCATAACTGTTACGTTATCTAAGCTAGTGATCTCCGAGATCAAATAGATCATTAAGGCTATTAATTCTCAAAAATATTTGGGTCGGTTTTGCAGTATCTTGAAGATTATAATTGCTATTAGAATCATTATGTTTAGATCTATTGCATAAATCATTTTTGTTTCTATAATCGTTAGAATAATATTATCCTTCACTTGAACAGCCATAGGAGAGCTGCTAGGGCTTTCTTCTGCAACTGTCCTCAACCATTTAGGTACACTTCCATGTCTAGAAACAGAATCCTATTGCTAGAGTCTTCCAGTTTGTGGTGCCTGACGAAAAGCTGATAGATTTTAGTTCAATAGTTAACAAGTTTGCATAGGTAATCGATTGCTAACATTTACTTAACAGGGCAATAGTGTTGATAAGCGTGGATGCAAGATGAGTTGATCAGTTGACAAAATTTGTTTGTCCGCCGGCACGTTTTTTCGGGTTTCAATTTCCTTATTTCTTTATTAATTGGACCAACGGACCAAGGGACATGTTGATTTTGTCAGTGCCGTGGAGGTGTAAGCTGTTTGTTGTGTATCTATATCAATGCGCAGGCGGGAGATATTAAAATAAAATCTTGTTTTATGTAGATTATGAAAGGCAAGCCTCTCGACCGATTGTACTAAATTTGCTAAATTTGCAAAAAAATTAAGAATATTAAGCGATAGTGGGGAACCGCGTGTTATATTAAAGGATAGTGATAGACTATCTTGATATATCGAGCGTTTTCGGGAGCTTTAATTAATTTTTTTGAAACCAGCCTTTAATAAATAACAAGATCTGTTTGATTTATATATATAAGCGCATTTCATTTACTTTCGGTTTTATGATTTTTGTTTATATATAAATATGGAAACTGTACGTAGGGTTGAAGACCAGTCTGATAAGTAAATGATGCGGGAGCGCGGCTCCATGCTTGATGCTACGGAGCGACCGAGAGACAAGACGAGAGAGCGATAGCGCATGACGGCATATGCAGGTGGCCGATCTAATGCACGGGAGCGAGCGACGCAAACAGGGACATAATGATAGAAGAGTGACGTCACGAGTTCAATAAATTATTGCCGGCCAGGATTTCTGGCGGCTTCTTGACCAAACAAGGAAATTATTGCAAGGGTATAAAAAATAAACAAAAAAAATTTGGTTTAGTATGGTCAAACTAACATTTATGAATAATAAATTGTTAACCTATCCTTATTATAATTTGAAATTAATATTTTTCCATTCCACCTTCGACCTTATATGGTCCACTGTATTTAAAGTCTAGCTCTCGTCCTATTTCATTTTTCATTAAGACGATATCTCCTATTGCAATATCTATTTCTTTAGTTGTAAGGTCGAACAACTCTTTATTTCTTTTATTATTTTCTTATAACATAGTTCTAGCTCTTTTAAAGAAAAGTATTTTTTTTTTAAGTATTAAAATGTATTGGCAAATTCGGTGTTTTGCCGAAAACTAACTCATATGGACAAAAATCGATGACGGTGTCCCAATCTGTTTTGTCAATTGAGATGTATGAGCGGATGAACTCATTAAGTCGGGAAGTAATCACGTGCACTTGCGATCCTGAATCCAATAGAGCTCGACAAGGATCAAAAACTCTAGCGCGACTCCGAACGAGTATGTTCGCTATAGCCAGTAAGGCTATCTCACTGCTGCGAACTTGGGTTAAATCGTCGGTTATTATTAAATCCAACCCTTGATAGAGCACTTGGACAATGATGCTGCTGGCGATCTGAACTGTCGTCCCCAAATTTTTCAAGGCCCGCATGTGGGCATTGAATTTATCGGAAAACCCTCGAAGATATGCCACTAAGCCACCTTCCATTAGACTGAGGCCCAGAATCCCGTTCACATCAGCCTGAAAAGCCGGTTATTAAATCGTTTTTCTAAGAGACGCAACGCGACATCATAATTTTCCTCGGAGATTTCCAAGGACCGAACTGCATCTAATGCTGAGTCCCAAAGACAAGATCGCAGCCTCTGTATCTTCTCCACCTTACTTATGTGAGGATTGCACTTCACGATAGATGAAAAAGCCGAGTGAAACTCAGACCACTCCGAATATCTTCCGCTGAAAGTAGGGAGAGGAAGAGGAGGCAGGATTTGGAAGCTTCGACCGAGCGCTGCGTCCGCCAGAATGCTGGAAACTCCGCTGGCCAGCGTGGAATGAGCAGCTATTTGAGCAGAGCGCAGCGACGCCTAGTGCTCGATTTCGGCATGCATCGACGCTACAAGCTTAGACACGGTCCATCCCAAGTCGCTGCTGATCTCTGAAATATCCAACTCTTCAAGCTCCCCGTAGATGGCTTTGAAGTCCTCGTACATGGCGCTCAATTGGCCATAACGCACGTGGAGCATGGAATCATCCACCGTGGATACTGGCTGGAGGGCTCCTTGGATCCTCTTCAAATCCTGGAGGATACCCTTTGCCTTGCATTTTAAAATGGCACTCCGAACGGGAGTGGGTTCTTCTGTGACGGCGCCGATGGAGTTCATCGCCACTAAATTGAACAACGCTCAATTAAATAAAGAAACGCACAAAATAATTTCTACACTAAAATTATAGTTATTATAATTTATTTTATTATATTTAATTATAATTGTGCGCGGCGTATACGATTTATCCCACTGTGCGCTCAGAACCGTACACTGCATTGTGTAATGTATATATATATGAATGCTTGTGCGAGGCGAATGCAAGTGGAAAATATGTATGTATGTTGTGATTAGCGGATCGGATAACACTAGAACGGACCGGATAACAATTGTATTGTATATCTATGTATTTATTTATATTATTAAAAGATTTATAAATACAAAATACTTGTTTCCGGACACTGAAGCATTAGTATGCTATAGTATGCAGTTTATGGTCTAAAATTACATACATTTGTTTGGACACTGCGCAAAATAGAATCAATATGTTGGCACTAGTTATTTTTTATTATTTTTATGTTCGTGAAATTGTTAATTTAATGAATTATATCACGTCGGGGTCACCAATGTTTGGTCATTGAGATTTTTCAATGACTTTTATCCAAATGAAAACAATTATTTAGATTCACAACGTTATAATATAGCCAAAATCAAATCAATTACTCCAACCATAAAATAAAGACATTGAAAGATCATTGAAGAAATAAAATTAATCAGAGCTAAAATCAAATCATATAAAATCTAAATCTAAAACCACAAAATAAAAACAGGACTTATAAATGGTGCAGGCACCCTTTACAAATGGCTTTTTAGGGAAGACTTATTAGAACACTTAATGAACAAAGCGGGGACACTATAAAGAAAATCTTATTCAATGACCAAATGCGATGAAGTCAAAAGATGAAATAAATAAATTTCAAATAGATTTATTTAAATTAAATTAATAAGAATGGATATTTTAAAATACATGAATGGTGCAATTATTATGGCAATTAAATTACCTAAAAATTATGTTAAAGCAGATATCAAAATATTCACACCAATAATAAATGTTATACACATTGAAATTGATCAAGAAAATGTACTTATTACACAAATAAAAAATAAAACTTATTATAAAGAAAATTTAATTTTAAAAGAGTTAGTGTTATGCAAAAGCTGTACCCTTTTTAATAATTGCAGATTTATATTTAATAACAAACCCAGTGTAGAACAAATAGATGAAGAAATAATAGTCGTAAGAACGCAAAAAAAAAAAACTAAAACAAAACTTCGACCAAAAATAAGTAACACTTAATGGAAATTACCTAATAAAATTTATAAATTGCCAAATTCAAATATTATCAGAAACCTTTTCAAATGAACAGATAGAATTGTATGATAGATTTTTCTATCCAACAAACTTATTGAACCAGTCATACAAAAACAATTGAACAATTATCACTACAGAACGTCGAAAACTTAGAAGAAATAACAGAACTAAAGTTCCATAGAGAAGTAAGCTACAGTATTTTAATTTTCTATACTTTGATTATTATAACAGTAATACTTTATTTATTCATAAAATTAAAAAACAAATATATTGAAATTAATGTGAATAGAATTCAGGAGAATTCAAATTCTACCGGTGGAGGAATTCTACAATTATCATCAATAGCCCCCTTTCTACCCGCTAATACACAACTTTTAATAAGGCCATGTAAACTATAGCGGATTTCTAGAAATTATAAACACAGAAACCCTATTACGAATATGCAGAATCAATCCGAAGATTTAAATAAAAAAGGAACCACCAGAATCACACCCCCTGAAATCAGTTCACACCTAGCACTTAGATCTTAAACCCAAACAAAAGGACGCTATATAAGACACCGATTGTATTGTTTTAAGGCAGTTTTTATACCAGCCTCTAATCATTCACCAATAAATGAAGTCCACATACTAAACTAGTGCTGTATTTCACTTGGTTCATTGCTCATTAAAATATAACTTTGGTTGAGCTTCTGCGCAAGCTCTTAGTACTTCTTGATATTCGGCATTGTTTGGAGCATTGTTTCGGCATGAATGTTTATTTAAATTGAACCCGCAATAAAATATTGGAACATTAATTGAAATTGTTTAATTCTGGCTGGTAGCGTTACCGTGATACTGCCATTATTTTTCTTTTATTTGGTTCCTTTGGGTTTGTCCGTAAATGAGTCGATACAATACGGGTTGTGTATTAATTGCAAGTTTTTGGATTTATTTGTGAATGAGTCGTTACATTTACAGTTTGAGTTTTCGTTAGGATTTATCGCGTAGGTTTTTACAACGCTACTCAAAAAAAATAACAATTTTTTCAATTCCACGCAGTTTAAACGGGTAGTTTTCTTGCGGATTTAATTTGTGTGACCGCTTTTTCTCACGGTTTATTTGACCAGGACTTGATGCTTGATCGCAAAATATAAGGACTTTCAAAAAGCAATCCAACCGACTGCGCCAATAACACGTTTCGAATTAGAATTGTTAAAAAAAACCTTTCATTATTTTTAATTAGTATTAAGTACAAATATGTATGTTTTATTTTAAATATACTCCAACATTATCGTTAGTGCAAGTCTTAAGCTGTGACCTCATTAGGGAGTATGCTTTATATAAGGATCCGATAGATTTTTATAATATAAGATTTTTATATTTATATAAGGTCCTCAATAAGAAAAGGCACGTGATCATTGAGTAAGGGCATTTGTTCGAAATACTTATCGTCAGAAATAGAATACTAATTTCTGAAATCCAAAATTGTATACTCACCATAGAGGTCCCCATAGTAAGTCTTGGATGTTTTTGGAATTGAAATTTTTTAATTTATCGGTGTCCGGTATCCTAAAGTTAAGTTTATTTGTAAGAAGGTTTACCTTTTTCCTGTTGAACATTATTACAACATACTGCAACTGAAGGACAACACAGTAGCGGAGTGGGATGACGGGTTCTAACAGTTTCCAATACCTCATCTAAAAATTTGGCCCCTTTATGCAAGACACGACACCTGCGTCCGTCAATTGCATGCTGCCTGGCTCACTCGTTCTAGAAATCTGGAATCTATAGTCTATAGTCGTGGATGATAGGGTAATTATCGTCGTATTTTATGAATTCCATTTATATATTTTACGTTATAATTATGAATCTCATTTATATGTCACTTTATATATTTTTTATATTTGACCTTCTCCTTTTTTATTCGGGTGGGGGGCGATCGACTTTTAAAATTTTTGCTTGGTCAGCTATTTTCCTCTGCATTCGGGCATCCGGCCATCCATTTGACTTTAAGTAAACTATAGGTTTAGTTTGTGTATAATAATCGAACTGGATTTTCATTCAACCAGGTGAATGATCCAATTTTTTACGACGAACGAGAGATTTATAAAGTGTTTTAGTTGTAAAACGATTCTCAGTCTCCTTAGGCTATCTTTTAATGAAGGATAGTTACATTCCCCTGGCTTTATTTATGGTTACAGAAATATGGCTTATTAAATGATGAAGACGTAATTGCTTGCCCAACTTTGCTGACCTCTCGTCAGGTGGTTAGGGTCCAACAATAGATTGGTAAAGTACTTTTCCTTCTTCTGCGATCACTCTTTGACTGGTAAAATATTTAAGTCGCGATGTATGTTTTCGTTGCAAACGTTCCACGGTCCCCCGGTGATTCAACTGAGATCTTCAACTGAGCTGGCTGGACTATGTCAATATTGCTATTGCTGGCATTGCCCCGTACGTGGGAGCCTTACATACTTATTGGTTTTAGTATGTATGTACGGCTCGGGCGTGTTATTCAGGAGGACTTTGTATTCAAGGCTAAGGGGAGACCGAGTGTTGATGAGCCAATGTTGGCTGCTAGCATTTAGCTTTAGGTGTGTTCTTTTGGATTCAAAGGGCCAGTACCATGCGAGTCTTCTGTCGAGGTGTACTCCTAGATATGTCACTTTGCTTGCGGGTGGGAAGTGTTATTAAGAGTAAGCGTCATTCACTTTAATTTTCCAATCTGATTTTCCAACCATTTTTTAACATCGACCAGATGTGAAGCTAGCTGCGCAGTTGCTTGCATCGGACATTTTAAGTGGCTAAGAATAGCTGTATCATCAGAAAACGTGGATATTGTTAGTCGTAGGGATGTTTGCTGTGAAGAAATATAATGTTGGCCTAGTACACTGCCTTGAGGAACTCCAGTTCCGATAGTGAATTCATTAGTTATAGCAGGGTTGTACCTCACTGCAAATTTTCTGTCATAGAGGTAAGACTCTAACAACTTGAGGGCATTGTAGGGGAGCATTGTCTTGATCTTGTACATTAGACATTCTAGCCAGAATCTATCAAATGTTTGAGAGACGTCCAAAAGTATGGCACTACAGTACTCTCGTTTTTCGAAGCGTTCCGAATTTCTGATGTTATTCGGTTACCTTCTCAATTGTTCCGTATTTTTCGCGAAACCCAAGTTTATGTGACGGGATTAATTTCTGGATTTTTAGGTATATGTTAATCCGATTCAATATGCATTTTTCAAAGGGTTTTTAGATAAGTAAGAAGGTTTATATGACTATTCGGAGCCACATAGTGTGGTCATAGTTTGATCCGGAGCCACATTTTCCCGGCCTTGCAATTATTATTATTATTTATTTTTTCCATCTCACTGGAAAGTGGCCAAGTTTTGCGATGGCATTGAAGAGCTGGGTGATAATGCACACTGCACAATGTGGGAGCTCAATGAACATTTTTGGAGGTATGAGGTCGCAGCATGGGGAATTTTTCGGAGTCAGTTGATTTTTGATGATGTCAGCGACTTGTTATGGCGGAACTCAATTGGCTCATGCTAAATATGAGGCAAAGTTTGCAAAGGAAATGCACTAGTGGCAGGAGTGGCATTAATACAAAATTTTCAGTTTGAAGCTTTGTTTTTAAAATTTTCATTATGGTGAATATATGTTCTCCTTTTATACTATACTTATTGTGGATCGCTGATTTATTTAGCGTGCTCTTAATGTCTACGAGACTCAAATATTCTACGTCTATATCTGACGGTCTGGTGTACACCTTATCAAATCCTGACCGCAACGACCAGGTGTGGTCCTGTGAAGTGAGGGGTGTCCGAATAGAAGCCCGAATAGAAACAGTCAAGTCAGAAAAGTCCTGACCCAAGCTCCCCTAGGCATACGCACAGCGACCAGTGACCTGCAGAGCGTATGCATACAGGTTTGGGGGCGAGGGGTAAACGCAACCGGGGGTATGTCCTGAGGGGTAGGAAGGCCTTCGTGCCCTGATCCGGCAGCCAGGCTCCAAGAAAGCATATCCTGCCCGGGGTATGCCTGGGAAGTGTGCCTATTGATGACAAAAAACGGAGTAATCCCGGCGAAAGGGCCAGCCCCGGATCGACGGCGACTACTGCGTTGGAGGACGCTGCGGGAGCAGCTCAACAACAACATGAGTTGTGACCATGGCAGCAGAAGAGGAGCAGTATTGGCCCCGCTGCTAGAACACGTAACAGACCATATATCCTGCCGGGCCAGGTGCTTAGCGGGGTGTATATTGGAACCAATCCGGGGGTGTATATTGGCACGGTGACGGGTGAACAATAGGAGGACAAGCGTGTGACGGGGAAGCCGAGCAGAAGCGACCGGAGGAGTAGCGAGGATCCGGCGAAGGAATCATCTCCGGTGAGATACCATTGCAACACTAATTGTAAACAAACGCCACACAGAATAATAGACATTGTTAAGAAGAAGTATTCGGTGTTATAACTGGGCTCGGGCAATCACGTCGGGCATAAATTCGGTGGAACGATCCACAAACTCATGTAGCTAGCCGCGGCAAATGCTGCGAGCAAGATATAACCAAAAACATTTCGTTACACAGTGAACCTGGGAAAAAAGTCTTAATCATATGAATCGGACGAATAGGGTGATTGGAAAAATGAAGCAAAGAAATTAGCAATACATTGAATTAAAGAATCGGACATATTTTTATAAGTTAGGGAAGGAGGAAACAGACTGGACGAATAGAAGGAGCTCGGATAATTTTGGAAGTTTACGTTAGAATGTAACGTTTGTAACGTTACACGATGTACCGTTTATGCGATGTATCGTTTATAAAGATGATTATTAAGAGAGATAAACTGGTTACGAATGTAAAGAAAGTTTGTCTGATGGAAAGAAAGTTAGTTAGCTCTTGATTTCCTGTTTTGAGTGTTAAGTATGTTAAGGATGAAAAAGAGAAAGTTCAATTAATTCATCAATAAATTCGTTGTGACAGCTGGCATGCGAGGAATTGAGAGCTGGCATGCTTGGAGAGTCATTTATTATTTGAAGACTATTATACTGTGTATCGAGCGCATAGAGATGGCCATTGATTTTACGAAAACCACTAATCGACCATGTAAATACACTTTAAGTCTATCTCATGAACGATCTCATTTCGTCCTAAACAGCACGACAACCATCACAGCGAAAGTGGAGACCAGACCTACGAGAAATGGCATCCGAAACTGAGGCCGTGAACCCGGCACACTTAGCGTGTAATACGTTTTCACACAGCCAGCAGTGGATGGTAGGCTGGGATGAGGAGATTGTCTTAATAGAAGACTTCGACGCACAGATGAGTTTAAAATCCATGATTAGTTAATTTATTACTATTTATGGTTTTATTTTTGATCGTACCTTGAACCATTGTGCCAGGGAAATGAAAAGGGAGATGAAATATAGCGATTAGTGTGGGTTGGTGTGGAGAAGCAGCACCGTTAAAGATGAAGAAGCAGAGCAGAACAACTTTTGTAGGAAATTTAATAAAAATCTTATTTTACCTCCAAAGATACCACAGCACACGCAAAGCGATACGGATGTAAAATTTTAAATTTATATAAGGTAATAACCAAGGATGTAATAAAACGCAGTGTTAGTAGCAAAGTACTAAAGTTAATGTCGGTTCAGGCAGCAGCAACGACATAGGCTTATCGATATTATTGGCCGACTCTTCTCGGTCACTCGGCATCAACGTTATTTATGTTTAGCATTCAGTCAGCGAGCTTTCGCTCAGCCTATGTTCTATGGCGTACTCCCCATTTCTTTTTATCTCAGTGTTCCACTCGCTCTGTTCCATATACGCACATAATTAAAAAAAAACAATATTAAAAATACATAATTTCGTGTTGTTATTTGGAGAAAAGGTCATTGAAAAATCTCAATAACCAAGCATTCGTGACCCCGACGTGATTTAATTAATAAAATTAACAATTTCACGAACATAAATGTAACTAGTGCGAATATATTTGATTCAGTTTTCCGGAGTGTTGATCGAGCCGGTTGATGAACCTAGCTTCCTCCTAAGCCCTTGGTTTCCTCTGATTGATGCAGCCCATATCGGCGGGGCGTACAGTAGGACCGACGTGACGATACTGGCCAGAAGCCATCCTTCTTTTGGACCTCCAATTTTTGGCAGAAACATTCCTTGGATTCCAGGTGCTCTTTTGGTCACGTGCTCCACGTGAGCTCCGAATGACAGCTTGTTGTCGAGCATCACTCCTAAGTACTTTATTGAGTCCTTGGACCTTATGGAGCAGTTGCCCACTTGGTTGGTAACAAGCTCCACCCTCTTTCTGCTCATAAAGAGGGCTGCCTCCGTTTTTTGAGCCGCCAAATCTAATCCCGAGTCCGCCATCCATGACGATTTGCGCCTTATCGCTTCGTTCGCCTTGGACTCCACTTCCTTGTTTTCCTTGACCACCACTACTAGGGCCAGGTCGTCCGCGAAACCGATGAGTTTGCATCCCTCCGGGTTGCCGAGTTGAAGACGTTGCGGATGTCTAGAGTAACCATCGCGCAATACTCCTTGTATTGCCATTTCCAGCTATATCCTGCGACGGCGGTCTGCCATGTCGGTCACCGCCTTGATCGCATCGATCGTCGAGCGATCCTTCCGGAAACCGTACTGGTTCACTGAGAGAGCTCCCTTTTCTTCGATGGATTTCGAGATGCGAGTAGCGATACTCATCTCAAGGACTTTCCCTACCGTATCCAGTAGGCATATGGGCCTACCTCATCATATCCTGATGGGTCGTCTGACGACTTATTTCCCTTCGGCAGCAGGATTCGATTTGGCATCTTCCACTTTTTGGGAAAAGTGTCTTGCTGAAGGCATTTGTTGAAGGTCTTTGCGAAGATCTCCGGTTTTTCCTCCATTGCCTTTTTGAGGACGACATTTGGGACTCCGTCGGGCCCTGGATTCTTCCTGGTGCCGATCTTTCCCGCGTATTTTTTCACTTCCTCCTCCGAAACTTGCGTGAATGGCTCCATGCCGCCGGCCATTAGTATTTCCCGCATGGGCGGGTGCTTCGGGAACAGCGAAACCATTATTTCTCTTAGAAGGATGGGGTATGTTGGCCTAAGATATTCCTGTCCATTAATCTGCTGCATGACCACTTTGTAGGCGTTCCCCCATGGGTCCATCTCTGCCTCGTCGCAAATCTTCCTGAAACATTCGCGCTTGCTAGTTTTTATTGCCTGTTTCAAGGCCTTGGCTGTCTTTTACTCCTCCGTTTTTATTATTTGGTCCTCAGCGCCCCTTGCCCTCTGGTATCGCCTCCTTGCGCGTAGACAGGCAGTCCTTAGTCGCTGGATGTCCTGGTTCTACCAGTATACCGAGGCTCTTCTGACTCCTGTGGAGGTGGATGGTGGAGCCCAGTCGAAAGTCTGGACAGCTACCGATAATGCTTCCCTATCCAGGACTTGTCCTTCCATTTTGGTCCTGTCACTTTCGATATATGTTTCCTTCCTAGCCCTCCACGGGTGAAGTGTAAGGCTTGGTGGTCGCTGTAAGTAAAAGAATTACTGACCTCCCAGACGCACTTTATTATCAATGCGCTGCTAACAAATGTGATGTCGATAATCGACTCACATCCTGCCTTGCTATAGGTCAGCTTTTCGCGTCGATTAGCAAGGACCACGTCCAGGGGTGCGAAGTGCTCCAAGAAGCTGTTCCTTTTAAGCATAAACTGCATACAGTGCATCAGTATCCGGAAAGAAGTATTTTGTATTTATAAATCTTTTAATAATATAATTAAATACATAGACATAAAATACATTTGTTATCCGGTCCGGTCTAGTATTATCCGATCCGCTTATAACAACATACATACATAGTTTCCACTTGCATTCGCCTCGCACAAGCATTCATATATATATACATTACACAATGCAGTGTACGGTTCTGAGCGCACAGTGGGATAAATCGTATACGCCGCGCACAATTATAATTAAATATAATATAATAAATTATAATAACTATAATTTTAGTGTAGAAATTATTTTCTGCGTTTCTTTATTTAATTGAGCGTGGTTCAACTCTCCAGCGGCGCCATCACTCCAGCGGCGCCATCACAGGAGAACCCACTCCCGTTCCCATTTTAAAATGCAAGGCAAAGGGTATCCTCCAGGATTTGAAGAGGATCCAAGGAGCCCTCCAGCCACTATTCAAGGTGGTTAATGCCATGGTCCACGTGCGCCATGGCCAGTTATGCGCCATGTACGAGGACTTCAAGACCATCCACAGAGATCAGCAGCGACTTGCGATGGACCGTGTCTGAGGTTCTAGCACAAAGCATGCCGAAATCGAGCACGAGACGTCGTTGCGCTCGGCTCGAATAGCTGCCCATTCCACGCTGGCTAGCGGAGTTTCCAGCATTCAGGCGGACGCAGCGCTCGGTTGGAGCTTCCAAACCCTGCCACCTCTTCCTCTCCCTACTTTCAGCGGAGGATATTCGGAGTGGTCTGAGTTTCACTCGGCTTTCTCAACTATCGTGGACTGCAATCCTCACATAAGTAAGGTGGAAAAGCTGCAGAGGCTGTGATCTTGTCTTCGGGACTCAGCATTAGATGCAGTTCGGTCCTTGGAAATCTCCGAGGAGAAAATAACCGTCAGTTACTAGTCGCTACTAGTCGCTATATTAGATGGGTTTCAGCCTTGATGTCGATGTCAGTGACACCCTTGTGAGGAACTCGCTGTGAGAATTTGTGCACATAAGCGAATACCCGCTGGTGTGCTGGAAACTAGATCTAGCGTATTTTAGAACAGCAGTCACGTCACCGTAAGGAGATTGGATTAGCAGAACCCTTGCCCTTAGCTCCAGAGTGGATTTCTCGTATGGAATCGCTGCTGGCTACTGATCTTGAAGTCCAAGAAGATACGCAGGTTATCATCAATTAACTCCTTGGGAAGAGTACAGCGCGACAAGATGACTGTCGGGTTCAAAAACGTAGGAACATATCGCCATTCCATCGTTCTGGATGGTCGAAACCCGAAAACATGGAAGGGAGCAGGACTGCTTCAGACTGTGATAATAATAACCATCTACTGAAGCTGCAACAAATCATCTCCCAATCAGAGTGATAAGCTTGGGCAGACTTCCATCCAAGGACATTTTCTCACGGACTAGCTTCTGAAGAAAGATTTTTGCCTTAGTTATGACAGGTCCAACAAGTCCTATCGGATCACGCAGCTGAGTGACTGAGGAAATAATAATGCACCTAGTGGGCTTTGAGGTAGCAGGATCCCAAGCGAGGACAAGAGTCTTCGTAAAATTGTTGCCATCATCAAACATTAAGAACGACTCCCGAACTTCTTCCGGCACTTAAGAAAGCACTTCAGGACAATTAGAGCACCGCTTTCTCAGCCAAAATTGGCCCCTGGCAAAATTCCCTGATGTTTGCTGCATTAAGCTGATAGCCTCATCTATAGAGCCCCCTCCGGAAAGTAGATCATCAACATAAAAATCACGACGTAAAATTTTGGCACCCTTTGGAAATATAGACTGTACATCCTTTGCTAAGTGATGCATTGCTCGAACTGATAAAAATGAAGACGGCTTTGTCCCATAAGTGACAGTATCCAAATTGAAAATCCTAGGTGCAATTCCGCCAAAGAATGCCCTGCAAATAGCTGTCCTCGGGGAAAACTCTGAACCATCGGTACATTTGGCAAATGTTTCCTGTAATGTAGAATGTTGAACGAAATGCGCCTCGCAATCCAGCTCTATCTTCGTCCACTTCACAATGGGCTTGGCGCAGTCTTCGATTTCACAAAAGTTACGGAGCAGAGACTCTAAACGCTCATCCAGCTGGCTTGGGCTGTTCACTATGCCCTAGCGGGCTGTGGCTACGAACGACTTTCTCCAGATGTGAACCGCGCCCATACCAGACCCATCCAAGCCGTGTTTTCTGTAGCAACGGTAGGCCAGCTGAGAACTGGATTGCAAAGAGAGGTTAAAAGGAATATTCCAACTGGAGACATCCAAGCTAAATCTAGGCTGAAGATCCGTGATGTTGGCGGCGATGACAGCGTTAACCCATATCGCAGCTATGGGAGAACCCGTATGTCCCGAAGCAAGTGTCTTTCATGCTGGATACTGCCATGTTCGCCAGACGGGACTGAATCCAATAGTGCTCGGCAAGGAAATACTCGGTTCGCTGTAGCCAGTAAGGCCACCGCATAACCACCGTTCGCACTAGTTATATTTTATGTTCGTGAAATTGTTATTTATTAGATCACGTCGGGGTCAACAATGTTTAATCATTGAGATTCAATGGCCTTTTATTCAA